>KE525231.1:1231465-1270515 GCA_000441895.2 Anopheles sinensis | reverse complement strand
TTTTTGTGCTTTTTTTTTCTTGTTTTTCCTTCCGAACCGGGCGATCACAGCGCAGCATAATTCCACCGAGTATCATGCAAGGATGCATGCGCTGCAGGGATGGTATTGGGGGGTTGGTATAACGGTGGGGGTTAGGTTTGCGTGGTGCATAATCGGAACAAAGTGAAAGGAATTGACTATAAATAATAAATACACAAACACAAACACACACACACACCCAAACACTTTGCTTATTGGGGAGACTGGTGGGGAAGCGGAGGACGCATGATCGGATGGAGAGGCACACGGCGGAAGGACGAGGATCACCGCCACCACGATTCGCACAAAGCGAGCAAGCAGTGGAATGCATCTTAAGAACTCCGCTCGGTGGAGTTGGGAATGATGAAGGGAAGAATCTGGCGAATTAGGGGGGTGGATGGAAGGTGCACAAGAATTCGTGCACTTTCGTTCAGCTCGGTGCATTTGGCTGCGTCTGCTCCGGTACGTGGCGTGCATTTGGTTGGCATCGGTTGTCGGTGTGCTATCAAAAAAGGAAAAAAAGGAAAGGAGAAAGGAAAATACAAAGTCAAGAAGATAAGGAAGGAAGTCGCAGGGGCGTAAATGCTTCATCAATAAGGGTCGATGGCGTGGAATAAAAGGAACGCGAAATGGGAACGTAAAAGCTGCAGCATCAAACCAGCTACTCAAGTAGCAGCGATTCTCAATCTGTGTTTCATTAAATTTAATTCTTTCGAGTTGAAATAACGTCGAACGTTGAAGGAAGGAGCGACCGATCATTTCAACTGATCAAAATTAATGACAAACAGTATGAAAATGTGTCAGCAACAACATGAAAATGTCACATTGAAATAAACAACAATTAAAATAGAAATATGTGACATGTTGTTGCACGATTTTGTTTTGTAATTATCGAATACCGAAACAAGTTTTAAATTATTAAACACTACATCATTACTTTAAGATGTAAATCTTAAGTAATTTTGAAATTACAACAGTTTTGCAACTTTGTTGTAGTATTTGGAAACGCATCGCACTGCATAACAAGACAACACCACTCGTTGAGAACCACTGCCCTAGACCTTTGAAATTATCAGCAAGAAACGATAGCAGAAGCAAAAAAGTATCGGAAATCCATCTTGCCAATGCTTCGACGCGCGGTGCAGCCTGATTGAAAGTATCGTTTGAAGATGCACACACACACACAGACCGTCCTTTTTCTAAGGATGAATTTTCTCGGTGCGGGAAATAGAGTGCACAGCGTGTACCGCGAAAGGAAATTCCTGATTTCCTGATGCAACGGGAGACTGCTGAACGACGGTACGGCATAAACGCCACAAATTCGCAAACCAACGCCGGCGGCAAACGAGACTCGTGTTCATTTTCTTCGTTAAGAGGAAAATTTCTACAGAATTTTCTTTCGAATTGCAAGCAAGTAGCAAAAACAGGGAAACCAAATCCCGCGAAGAAACGGGAGGAATCAAAGCCAAATGAATTGGTTTGATCTAGAGAAATGTGCATTTTGCACATCAGGCTGGAAAAGAAAATCGATGGCAGTGGAGAGAAAAAGCGGAAAAGCGTAGGAGAAGGATATTGGGATAACAAACATGAATTCTGCGTGCTCTCGTAGCTTAGATGCGAAATTGTTTCGATTTATTCCTAGCAAATGAAATTGGCTGGACGAAGAGATGGTTTTTGTTTTTACCAAACTCCATTCCGCCGAGTGGAGAAATTAAACGCAAAGAAATGTTTCCAACGGAAAAAATTAATACAAAGTATTGCGGTAGAGATGGATTATCGTAAGTTGAGTTTTTCTCCAAGAAAGTTACTGTTGTTAGAGTTTCAACGAAACCGCCTCAACCATTGAACCTCCTGAGGCAATCTCGTAGTTGTATGTCCACGAAAACCATCGAACCATTTTCTACTACAGTTTATGTTTTATTTTCGCATGATTTACTCCGCTGTTGATAAGCGCAAACAGTTTTCCAGACCAGACGGAATTTCTCATCCCCCTGCTGGAGAAATTTCTTCCGGAGTCGAAGTCCTCGAGATTGAAACCTGGCCACCAACACGGTCACTTATGCCTTCGGGGGAGCAGACCGGTGTGCCGTCTTATCGCGAATCCCCGAGCGCAAGGAGGAAAGAGTCGTCTACGGTTGGTAAATTTAATTTTGAAAAATCAAACAAATTCCACCAGGACTTCCCCGGAAGCGGCTACCCTAAGGTCCTACAAAAGCGACCAGCAGACGTGCCATCATGGTCAATGGTTGGTGATGATGTTATCGTGAAAGTAGAAACGAAAAATAAAACGTTATCCTACGGGGGACTTTTCCCGTCCCGAAGAAGTGTAAACATTCGCGACGAGCGGAGTCTGTTTCTTCTCTCGGTATATCGAGTGCGGGGCCAGTCGTAGATTATCACAAAATTCGCAAAACGATTACCTTTTCACAACCCGAAGCGTCCGGCGAAAGTAGGGCTTCTGGCAGTTGAACTTCTCGTGCTCCTCGTAGAAGGTTGAAAGAACGAACGAGTGGTCTCTGCTGCATATCAACACCCAACTATCCTTCCCTCGGGGGGTGGCTGCACTGAAATATGGCACTATCAAGCGGACAACGGCAGCATGCCAGTAACACAATGGCCACTAACAAACCGAAAGCGAGCCAGTAAAACCCCCCCGGTAAACCTAAACACACACTCCTCCCGGGGGCTGACGTTGGCGAATTCTATTAGCGAAAAGAAGGGAATGCATCGGCACTGGCCGAGTGAAGCGCATCCGACACTGGCACGTGTACAGTGTTTAGTGGACCTTACTCCAGAGGAAAGGCGACTCCAAACACCCTGAGAACCAACCAGGATCTAGCTGCAGTTTGTGGCACAGTTTCCAACGACGCCACCACTCGTTTCGGTAGGGAAAATGGGTTGCAGTAATGCCGGTATTACTGCCTCAATTTGCGATGGACGCCTTGACGCTTACATCCGGTGGAGCGGTACCTCCTCCCAGTAGTGTTCTATTGTGCTATTCTATTTTAAACTCACTTCGTTCTACTTTCCGCTGCGGTAGTAAAATGTTACTGAGAAGGACGTGAACCAGGACTAAAAGTTGCCAGGATGAGGGTACATATTACTACTGAACGGAGTGTCCTAGCGGTGTGTGTGTGTCTGTGCACCCCTAGAGATATAAAGTAACGAACTAGCGATACAAGTAAGCACTTTGGCGAACGCCAACCGGAAGCAGAACTGCCAGCAAGTAGTTCGAGGAGAAATAGCATTTGCCACACTCTGGAGCTTCTTCTACTCCATACTCTTTGGCAAAGGCTCCGGAGCTTCCGTTACTGTTCGTACTGCGACTTGTGGTAAGGGGCGAGGTGAGTGCAGCGTTTTCCTACAGCTCGATGCACACCGAGAGTATCTCCTGGGAGTGAGAAGTTCGGAGTTTTTCGCTTCCTTCCTTGACAGATTTCATTTTTCTTCCCTTCTTGCATTGAATGACAGCACACTATGGATCTCGGAGAAGCGAAGGGTTAATCGACTGTGAAAGATGTGGTCTCTTCGGGTTTGTTAGACGTCTTTCAATTGTTAGAAAATTATAGAGAATCCAAATACAGAACAATGTTAAACACGTTGACTACCATGGCTATCATTACGGATAGCCAGCTCTCATTAGTTCTAAAAAGTTTTGGCCCCTAAAATAAAAGAAAATGTTAAGTTAAAACGACGGTAGTGCCAAAACCTCATTATTTGGAAAGCCTATGACTGGTTTAAGAAAACGGTCAGCTAAATGTATGTTATAACCAAATTCAATCAAAAAAGATTGTACTAAAAAAGCGTGCTAAAACTGCTTGGCAGTCAACGTGTTAAGGCATTAAACTAAGAAAAGTATTTAGACCATTGTCGATTTTTTCGGTCCTCCATTCTTCCTCAAGAAAACAATCTGGAAATACGATCCTTAACGCGTAATTGATCGCATCAAAACGATAATTTACGAGTTCATCAAAAGGAAAACATATCGACAATAACTGTTCACTCCCTGCAACGTAAACTGTAAAGACCAAAGGGAGATGGTACCAACAAAGTAGCGAATTGAATGTGTTTTCCCTCGTTTAGCGGCACGCGCTAGGAAAACGTGTGCATTTTAATGCACCCTACCGTTGCTGGTCCAGAGGAAAACCGAACGTGTGCGAGTGGAGCCAAAGTCAAGTGTAAGGTAATTTATTTCGATGTACACTAACCGGTGCAACGTTACTAATTATACCACCTTCCAAATGGTTTACCAGAGTGCGCACGAGTGGGAAGTGCTCTGGATTTGTTTGTTTTCTGCGTCTCGCTCACTCCACGCTCCACTTTGTGTTGCATTTGCGTATCCTTATTAGTCCATTCCCCGATTGGAGCTCTCCAGCTCCGGGGAGTTTGTGCACCGAATCAGCCTGTGATGTGCACGTCAAGATGGACACAGGTCCAGGGTATCGGGCAGGCAAATAGAGCAACCGTAAACAAACAGCAAACCTGATCCGGAGCGCAAACGTACGTTGTGTTTTCCGGAGCTCGAGTGGTGGAGTGAGGAAGCGGAGATTGTTGGTGATTTCGCAAACGAAAACATCCAGCAAACTGCACTCGCGCCGTCGCCCTGGTTCGCTCATCCAATCTTCCGTTTCTAATTGTTTGCATTGACCTCTCGGGCTTAGGGCCGCCGCGAAACCCTGTCCCGCGGCACCGAAACTGGACGGTGGGGTTGTTCGTGTGCACTTTTTCCCCCTCGGCTGCCCTTCTCCTCTTACCCTCGCGCCTCCAACACGGCTCGGTAAACAAGAATTGCCGATAAGATTTGCAACATCGACGGACCGGACAGCAGGTTTGTACTTTGAGGGCCGCTGCACGCGCGCGAGGAATGACCATACCGGGGGATGGAAAAACAAAACAGGTCTCTTGCAACACTGTGATACTGGAGCGCCACTTGGGATGGTGTTGCTGCCGGTGCGTCTTGTGCTGCCATCGATGGGGTGGTCTAGTTCGGGTGACGTGTCGCCACAGAAAGCTTCCGCTTATCGTAGGGTCCGATGAAAGGAAGGGTCTTATTAGATGTTAAATAATCAATCTGCTTTTTAGCCGTTTTCGATAAAGTTTTGCTTCATTTTAACACCTAATCACCTGATATAAACTCTTAAACACAAATGATATAACTTTTAATCGACAATTTTACCTCTGAGAGATAAATTTTCTCGTCTATGACTTTAGTTTGGTGTTTTCTGAAATAAATTAAATAATAAAGGTGAATTATAATGAATAACATCATACTTCTGTAGAATTCAAGAATCAAACAATAATTAAATAATGCTTATAAGTTATTAAAATTCATATTTATTCAGAATAAACTAGCACAACCAGCATATGAAAAGATTTGCGTACTTTGAATGAGCGTACTAATCAAACTATTTAATGAAAAATTGGAAAATTAATGCCGCTTATTATCTTAAGATCGTTACATCAAATGATAAACACTGAGAGACAAAAACGGATAGCTTAGTGATCAAAAGGTAAATAAATATTAAGTAAATATGTAACACAAAAACACAGTTTAGTTGAATATTGTAAAATAATAGCCGTTTGTTATTTTATAGCGTCGTAATTGGTCATCAATATTAAGACGTTGAAAAAATGTACCATCTTTTATAAAATTTGTTTTAAATTAAATGTATTCCTTGAGCCACGTCACCCGACACGGTATGATTAGTGTAGCATTTGAAGTAATCCTTTCCGCACTTTGTTGCATACTCAATTTTCCCTTAGAATTTCACAGAATGATGAATCCTGTCTCGCTAGGAAAATGAGCCCCTGAACTGATAGGGAAACTGTTGCACTCCATGCACGACGGTGTATGTTCCTATAGGAGGACGTACCACACGACGATGGCACGATGACGCCTGATCCGGCGCGCGTGCTGTTTGCGATCGGATGGCCGGCTTTCGCAGCGGCTGTTACAATTATTTGCAACACGTGTCCTCCGCGTCATCGCTCTTTCGGGTTGAGCTGCTGCTGTGGTGGGGTGAGAGGGTGGCACACCGAGCGTCGGAGTCAAGCTCCTTTTCAAGGTTGACGCTGTTTCGCGCCGGAAATGGGAAGCTCCTTGGGGTTGGCGGTTGCGAGTTGGAAGTCGAGAGTAACGCCGGCAGACGCCTAGGTAGATAAGCCACGCCGTTGCTTCTCTTTAGCGGTTGCGTTTGTTGTGTGTTTGTTGCAGACTATGTGGGCTGCTCGTGCTGCTGTTGGTTTGCGTTGCTCGAGGGAGACGGATGAGTTTGTTTATTTCCACTTCCAGACTGCAAGACAGCGAGAGAGAGAGTGAAAGCTACCGCTGTTGTTGTTGTTTTTGTTGGCTTAGGGCGTAGACTCGATTCGTCTCCAGCTGCCCCATTTTTCGCCCCGCGGAACGCGCGAATGCTCTACGGCCGACGTGTTGTGATATGCGCCAGGCGTGCGAACACACATTGTAGCGACCAGATCTTTGAACGGAACGGTGGTGGGAACCCTGGGGGAGAGGGGTGTGCAGTGTCCCGTCTGCGTGAGAGCCCCTTCCACGCGTTCCCGCAACGGGATTAGTGGTGTGGTGGTTTTGGTAAGATAACAATTTAACCGACGCCCTTAGCCCTGGTACAAGCGATAAAGCCGTAATGGACGAGGGTCGTGAAATTAATTTGGAACAGCAAATTAAATGCACATTGTGTCAGTTTTGTGTTCATCTCTTTGGAGCGAGGGAAAACTGTAAAAAATGGAAAAAGGTTGAGGTAAAAATTAAAGTTCCGAAATCTGTTTTGAAACTGATTTAACACGTTGACTGCCATGACTATCATTTTTGATAGACAGCTGTCATTAGTCCTATTAATTGTTTGTCTCATAAATATATGAAAATACGTCATGAAAATTATAGTAATATTTAAAACTAATTCTTTGTGATGCTTAATCTTCGCTTAGTTGTCGAAAACCGAACGTTCAATACAGTTAATAAGCAAATATAATCGAAAAAGATTGTACTAAAAAAGTATGCTAAAACCACTTGGCAGTCAACTTGTTAACACGTGTTTACACGTTGACTGCCATGGCGATCATTTTTGATAGCCAGCTGTCATTAACATAGTTCTAAAAAGTTTTCGCCTCATAAATATATGAAAATGCACCATGAAAATTAAAGTAATATTAAAAACAAATTCTCTAGGCAGATTAGTCTTTGCCTGATCGGCGAAAACCGAATGTTTAAAAATTTTAGAAACAAATTTAATTGAAAAAGATTGTACTTAAACGTGTGCTAAAACACGTTGTTAACACGTTGACTGCCACGCTGTTTAAGCATAGTTTTAGTACAATTAGTTTAGAACATTTAGAACAGTTTTCGTACACCAAGCAAAGGCAAGACTTCCCCGAGAATACATTTTTGTCGTTACTTTAGCCTTATACTATTATAGTGTTAGAAAACAAATACACTTTTTGTTTATTTACAAATTTTCACCAATTTGATCAACTGTTTCAAAAGGAGTGCTTCTAATGTATTACCTTCGTGTCAAGAATAATTTTTGATTAGTTTTGTTGAGCTTTCTCATAAAATACTTATTTAAAAGAATGCACAAAGATTCAATAATATTTGTTCGTTGGAATCAAAAATGTTACATCTGCAATGTTTGCGGTACACATTTTCATTTCCTTTAAATTTACTACGCAGTGTAAGGCAACACTAAGCCCTCTTCAATCACCCCCTCCCTCCACACTCGCTCTCTATACGCCCCTCCAGAGACCGGCACGAAACGATCGTTGCTCAATGGCGACGTTTGTCACCGGTGCACAAAGTAGTACACACTTACGCCCGTAAGTACGTTACCCACTAATCAAATAAGTGACGGGACCGAGCGTTAGCGTGGCGTGCCGTGTTGTTAGTAAGCGGCGAAAACAAGCGTCAAACGGGGGAAAAAGGAAAAACCATTCTGACAGCACGCGAACGAGCGAGCGAGCGAGCGACGAAACCTGCAACAAATTTTCGAGGCCGACGTATCTTTCCCCGTCAAAGGAAAAATGGGGTTCCGCGGCACAGTTTGGCGCCAGTGCGATAATCGTTACGGCGCTACGTGAACCCGCCCCGTACAACGCACACAGCCCCACACCGGGTTCCCCCTTGGTAGCGTCATTTAGGGACTCGCGAAATGTCGCCAGGTTTTGCCCGTTTCAGTTCTCACCCACCCCTTTCGAAGCACCTGCATTCTAGGTTTGTCACGGCGCAAAACGGATTTTCCCTCTCCGGGAGAACCGGAACCAACCTCTGTCGCCGGGTGGGTGGCTGGGGAGAAGGGGTTTGTTGTTCGTTCTAAACGCACTCTCCCCCTTTCGGGAGGGTGGAAAGATGGGAATTGTGGCGCGAGGCTCACGAATGAGCTCCCACCCAGGCGGGGGTGGTTAAGGTTTCGGCGTGTTGTTGACGGTAGTGTTGTTTATTACATCCGCTTCAGTTCCTCGTGCCCGCCCGCCTGCCAGCCATTGTCTGCTTGACGTTTACTTTCATGGCTTTCCTTGTCGTTACAAATAAGCACCGTCACCTAGGGAAGGGCTTAAGGCGGTACTTACAATCCTTTAGACGCTGTCTCATACAGGCTTCGCCGCGTGTAAGAAAACACTTAGGAAGTTGTTGCGGTTGAAGCGAAAGGTGGGGGAAAATCTGAGGTAACGTGCGCACTCGGACAGCGTGTACCTATTTTTAAACTAGTTCATTGATTGTGATACATTATTCATAATGTTTTACTGATCATCAGGGTAAATTCGTTTCCTTCAAAACTTCTAATTACACCCTTATTTGCAAAATAGTGCAGGATTCAAAATATTAAAAAATTGCTCCTACAGTTAGGCTAATATTTGAGAAGCATTTTAGTTTTTTGTTGGAACATTCTCCACATAATCAATCAAAATTACTTCTCCATGTGTTTTTATGTAGTGATTGGCTCCTTTTAGACTCTCTTGGTTACTTTTTGTAATCTTTATCAATAAATCTTTAAAACATATTCTAATGACGTTAGTTTTCAACTTGTCTTACTTCAAAGGATTTGATTAACTTATACTCCATGTGTACTTATTTAGTACGAAGAAGATTTATGCGATAATTTCATTCCATTTCTCCTATAACAAAAAATCTTTGCATTGATTTTTTCTCTGCTTTTGTTATATTTAATGTTCTTATTTTGCACTCCTTTAAAACTCTATGATAATGTGATTATTTATAAAAAGAGTTTCCTTAAAAATGTCACTTGCTTACATTTTTGGATGGGAAAACAAACATAAATTTAGAGTCATTCCGTGCTGACACCCGTACACTTTTTAAACGGTTTCCTAAATGGTCCCGTCCCATTCCCGATGAAGAAGCACGTTCGCTAACGAGCAGTAATTATCTGTCATTTGAAACCTGGCGTCCTCCTTCATCGTTTGGTTTCCCTTCCCCTCCCCCCTCTACATCGATGCAACTACGCCAGGTGCAGCTCTCTCGCCATGTCGTCGCCCCATTTTCGTGGTTGATTTTCAGCTCCAAGAGTTTGACGGTTTGATGATCGCTTCCGCACGCGTGCAGCTGTCTTCCGGTCAGTTGGACATGTGAGATGAGTGCACAATGCAGACTGGTGGCCGCCCCGACATTGGGTCGTTTGTTCGATCTGCACTGGGGAAAAATGCCGCATGATTGGAGCTCGTGATGGAGCCATGACACGCGCGTGGTGTCCAAAATTATTACTCGTTTCAAACCAGTTGGTTTTGGGGATGAGGTTTGCTCCGAGATCCCACTTAAAGGATCACTGTCTAAGGATGATGTTCTTTGCCAAAAAACAAAACACAATTAAGTGTTCCTGAAGATCCTTATCCGGGACACTCGAGTCATCCTTCCAAAGCATCGAATGGGTCAGTCCAGCCTCAATGGTCCGTCACAAACGAGCGAATGACGTGCCTAACTGCTGCAGTCTCATGATGCTCATCGATACGCTTTGGTGGATCGGTACCGTTCCCTTCCCATGCGGAATATTTAAACTCCAGCTTCTCCTCCATTCGAGCCTGGTTCCTGACCGACTAACGGGGCTCGTAAATTCAGCAAAATTGACAGGACGATCACCTGACGAGAACCACCAGAGAGGCTGCCCTAGTAACTCCCGGTAATCTTCCCAACTCCAGGAACGACCGGTATCATTATTCGCTGAATAAGCAAAAGACCATAAATTATGAACTTACCTACTTCACCTCTTTCCCAAAACTCGCTCGACCCTGGTTGACTGAGTAGCTGAGTGACGGATATGCTCCGGGAGTAGAGTCTGCAACTTCCGCAACTTCCGCCTTTAGCGTCCGGGTAGCCTAACAGCTCCAGCTCTCCCGATGGGTCAGTGGAGGAGAGTGTTGCTTGCGGGTTTTGTACCGACACGCTTCAGGACCGATGGTTTGCCGCCGCCAACAGGTTGTCGAGACCGTATAATCCTCCTCGCTCGTCTGTGTCCTTCCGTCCAGGGGCGTCCGGAGTTCCTTACCGCGGTTAGACTATGGACGTGCGTATCCAGACGGCTCGGAGAATATGGCATCCATAATCACTGGCATGCTTCGGTGAGTGTTCGGGCTCAACCAGACGGCGTCTCTCACCTCCCTCTCTCTCTCTCGCTTCGCCATCCTGTTTTCAGCAATCCTTCCCTCCCAAAACCGGGAGCAGCGCTTCCCCGAATGTGCGCCAGACGACGGTCAGTTTGCCTAGTTACGGTTGACTGGCCATCTGTTGCTCTTTCCACCCAGTGCACAAGTAGCAGAAGGGTAGGCAGCTTTCGGGGGGAGGCAAAATTATTGCAAGCTTATCTCCGCTACGGGGCAGAGGAAAGAGGAGGAGGGAGCCACCATAAAAAAGCCAGCCAACCCACCAACACCACCAGCGGCTGTCGAATGCTTCCCATTTCCATTCGGTTGGTAAAGCGCACCGAGCGCACATTATGTCAAAAATAAAATGGTTTAACTACCCGCAGAACACAGCATAAAGGCAATTTTCGCCCGATGTTATCTTTTATTTGACGTTTGCCACATGCAACCGTGAGGGGAGCATAAGTGGGTAAACATATTTAAAGTCCGCAGTTTCGGCTCCGCGACCGTCCCGTCTGAAAGATAAATCTCACACTCGTGGGACCAATTAAGTTGTTAAAGCAAAGTTTGGAGCCTTTCCCGATGATTGCTTTCCCGACAGGAAAACATGTTGGGAGATAGGAACGGATCATTAGAACTCCTTCATACCAATGTTAGGGTCGCAGATATGGTTGAGAATTGGTTTTTACTGGCTTTGATGCTTCTTTTGTCGACAAGTATTCTTCTTTTGTCGGACGTCGATTATCCGGGGGTGTCGGGACCTGAAGGCCCCGGATAATCGAATTCCACGGATAATCGAACATATGTAAAAATACGTTGAAAATGTCTGGTTTGTGTCTAGGGAATTTTACATAATGCCTATATATATGGTAATATGTATCCCAATTGGTTGATTAATCATCAAAAATGTTTGAATAATTTTTCAATAGAAGTTTTTATTGTTATGTTCAATTCAATTATTCAATTCAATTTGTGAAGCAACCTAATATTCATTGAAATATTTCAAAACGATTGTGCAGTTGTCAGTTGCTAGACCCCCGGATAATCCGCCCCCCGGATAATCCGGCCCCGGATAATCGACGTCCGACTGTAAATCCAAAAAAGGAACTAAAAGTTTTCGGGGGCCAGAAAAACTCTGAAAAGGAACTACTGGAAGTCCTCTCTAGTAGCACGAAATTAAGGAAAATTTCACGATATCAAGCGAGAAAAGCAAGTTGAACTGCTGCACAACCGAATGGGGCCTTCTGTTCACTTCGGTTGTGTCTTTTCTTCTATGAACTCCACGAGCCAAACGAGGGAATCGCGAGCATGGTAACGAAAATGGAAAGAACCTCCTCCTCTTTCGGTAGGAGTCGGAAGGTACGAGGACTCCCGACCCTGCCCGACCCAGTTCCTTGCATGTCCCCGGTTGGATCCGCCGTTCGCCAACATTACGCCATTCGTTAATTGTTCGAATGAATTGCATTAAATTAAATTAAATTTAAATGCAAATTGTGGTGAGTTTTCGTTTACAATGCAATTAGAGCAATTTTTAACCACCGGGCGCAACCGACCCCCGGGTGAAGCAATGGAAGAACCAGCCGTAGCTCAGCCTGCACCTCTGCTTCTTATCAACTTAACTTTTATGTTTTTTTAATGTTCCTTTTTTCTACCATTTTTTTTATTTTTCTTTTATTTTGCTTCTTTAGTTTGTTTTTGCAATCCAACAAGAGAGAGTGCACACTGTTTCCGCTGTAACGCTTCAGCGTTTTAGCGTTTTCTTCTCGTTCCGTTTCGTGTGGATGGGGCCTTTTTCCACCGCCTCCCGGTTTAGTTTTTCGCATTTTTAAACTGGACGGGCTTCTTTTGTTTACCTTTTGATCTTATCGAACCCGAAAGCGAACTGCTGTGAGAATGCAGCTTTCGGTGGCGTTTCGTACTTCACTTTGCTTGCCTACGAATTACCTCACCGGGTGTCCCCGGTAGGCTTCTAATAAAACAAACAACGCCTTGCAAATTAATCCCGTGCCCCCTCACGGGCGGAAGCGAGTTTTCCGTGGGAAATGCGGCGGGCCGACGGCGACGGCGTGGTTCTGTGAATTCGATGGATGCTTAATCAAGAAGTTTCCCAGCGTCAAATGCACATTCGCAGCGTTTGGTGGGATGCAACCGATTTGAAAGTTCTCCTGGGAAAACGGTTCGAAATGACTTTTTCCCAGTCAGATGGAGACGACGACGAGGACGTCGGGGTCAAGTGCACGCACTCGCTTTTAATCAGGTGTCGGCAATTGTTCGTTTGCAGCTGTAATTATTTGTGTTGTGATGGTGTGCATATTTTGCTGATAATATAAATTTTAAAACGATCAAGGTTGAGTACGAATTTAATTATCAACACTGCATCAAATGACTGATTTTCTTTTCTTTCATCTGTAAATTTTATTCACTTCGTAGTATAACATGAACAACCTATATTTATTTTCCCATCCAGATCAAAAGTATGCCAATCGAATCGGAAAATTCTCGTATACCCGCGCTCTGGTATGCTAATCTGCAGCGTAATTACAATCAATTGGTCCTTCGCGGGATTCTTTATCGCTTCCCATCGTCGTAATTATTTTCATTAACATACATACTTACAAATGTATACACACAGACCACTTGCTAATGGAAACATTACATGACACCCGAAAGCGTTGGTTTGGGCTTTAAATTACGACACTGTAGCACGAAAGTGGGTTTTGTAAAAAACGGGAACGAAACACACTTACACACACACAAATTTCCATTAGCCTTCCACCCCAAAAATGGTGCATAATGTGGTTGAATTCCCGGTAGGACGTCAAGGGGATGCATTTATGTGGTGTGGTATACGTTTTCGTCCCGAGGCCTTGATTGAAGCCTCCTAGGCTTTCCCTGAAGGATTCCAGGAACGGTTGAAATTTACTCCCGAGTTCCGGTCACTTGAAGTTCCTTCACCAACGCCGTCGGACGTTGATGAGTGGAACGTTATAGCACCGTAATTACATCGAAATAAAACACACACTCAAACCACACGCTAAGGGCATGGCGATGTAACGGCGACGAAGGGGAGACATTTTTGAGGTGAAAGGTGATTTTCCACCACCCAAGGATTAGTTTACCGTTCGACATTTTCAATTCCCCCGATGGACAACCTGGCACACGCTTCCTCGAGGGAGGAAAATAGTAGAACACGCGTTGCTTCGGCTTTTCTCGAGTAGCTTTTCACGGAGTTTATATTGTTTTTTTTTTTTTTTTATACTGCATCATTTCCCTGCTGCGCGAGCTGCATTGCATGTTGTAAAGTGCATTTTTATTCAAATTTTCCCCAACCGTTTTCACCCGTGCGCTCCAAACCGTTTTGCTGCTTGGTGGTAGACTCTTCAATCTGCATCGTTTTTATCCTCAAGTGGACAACAGGGGGTTCGGAGCGGGAGTTCCCTTCAGACGAGATTATTATTTCCGAATCGCACAGTTTTCGTCTCCTCAGCGCCATCCTGGACGATGTTGCCTCGTCTAGTACTCGATTAAATAAATGGTCGACAAACGGTGCCATGCTTTATTGGTTGGGGTAAATTCACTGCCTTCTCCTTTTGGCCATTTGAGGAAACTCCTTTCACCTGCCCGGATGTTAAAACGACAGCCGCCACCACGAAGCTTCCAGGTTGCAGCTCCTCGAGTGGCCATCATAAAGTTTATTCAACCTTCTGTCCGATGGCATTCGATGAACTTTCCAGCGTGATTCTCTCTCCCACTCTGCCCCGATGCCGGGTCACTTCATTATGTGATTTATTTAAATTTATAATTAGTTGTAATAATCGTTTGCCGGTACAGGCTATTTACGTCTCCCGTGTGGTCTCGAACTTGTCTGCTAAGCGTGCCTTAAGCTTAAGGATTGGAATTCTTTTTCCTCCTTCTCGAACCGTCTGAAGCGCTCGAAGCTATTTTCATCCAGTGGAAAAGCAACGCAAACATACCAGAGCTATAAAGGTTGTTTTGACTTCGGTATGAGGTTTGTCCCATTGATGGCTATTTCTGATCCTTTTTTGAGCTCCTCGTAATAAGGATTTAAATTTCAAAACTAATTTGTTTTGAACAAATTTAGTTTAAAAAGTTAAAAATAGTAAAGATCATTAGGGAAACAAAAATGTTTAATTGGAAAATGCATCGTTTGAAATTAAAATTTCCTTTGATGTTTCGTACAGGTATTCAATGTACTTGAAGGATGCGGTTCAATTATATTTTGTTTTTCGAACTTTCATTTAAATACATCAGTACGTCAAGATTTTATCCTTTTAACTCCTTGATTTTGATACTCGACTCACGAATGAAAATTACTCCTGTAAACCGTCGTTAAAAAGATTTCGAGCCCATTTTCTCATGATTACATGGCAAATTCGTTAATGGTGCGCCTTTCTTCGCCGCCATATTTTTACCCTGTCTTATGTTGTTCGTCCGAAAATCAATCCCACCTTTCCCAGGCCACACTCTAACCCAACTTCCAACCGTGTCACCCAAAACGTTAGAAAGAAAAGGCCCATCGGTGGCAGTACGGGGGCAATAAAAACGACACCGAAACGCATACTTTATTCTACTCAATTGAGCTTCAATCGTCCGTGGCAGCGCCCCTCTCTCTCTGTCCGTCCTCCCCGCCCCTTGCGGCCGGCCCTTCCGTAATCGTGCGTGTGTTTGAATGTGTTTCACGAAGTCAACAACGGTGTAAAATATTTATTCTGCCCTATTGCGCCACGGCAAAGATGGCGCGCGCGAGCGCCCGTTTGGGTGGTTTGTGCGGGGTGTGAAAAAGATTTATTTCGTCAAGCCCTGGACCCTATCATCTTCGGGCGGGCGGGCGGGCGGCCTCTCTGGGAAAGATAAAATCGTTGAACTCGTCTCCTTTTTTCCCATCACATGCGTTTTTCCGACGGATTCGTTTGGTGAGTTCCAAGTTGGAATTTGCACGTGGATTCACTGTCTGTCAAAAGAGAATGGGAGAAGGGGGAGGGATGAAAAATAATATAAGATCGTTAGTATGCAAAAATAGAAATCTCCAAATCTCCATCGGCGGCGTTGATTGAGGAACGGGGGCGAAAACGGTTGATGGAAAAGGGGAAACGCACCGGCACCATACCTTCCTTGATAAAGATGTTTTCGTTTGATCACACAAATTTCTCGGATGAAATGCGTTGGCTAATCGTATAATTTTATCTCCTTTTTCCTTTCGTTCCAGGTAAGCGAGAATCACCAACACAAGCTCTTACGTCGACTGAGGAGCTACGACTTTTATGGGACGGTCCTGCGCCACAAATGTATTCCTTACGTTTGCTAATTATCGTATGCTAGCTGCACAGTGCTTTGGGAAGAGTTTTGGGTAGTGAATGTGCCCCGCTTTGGAAAACCTCTTTTTCCCCAGTCCAACTGAAGTTGGATGCGTCAAATAAACACTCATTCTTTCTCCGCCTTTCCAGCCCGAGGCCCATGTTTGGGAGTTTATTTTTAGGGCCCTCACCGGCTCAATGGCCGGAGTTTTATGGAGAACGTCTCGCTGCCGCGTACAGCTGATGAAAAGTGGTGTAGGCTCGTTTGGAAGTGCGCCAAGCGGTACGGTTACTGCCCGCCAAACCTATTACCCGAGGGAAGGGGGGCGCAATGTCGTCCATGAATCCTTCAAATTACCTCATCACGAAGATGGAGAACGATCGTTTCGCTTTCTCTCGCCCTCCTTTGTCGACCGGTGCAACGCAAGAAGACGTTACGCATAAAACACTTATCTTGTGGGTGAGATTTCCTACCAGAGTTTTATTGCCGACGGACCGGGAACCGTGTGGCTGGCACCAAGGAGCAAGACGACACCGAGGACTCACTCAACATAATTTGCTAATTAATCTAATGGCAGCATACGCTCGCTTACCTGCCTTGCGCACCTAGACACTGTCAGAAGCCATGGCTAATAAGTTCTCAGGTTCAACACACCGCCTCCGAACCGATGAACCCTACACCGAACGCCATTTTCGGTTATTTTTTTTAAGTCTTCACCTTTTACGGTTACGGTGCGCCACGGATTGGGGCTCATAAAAGCAAGTAAACCGACACAGACTCACGGGGAATCTCTGGTATGTGGGGTTCGAGGAAGGAGCAATGTATGCTCCTACAGACCTTACTTCGTGTGACATCGCAGAAGAAGTAATCAGTGGGATTAGGTCGATTTGTGCGAATATAGCTCGCCATCACTTCCTTTACAAACTGGCCAAGGATGTTTTTAGGAGGAAAGGAACGTGAACGCGCAACTCCACCATGTCCCTTTTCAAGAACGAGAAATGATTGGAAGTGACTGCGACATTGCGTCCATCTCGTCGGCGCAGCATCACACCAGATGACGCCCGCCCGAAGCTAAACAAACGTTTTTCATACGCTTTAGGTCGGCAAAATGGCATACAAAACATGGTAAAATAACTATGCAAATCGATTTGCCGCAATAAGCAGCATTCCCGTGGCATCATGTTCGAACGGCTGTCGGCGCCTCGGAACCCGGAACGGAATGCAACGCTTCCCCGTGGGAGGACAAATCGAAAATCGATTAACAAATGTATTCTCCAAGCCGAAGGGGGAGAAGGGGGGAAGGGAAAGCGAGAATGAATGTGAAACAATCGTAACACAGGAGTGGACATTTCCTCCCACTTCCCGGTTGAGAGCGAACTCCTGGGAACTCCTGGAGGCCACTCCTTGGGCTGTTCATACACACACAGAGACGTCACACATCAGCATGGGCGGGATTTCTTTCCGGAGGTTGACAGTGTCAGATGCCATGCGGAACCAGACCCCCCCACCCCCACCCCTCCTAGTCGTGGTTTACTGTTCCAGTAGCTATATGGTACTTTGGCCCCTTGCGCCTTTCCTTGTCCTGAGGTTGTGCGGCTCGACACGAGACCTTGCAGGCAACCAGCATGCGTGTTCCCACGTCCTGAGAACTTTCTGCGTTCCATGGTCGACCGAAGCACTGGAGAACCTTCCCGATGCAGGGTTATACCGAGCGGACGGAGTGCCGATGGATGTCCCCTCTGTAATCGCGAATCAGTATTTACGTTGAACACATGATTTTCTCCCGCCTTCGGTTCCACCCATCGCATCCGATCGTATGGGACGCTTTTTACTTGCTCGTTAAGGCTGTCATCCTCCTCTGTCGTCGAGCAGAAGGCTCCCGGTGGGCTTCGGTGGGATCGGTTTGTGCAGTTGACAGCAGTTGCCATTGCTCCTTTGACTTTGGGCTCCCGTTAGCTGCCGCCAGGGGTGGCCACCTATCAGACGGTGGCAGATGGAGATATTTCCCGGACCGTTTATCCTCTTCCCGCTGACCTCTCGATCCCAAAAAATTGCAGAATGCCTTGCACCAAACAAAAACATGCCGTAAGAGAGGAAAAATAAAACAATACCAAAAGTGCGCTGGGTGTGAGGAACCTGCTGTCAACCCGGGGTCTCGTTGTTCCGGGTTTACGTGGGCGCGTGTGTGTGTGTCGGGAATGGTTTTGACATTCTCATGAATTTTTATGCCGCTTGTCTGGCTTGCTTTCGGGACCGACACGAATCAGCAGCTCGGATGCCAGCATCATTGCCTCGGAACTTTGGTCGATCGGTGGGCTGCACTCAGTATTCATATCGACAGTTACGTCTCCCCCCACTTCTAGACCTTTCCCTTCCGGGTCCTTTCTCGGTGAATTTGTAGGAAAGCATTTTTATGTTAGTCCAAGGACTGCTTGATGGTTGCTTTAGGGAACAGCACGTGGCTCACTCAAGAACGCCAACGGGTTGTGGAGAAAGTATGAATAAACGGAGTTGGAGTTTTAGACAAACCTGTTCCAAAATGGCGTTGGCTGATGGACAGAAAATTGTTTTCCGATTTACCTTTAATCGCACATAATAGTGGTTGAGTTCCTGAAAGGAAATCTGTCAAAATGTTCTAACAGATGCACTTTAACACGTTGACTGCCATGGCTATCATTAGTTCTAACAAGTTTTTACCTCATAAATATATGAAAATGCAACATGAAAATTTAAGTAATATTAGAAACTATTTCTCTGTAAAGGTTAGTCTTTGCCTGGTCGTTGAAAACGGCATGTTTAATTATTTTTATAACCAAATTCAATCGAAAAAGATTGTACTAATCATTTTTGTTAAAATTATGTAGATCATCAAATTTATTGAACCAATGGTTTTCGAAAACTTAGCAAAAACAAGGCTTCTCAAAGGGTACTTTTTAGCCATTTTTATAGTCTACTACTACGTAAGCTCACTTCTATAATAGTCTGAAAGGTTGATGAATATTGTTGCCATCACCCGCAAAATGGTTGATATGGCAGTCAACGTTAAGAGGAAGAAGGGAACGTCTTACACCTTTGTTATTACAACGCATATTGTTTCGATCCTTTTCTTTTGCAAAATTGTTTATAACAGCCTTACAAGTTTAGTTAAACATTAGAACAGAAATTTGCTCTGCAGCAGTTTGTTTAAAAATAATAACAAAAAAGCGTAAATAATAGTTTGATGAAACAATTTCAAAGCGACACATGAAATATCAAACGGTGAGACATCTTTTTGGCCACCGGCAGCTGTATAGCACTTTCATTTTTTCCCTCGCAGAAGCTTATGTATCAAGCATTGCCACGAAAGATCCCGAACCGATGGTGCAGCATCTGTAGATGTGTGCCGGACTCTTCGCACGGTGGTCACACGATTTTCCCTGCAAAACCACCTCAAGAAGGAGTACGAGGAAGAGGCAAGCGGGTGCGGAGGGGCTTTAGTTCGCGCTTGGGCCAAGGAAAATCCGAGACAGAAATAACAATCATAACAATCTAAAAATAACAAGATTGGCCGCATCGGATCATGCCGCGAGACAGTAAACAACCTCCTCGCATCATCATCGCCACCATTCGTCGGGCGATCGTCATCATCGTGATCAGCATCGTTGCAAAAAAAAAAAAAATGAAGAAGCTAAACCAAATCGAAAAAAAGACGATCTAAACGAATCCAATTGGAGGTGTGTGGGCTCCGCGCGACGGTGCCGTGTGTATTGGTGGTTATGCGGCAAATCGGTCCGCAAATCGTCCAAACAACATTCGGAATCTGGCGACCAATTTTGTCGGGTGGGGAACGCGCGGAAGAAGCGACGGGATGGGACCGAAAACATCCCACCGTATCAAGCGCTTTCCTTCGACTTTTTCTTCCCGGCGGGGAGGGGTTTGGTTTGTGCTTCTTTTTCCGCCCCAAGCACGCCGAGATTTTACGAGAACAAAATCTCGACCGAGATGCTGCCGGCTCCCCAAATGCGTTTGCCATCGACGGTATCGTCTGGGGATGAAAAGCGAACGGTGTTGGTATGCGCGCAACGCGTGTGTGTGTGTGTGTATTTTGTTCGATAAAATTTGTGGTCTTTCGCCCGGTGCTTTTACGGTACGCGATACTTTTACCCGAGACCGAGCATAAGTGTTTGGTTTTTGTTTTGGCACGAGCTCGTCAAACTCATCTCAAATTGTTTCAACGTGTTCTTTGATCATCATAAATAGCGGTTACAAATGGACAATTTCAATAATGAAGTTCTCTTATTAAAGAAGGGAAATGGAAATTATTGTACTATGTTCAATATTCAAAGGGAATTTGGTTCACAATATGTTAATATATTGCATTTGCTCAGGCTGTTAAAGGACGAAAAAGTTGTAAGTAAAGGTCTTTTAAAGTAGGAATTGAAAAATAATTGTACAAATCTGTTTTTTAAGAGAATTTTGGATTAAAATATTTGATACAAAACCATTTTGTTTACCACAGGAAACCAATAATTTGCATCTCAAAGTGTCCGTGAAGGTTCCTTAAAGAGGAAATATTAGAATTGTTTCACTGTTTTCCTTATTCAAAAGGATCTTAATTCACAATATTTAAAATTTAAACCGCACCAAATCTAGCATTTTTATTTAATACAGTCCGAGCAGATTGTCCTTGATAAAACAACAGATCAACGCGCGCCTCAGAGGACCATCATGGCTAATGAGCCGATCACAAACGAAAAGGGGCGATAAATAGAATTTGTCATCAGCCGTCCTCTGACGACCCCTCGAGTTACTCCGCCCAAGGAAAAACGTTCCCGGGCCGGAAAAAGCGGTCAACCGGATGAGAAGATAATGCGATATGGAGGCAGATTTCAACCCCTCAGCCCTCCGTCGGTCGAAAGATTAATCCGGCGGTGCGCAGAGTTCATTTGTACGGTTGATTTTTGCAGGAACCCGTGCCAAACTCCGAACCGCGGAATGAACTCTCCGTCTGGAGTGGATTTTCCACCTCCTTTTTTTTGCATTTGTAGTACATTTTCCGGCCAGGCTACTTTCGGCGCGCGCGTAGGGAAGATTCCAAAAGCCAAAAGAGAAAAACTGAACCAACACGAAACTTCCTGATTCCACCTACCACCAGCCGGTTTCGGGAACACGTCCCAACCTTGTGCAATTCGCAACGATGCTTATAAACGATGTAATAATTAATGCATCTCTCACCCATTCCCAAGGGTTGGGGCTGGAGGGGGGAGGAAGTACTGGCGCACGAGACTCGAGAATTCGTTTCCGGCGTTGCACTTACCCCCCCTCCCCGGTTGCCCGAAACGAAACGGAAAGTGTGAGCAAGTTTGGCTTCCTGTATGTTTCTCCTGTTGTGTTCTTTTTTCCTTTCTCGTCCCTTGGCGTTGTGTATTCTGTAATTTATTGCGGCCTGTGGCTTGCCAAGAAATTCTTCCGACTTCGGCGCTCCGAAAAGGTAGTTTGGTAAAGGAAAGTACACGGAAAGCGTTTTATGAAGCCACACAAACAGGGAAAAAATCTGCAGGAGATCTGCTTCAGTGTGAGCCTGGGCGGGTTATGAAGTGTTCTGCGTAATTAAAAGTTGATAAATTATGAAGTTGGCGAACTCTCGCCTGGTCAGTGGGTTAAATGTTGCCGCAAAGTTTACGTCGACCGATCTCAGTTAAGTTTGTATCAGTTGTTGAACTTCCTAATGAAGAATTTAAATCGTTCACTATCGAATGTTTAACCTTATCTCTTTCATATAAAATCTATCAATAAGCTCCGTTTGAACAAGTCTACTTATTTAATTTAACCATAATTTTATTTTTTATCGAACGTTTGGTAACTGTGTTTCTCTATAATCTCTTCGCGGGTGTGGGTTTTGTGGTTTTGCAGAAAAAAGCGACCTCTCCTCAACTGCACCCGGATTTATGTGATAAAAACAAGCTTCTAACTCACCAAAAAGCGTCATTGCAATCTCGCAGACAAACAGGGATAAGCCGAGGAAGGAAAAAAAACAACTGCAACTCTTTCTCCGATACGCAGAGTTTGCCCACCTGCAGCTGCGCCATTGCATCTCAGACCTTGTGCTGGTGTTGTTTGCTTCGTTTTCGTTGCCCACTCACGATGTCTCTCGTCGCGCGTGCGAGGACACTTTCCGTTGAAGCTGTTGTTTGCGCTACTCCTAAGCAGATTGCAGCGTCTTTTTGGATGATTTGAAACATACTTTCCCTTCGCCCCATCGTTCGAAACGACCTGCTGTTCAATGGTTGGTCGATAGTTGTTCGAAATCAATACGCGGATGGGATGGTTTGAACGGAATAAAAGCGAAGGGGACAGCGGAACACACGCGGGGGGAGTCACAAATCATGGACCACCATAAAGCTGTCCACCGTTTGTTTGTTTTTCGGCTTGCAATTTGTTTTTATTGCCCAATGTTTCTAAAAACCGCCCCCACAACCCGGTTTGCGGTTTTACGATTTTGTGAGCATTTATACTGTTGGTGGAATGTGTTAAGGGTTTGTTTCCCCACTCCTTCTGGTGTTGGCGTTATTTCCCGCGTACTGTCGCGTTGAAAAGTTTGAGTGCCTTTTCTTTCGAAGCCATTGATCATAGAAGTACCTTTTGGGCTTTATGCATTCGAAGAGAATGAGAGGAAAATAGTCCAAGAAAGTTCGAGAAAGTTTAATCTTTCGAAAAAGATTAGTCTGTGTGTAGTTCCTATCAATATAGGAATCAAATTTGTTGTTGTGTCCATTCTGTCCTTTGGGTTCTGTTGTTGTTCAGCAAAAGTGTCGTCAAAGCCACTTATTAAGTCAACGTTCAATCGTGAAGCAAATCGGCTGCACGGAGATAAGCGCAAGCAGTTGATTTCAGAAGCACAATCCTCAACCAAGAACGTGCGAAAATCACCTCGAAGTGGGGAAGAAAGTTCTGCTTTTGGCACCAAGACGAAGACAGAAGCCTGAGACCATTTGTGGTCGCGTTCGGTCGCCTCGTTGCGAGCAGCTTTTACTGCCGTCGTTGTTTCATCAATGAAATAGTTGCGGCCTGCAGATGAAATCACACCGAAATCCACCGACCCCCGAACCAACAATGGCGATGATGATGATGATCGGGCCACCCACCCGCGCGTTGGATGAAGTGATAATGGTTGGTCCGCAGATTGATGGTTGCACACACACAAACAAGATGAGGATTGTGGGATTGTTGTCTGGTCCACGGGGAAACCGTAAGGCCGGAAGAGACCCGGCACAGAAGGCTCCTCGTGACCGCGGTAGGGACAAAAATAGCTCTCGATTAGCGACGGCTGGCGGTCGGACGGGGGAAACGGGAACGGTAAAGAAAAACCTGCCGAAAGTACCCCGGTGTTGTGGCATCACACCCGTCACGCGGGTTTTCCTTTCGTTTGTCCTTTGCGATGAAAACAACACAACCCTTCAGATGGCTGGCTTAATTTTTCGGGATAAGTTCAGGACTTGTTCTAACACTTTAGTACAAAATTGTTTCCTAAAGAGCATGTAGCATAAATGCCATAAATTATTTGGTTTGTTTTACTTTTTTATTTTAATTGCGTGGAATGTTTATGGAGGGTTTATTTATCTAACAGTAGAGTTTTTTCAATACTTTTGAGTGCTTCCAGAAGCTAAGAAAAAAAGGATAGTCGAATAATTCCATCGGATCAAGTCTTATGAATTATAGATTAATTTTTTTTAAATATGAGGTCTGAACATTTTTAAAAACAAGTTTTTGCGACATTATCTCAGGATAGGATTATCTTTCAGTGCATAATGATTTCTTTTAAAAAGTGTTATGTTTTTTTCTTAAATAGGTTAAATGTTTGAAATGATTTCATAACATTTCTTTCATAAAACTTGCATTTTACGTCAACATTTGTTTGTATCGGTTTTCCTCTTGTTTTTCCTGAAAAATGCTATTTTGAAAACGCTTCGATACTCACACACGTTTTAAGTAATAGAGAAGATATTCAAAATATTAGCGGATGTACTGAAATGCATACGTATTTCTTAAATGAAATATTATTAATACCAACTTTATTGGTACTATTGTATGCCCAAAATATTCACATTCAAATAATGCAAAACAAATGTTTGAAACGTACGGATTTAATTCACTTTTTGATGTTATAAGCTGTTATTAAATTAACATGATGGAATATTATGACACCTTGGATTTTTTCGTGCAAATCCATGTTCCGCGACATTGATCGCTTAAGGGTTCTCAACTCAACTGCAAACAACGAGAATGAAGTACTCAGCTCAGGCAACGATCCAAGCAACAGCAGGTGCTGCGGTGTGCAGGATTGTGTCCGGAAATAAATTTATCGCCCCGAAATTAATTGCTTGTAACAAGCCCCGAGTGTCGCAGCCGTGGAATAGGATGGTCAAGCGTGTATGTGTGAGTGTGTGGCCGGTTGATTGTTCTGCACGATGCCGCCAAGAATGTTACAAATGGGTAGGAGATGGGCAATCCTCGGCATGATTGAGAATTGGCAGCCATTTGAAGGATTCCTCCTCCTCGCGAACATATGGACGGGGTCGCCCCAAAGCCGATGATGATGATAATCGTGATGGTGTGGTGGTGCTAACGATGTTGTATCGCACGCTCCTTCCCATGGGTCGAGGTGGGATGACTCTCATTTTGATCGTCGTTTTTGTTTGTCTTCTCGCTGCTAAGATTATGCTCGCAGTTGACAACCCATTATTGCTTGTTCCAACGATTGCGGCGCCGACGATTTATGCTCAATTACTCACCCGCCGCCAAACGACGACAAGAGAACGCGCCGGGAAACCGAAATAGATTTGGTTATTCGGTTTTTAAGTGGGCGCCGAACAAGTGCTTCGAAATCAGTTGTCTACTAATAAACGATAAGCGTTGGTTTGTTATAACTTTCATATTCTGCCCTCTTGACCGAAGGGAACATTCATTTTTCCGAGAGAGTAACTGCTGGAAAAACGGTCCACCGTGTACAAGTGTGTAAGCCCTTACGACGGACTCCGAACAACCGTTTCCGCAGGACTTTACTTTACTGCCGCATAAGTGCCACTTGCACCGAAACTATTCCGTAGTTCCGGCAGCTACGCCGGTTGACAAGGCGTTGAGTTACAGCCTGCAGCATACAATTTACTGCCTCCTCCCCCCATCACACCGCTTCCCTTCCCTTGTGCGTTCTGGCACTTTCCGGGTCGCGAAAATCACGTCGTGAAAGTCCTGTAACGTTGGGCGGGGGGGGGTTTGTTTTATTCTATTTTCCTGCTCCCGTTACAAGACGCGCCGGGATTCTTGTACCGTTGGCAGGCGGCAATGCATGGAAAAGCGTTACATACGCGGGTATAAATAATGCAGCATGTCGTGCAGAGTCCATGCTGGCGCGCTACAAGCCAGAAAATGCGCCCCGGTATGTAGGCTAAAAATAAAGACACCTTGGAAGGCAAAAGCTATGGAGGACCTTAGCGTCTGGTCCGTGTAAAATGGGAGGATATCGGGTCTTAGGGGCCAATCAATCGTCTACGCGCCTTATCCTTTTTTTAAAACCCCTTGTATTTATTTTGTAAAAAATGTCAAATGTCTCCACATTGCAATGCAACGTAAGTTATTACAACATATTTTCTCCATACTGTTATAAAGGAGATCCATTTCGATGCACATTTGCGACCATGTCGAACATTTGGGGCATACAGGGACGAATACTAAATCGCGCAAACAACGAGAAAAAAGCGGCGATCTGCAGCAAGAAACAAGTGTCACAATAACATAAAGCAATCTCGCTAGGAAGGACAAATGCAGAAGCGTGCTACAAGCATCATCCAATACGAAAAAATCCCTCTCGATGGAAAAGAAAACATATGGAGTGCAATGGAGATAATAAACATAGAAACGAATCTTCCTTCCCCGCTCGCCCCGGGAAACTCCCTCGGCGTTCGTTTGCGATACAATGCGATGCCGGCGGGCAGATAATATCAATGTCGCTGGCAGTAGCATTTCCGTCCTTCCGCGAGCAAATTATTCTCCTCGACCCGGAGCTTCCGCCGTATGAGCGCACGGCGAGCCCGAACGGAACGAAATAAATAAAGAAATAAATGCCGACGGGCAGAGAGGGGAAAATGCATGGACGGGGATCGGCGAACGGATAAATGAAAAATCCTTACACGGATAAAAAATAAATAGCAAATCCCGAGGACATCATGTGCCGAGGATGATAAGCGAGCGACATGAAAACTCTTTCATAAGAATTTGGCTTCGATTCAAGTCACGGCGGCAAGCGACGACGACGACGACGACGTCGTCGACAACGACTGCCAAAAAATGGTTCTTTATGTTTCCACGACCAATGTTTTCTTCCCCTTTTTTCCCCGGCATCTGTTGGTCAACTGACAGATTCCTTGGAGGGAAGAAGAATGGTTTGAGAAATGGAACGGGAAAAAAAGAAGGAAAAACATAGGCCGAACGAAGAGACCGGTGTGCTTCCGGTGGAGGAAAGAAAAAAAACATTGGTGTAGAAAACTACCGGTAGAAAAATGGGGCACACCGAAACTCTCTCTCTCTGTGTACGTTTGTCGGAAAATGGTGCGGAGCTACAGTATCCTCAGTGTACTGGCCTTGCAGGACGATCGAGGCAGGATCTATGCTGCAATAGGCCCGGGAAAAGAGAAGGTGAGCCTCCGGTCGACAGATAAGAAAGAGCGACAACATCTTAAAAGCATTAATGTACGGTATTTCCGGTTATTGTCGTGGATTAAGGGCTTTGGGAAATAATTTAAGTGCCCTGAAAACCAATGGTGGTTGGTGGTGGTGTTTGGGGAGGTCGTTCGTGCACCAAGAAGAAAATATGGCTCCATTGCGCTGGCTTCACTTTGGGCTCGTCCTGGCAAGGGGCTTTTTGGGAGTTGCGGATGTGTGTTGTGCACTCATCGGATGGTCGGATATTTTTAGCAACGTGAGGGAGGATCCTTTTCTTTGCCAGTTGCCTTTACTTTTTTTATCAAATTGGCAGTAAAAAATACGAAAAAATATATATATAAAATACCCCAGTTATGGTACATTAGCTTCATCCTGTCATCGCGTGTTTCGCTCTGGACGGTATCATTATCGGGCTAATGTTTGTTTGTTTTCTAAATTGGCTAAACGACAAGACGTTCTTTACGTTCCGAGTTGTATTTAATCTGCTTTACCATTTGTTTTCCATCATAACATGCACTTTTAAGTAGCTTTTTAGATGCAAACATAATCAAACAGCTTGAGCTATCTAATCTGACCGTCTTAATCCTATCCGCAATATTTCTCCGGCTGCAAATTGGCTCTAAACGAATAACTCTAAACGTTTTGACGTACGGGTTCCCGTTTATAGCTCCATCTGTGTCCGTTGTAGGGTGCACTAAATGCACCTCTTTTTTTGCAGCAATTTCGTTTTAAGTGAAAAAAACGTCACGTTTTAATTTCGTTAATTAAACACACCGCATCGCTTAACTGCACCGCTTAACTCAAACGGCGTCGTGCAAAAAGGCAAAGAGAATTAGAGGTTAAAAAAAGTGCCTCAGAAAAAGAAGCAAATGAAGCAATTTAAAGATCAAGACGGACAGGTTCTTGATGCGAAAAGTAAGGGAAAAGCCCCCCGTCCACATCCACCGGCAAAATGAAGCACCGGTAAAGTAATTGGAAAGTAACGACTTACGTACGAAACGATCAAACTTCATCGATTAGGGATTAAAGAACGAACCACAGACAGCTGGTGAACATGGATCCGAGAGCCATAGGAGGAGAGTCTTGCGCTGGTCATTTTTAACCGAACCATTCTCCCGAACGTCCTCTTCCCCCGTTTAGGTTGAGGACACTTCTCGCGTCTAGGTGAACTTGTTATTCCATCCTTTTCTTCCCTTTTTTATATTGAGTTTTCGTCCATTAAATATCGCTGTTCATTTGCCACTCGCCGGGGTCGACGCCGTAGCAGCCTCAAGTGAGACGACGCCAACCACCTACGGTGCATTAATTGACCATCAATTTATTGATAAGAGGTTCGACTGGTGGACACGAGAAAAAGAAAAAAAAACGAACTTACAAAAATATCACCGAGGAGAGGATGCTTGCAGTGAAAAAGTAGTGTACTGTAACAACTCTTTTTCTTAATATATTTGTGTGTAATAGCACGAAAAAAAAAATGGAGAGCGTCACATGAAGCAGCACCGGAAAACGAACGAAACGAAGCGCCGATAACAAGCGAGCGATAGAAATGCAATAAAATGGATGAGTTGCACAGTTGGAAACCGATGGGGTTGCAATATTAAAGGAGACCTGCTGCAGGTCCACTGGAGTTGTTGGACCTTGGAGTCGGTTGGAAAAACGACGACGGTCCCCTCCACGAGGATGGGGAGGGGTAGAGGGGAAAATGGCAGTCGGAGTAATGGTGCGGAGAGAGGGGGCAATAAGACGAATCTAATTGAATTAGAGTTGCTGCTCGAGAGCTGTTCGGTCGCCGCACCGTCCGTTACTTCGTGGCTTTGTTTTTCCACTCTGGATGTGATATGTGATACCGTCCCCGTTCGTTTCCTTGTTTGCTTTTTCCCCCCACTTTTCCCCTGCTGTCCTCTCTACGTGTAAACTTAATTATTTTCCTCCCAGCCAAGATGCGGCTCCACTTTTATCCACGCGTTTATCGGGAATGATAGAAAGGTTCGTTTGAGAGACATTATTAGAAAAGGGAGGCTAGTTTAAAATAAATGTTTGTGTTGATTTATTTCACAGAAAGTAAAGAAAGAAGAAACAATCAATTATTTTCTTTAATAATCCGACAACATATGTTAAATCCTCAATTGAACGCATAACATAACATTCGCAGGCGTGACGAATCGCTCCGTCCGGAATGCTATTGCAGAAAGATATTTTTATGTCTCAATTATCCCATCGAGAAGGGGGCTATATTGCTGGCCATTTCCCTCCCCACCCCCTCCTCCTCATCCCATCCTTTCTTATTTGGACTGGACGCCGCTTGCTTCGTCGTGAATTGTCTGCGTCCAGCTCCCGCTCCCCAAGTCGGAGTCGCCAAGGGCCGACCAGGTCACGAAAACCCCGTTCCTCCACGAGCTGGGCGCGCAACGTTAGTGCAATCGACATCGGTGGCGACTGTCGTCCGGAAGATAAATCGTTTATCCTTGCCACCTTCCCCTTTTGCCACGCCATTAGAGGAAGGTACCTCTTCCGGCGCGTCGGAATGGAGCGAAACAAGAAGTGGAAAATAGACTGGCACATTTTTATCATTGCATCGCTCCCTATCGCTTTTCCTTCCCTTAGTACTGGGCATTGTGTTTTTTTCTGATATATTTTTATTGCTCGAAGAGTACCTTTGGGGGGAAAAATAAAGTGATAGAGGTTCGATGCGCACCAGGCTCGGATGGAGGACGTATTTACACCACGTGCACGCCGAGGTGGTGTGCATCCTTAATGAAGCATTTCCTCATGTATACACATTTTTTCCCTCTTTTGGCTCGCACTCAGCAAGTTTTTCTTTTCGCTTGTTCGTATATTGTGTCCTGAAAGTTAGATTGTACCACTTGTCACATCGCCTGAACATCATGAATTGTTTTGGGAGGCGCTTGAGGGGGCGATAAAATGGCATTAGAAGATGGTCCCATACTGGACCCCGTCGCCGCCTCTGAAGCGCACGTTGGACGCTCGGACACACGCGCCAGACGCTCTTGTGTCGAGGGTTTTGGTGGCTTTCCCACCCCAACCACCGAAGGGACACTCGGATGGAAAAGCGACACTCGGTCACGAAACAATCGTATATACAACAGCCCGAATAGACCCCGGATTTTCCCGGTCCCGTGGTACTCACTCTGGTGTGTAGAAACGGTGGAGCACTTCAGGTTGGAGTGGCGGTGGCCAACAACCCCCCCACACCCACCCACCCCGAGGACTCCAACGGCAGCGCCGTTATTTATGAAATTTATACACAAAAGAATGCCATTAAGCGAGCATTAAAACTGATAAATTGTATCAGAAGTTAATGCGTTTCTGCGACATTTTCCGGGCTCAATTTTCTGGCGCGGTTCACGCTTCCGGAAAGGGGTTTCCTTGGTACGCTTGGTATGGTCAACGACGAAGACGACGACCACCACGAAGACGTTGAGCTACCCCCTTTTTTCGATGTTCCAAAGTCGTTGCACTGCGAACGAAATTGTCCGGTGTTCAGGCGTTGGTGTTGGGATTATTTCCAACTTTTTCCCCTCCCGTTTGCGTGGGTGGTAAAGGTCACAGGACACATCGTCACAAAACATCTTGTGCCGATCCATCTAGAAGAAAAGTTGGCGAAATGATTTCTTCGCCGGACAGTTGTGGGTTTGTGGAGTCGTTAGAGTTCATCCAGAAATGCTGCCAAGTTTCGTCCGGCCGGGCGACTTCATCGACTTCTGGTCAGTTTATTTATAGGGCCGGCAATGTGCATGCAGTTCAACACCCGCTCAGTCTCCCACTCGCGCGCGCTCCTACACTTAATGTGGAAAATAAATCATTAATCGCCTATAAATCCCCCCCGTATTGCAGTCGCTCGTCGTCGTCGTCGTCGTCGTCGGCTGTCCGGAATTCTGGAACGGAATCATCGGTTGGCACGCGGTGGGCGAATGTGGCCATCTTGAGATGACCGTAATCGAGAAATAAAAACTACAATACTCTTCCTCCTCACGCCCCTGTTGCACACAAACTGGAGTTTTTTTTCCTGCATCCTCCGTAACATAACATAAATCGCTCGATTTACTCCCAAGCCATACGAGGCGCGCGCGTCCGGAAAGATATATTGCCCTGCTTGAGGCCACAGTCTTACTTTTTTTCTGCTCTCTCCACGCACGAGTCGACAACATTCCCGCGGACCGCAGCAGGACGTCTTTCTTCTTGTTGTCGGGTTTTTTTCCCCATGTCTTTTAACCCCCGTTGGAGTATCCAGGGGGGGGATTCCGTGTCCAGTTGACGTCCAACCCGAGTCGCCAGTGGCCCGTGGCCAAAAAGGCGCTAGCTGGCAGGCATGCGGCGCAATCCACTAGACCACTCCAAAAGGCAACAATTTGATGCACGCGTCTTATTTCTTGTGTCGCATAATAAAACAAGATTGCACGTCGGGGAAAGGCAGCTGGGGGGCGATAAATAAAAAGCGGGAAAATGAGTTGTAGAAAACATTATATCGTTTTCGGTAACGCAAAAGCAAACACGGAGGAAGGTAAACGTTTGCACAGCCAGACATAAGCACCCTTTGAAAAAATGGAGCTTCTCTGAAAGGGTGCGAAAATTGGATGAGATGTCATAGGAAAACGATTTAAAATGATTGAATTTGCTTAATCTATTAGATTAATTTATTTTCCCCGGTAAAATAAACTAGCATATACGGGTTCTCGAACCTATCATTAAAAACCAATGAAATCCTTTCATTTTCCACCCACTGCATTTTTCAATGGATTCATATTAATACCTAACATTCGTGTCGATTTTAGCAAACCATTTTCCTAATGCATTTGTTACTTCAAATAGTAATTGCACGATTTTTCCATTACGTTTGTTTGTGGCTCCATTTACTTCGTGGGCAAAACACACTACACGCATCTTCCATTTCGTCGAATCCCTTTTCGCCCCACGTATGGCAAGGCCAAACTTGTAATTAAACTAATAAAACTTTCTTCTTCCCGTGGGATAATTGAACCCGAACCAATTTCGCCCTGCTGGAAACCATTAGCTCACCCCCAGAAAGGAGGGTGGAGAGGGGATGAAGAAACCTGACTCCCGTTCGCGTACATTAGGAACGATTAGTCGAACTATCAGAACAATTAGTAGACGCCGATGATGGCGAGTTTCCTGGTGAAAAGCCTAGCCATGGTGCCGCCATGGATTCGTGCAACTTCCGTCGTTGGTCGAGGTGGAAAATTTTGATCCATTATTTGAGCATTTGAATTGGTTCGGAATAAAAAAAACTAAACCCCCCTTCTCCCCACCTTCCCTTGGAAAAGTGAGCCACAACCGGAACGTGGAACGCGAGTCGACTTCGAACGTCAAAAGGTTCGTAATCGACGGAAAACAATTTTCTCAAATTAGGACAGACTTTTCCACACCTTCCTGGCAGTTGCACCAGGACTTGCTTCTGCCGTCTTTTTTTCCATACCGGTTCGAATGGTGATTTCATTCCCTTTTTGCTCTTGTGCCCACAATTGGTAGCGATTTCTTACCATTATCCTTCTTGCACCGCGAAAAGCAAACATAAATCATCTAACTGCAGTAAATCACGAAACCTTTACCGTCTCGGCGGATGTGGCGTAACACTTTTGATGCCGGTTCGGTTCGATAGAGCGAAAGGCAGGCAGAAGGGAGGAAGTAACCGGAAAGTTCTGCTGCAGGTTTTGCCCGTTTTTGGATGGGAATTTTCTCCCCTCCCCCACACTAGTCATACCAGTTGCACATGGAAGGAGTTTGTATGATAAAGCATAATCTCGCATACGTTCGGTTTGGTCTCCAAAAATTATTCCAATTTTCCCAACGAAACCGGCTGCGCTTTGACACAATGCATGCATGCGTCGCCCGCTTTCCCAGCGACGATGACTGGACGAGCTGACAAAAAGATCCTCGGATTGGAGTTTATTTATATGTTTTCCTTTTTTCGTCGGCCCCTTGAACACACAAGGATTCGTGACAGGGACGCGTTAGAAGGATTAAATTTGCGCCACAACCGCACAACACGGGAAAAGTTTACCTCTTTTCCCTGCTGAAGTAGTTGAATTTATGTGTATTAGGAAAAAAAGCTTGGTATATACAGAAGCACGAACGAAGGCACACAACATTGCACATTTGATAATTATGTCTGATGGACGTTTTTGTCTGCAATAAATCGCTCGAAATCTCTTTGGCGCCATGTTTTTCCCTATTTACGGATTCTAATATACACTCTTGTAAATTGAAAAAGAAAACAGACAAACTCATTTTAAGTTTGACGTGAAACATACAGATTGTAACTCTAAAATTGTATTTTAAAATTAAAAATGTATCAGTTGTAGCGTAAAGGTGAATTCTTGATGCCTTTGAATTGATATTAATTGGAGAAGGAAAATGCATGGGATATATAGATGCACAAACAAAAGCACTCAAAATTACATAAAATTGAAATAACATGCGGACGAATCTACCGATTCTAAAAGACGATCTTGTAAATTGAAGAAAGTTAAATTGTGAATCGATAACAGAGCTGAATTATGAAACTTGAAAAATATCAATTCTAGCATAAAGGTAAATTTAAAATATTTGTTTCCATCTAGAAAAATGAAAAATTTTCTTTGAAGTTCCATAAAAGAAAAATGAAATGATACGACAGCTCGATGGCAACTTCTCGAACAAACTCAAATTCCACTACAATCCTTTTCCCTCGGCGTAAACATCCTTCGACCTACTGGTCTACAACGCTCCCTCAGGGCAGGGGTTTGGGGTTTCGACCCCCTCTAGCAGCCCCTCAACATGGCCGACACGCACCCGACACGCACAAGCGCGCACGGTTGAGAAAATAAAAGAGCATCGCACGCAATCTGCTATTATTTATTGTGATCATAATTGAATAGAAATTTATTACGGTCACGGTTTGGTGGTTTTTGTTGTACCGGCATCATCTAGCCCCCGATGCCCCCACCCGGTGGTTGGTTTAGAAAATGAAGGAGAATTTTGATTTCGCGCCCGATACCAACCAACATCGGGTGTCTTGCTCCCGAATGTTCTTCCCTTTGCTACGGCTTTATTACGACACTGGTTTCCCCAACGCTCCTGCTTTAGAAAGCGTGAACCTGGTGGGATTTGGATTGCCGTTTAATAGAAAGAACATAGAGCTCCCTGGCGTACCTTTCTTTTCCCAACCACAGAAAACCCGAGATTCCCGATCGTGTGTGTGTGTGCATGTGACATTAAATCTGGATTTACGGCCCGTATGTGACCGGGACCAGCATACAAGAATCCAAAGTTTTGCCGCGTGTAGGTTTCTTGCAGCGGAAAGAAAAACACACATGCGTCGCCATGGGAATACTTTCGCTCGGTGGATTTGTCCCGGAAAAATCTCGACGACGACGACGACGCAGAAAAAAGATGTCGCTGGTAACAGGTGTACTCTCAGGAAATAGCAAAAGAAAAGAAAAACCAAGTCGACACCGACCGCGATCCGTATTGGACGTTGTTTATAACGAGAATATAAACAACAATCTTCTCCCCGGCCCTTGGGGTGGGGTGGAATGGGAGGGAAGCAAAATTCCCCAAAGGATTGACCTCCATTTTGTGGCTAGTGTATAATGGATGTGGAGGAAGTTTTTAATCATCTCCATTAGGCGAGGAGGTCCGAGGCGCGTGAGTGTTTAGGTAGAAATCAATTTGGAACCTGGACAAGCCGGGGGGAATTAAATTCTTAATGACCCCTGTGGCCGTTCCTCAAGGGATTTGTGAATGTATATTGTTTTTTTCTGTTAATTGCGAGAACAAATCAAAGTTTCTTCAAGCCAATCTGTCCGCGTCTCAGTTCCATCGGCAATGCTGCTTAACTATCGAATAAATACTTCACATCGATATTGGCGAAGTGGTTGGTGGATGAATGTTTACCAAACACGCTTTCAAATGCGCCAATCACAATAATTGATTGTTTATGTGGAACTGTTTGTTTGTTGTGAAGGCTTCGATCGCCAGCTTTTCGCGCCATCGAAAAATGCGGCGCTGACAGTGATATTTTAAACGCCCAACCATTCTCTGTCTTAAACTCTCGGCGATGGGAAGGAGATTTTATACACCACGCGGTAAGCTAAAGCCGCTCATAACCATCGCTCACAAGCCGGTCCCCTATAGTGGACGATAATGCCGCCTAACGGTCCATGTAAGCCAGTCTTCTGCGCACCGGTTAGTGCAAAAACCGGCTAAAGTCGGCAACACCCTGGCCACTGTCGCTTGCATACGAATTGCGCTGCTTAAATCACTCCAACCGGGGGAAGAACGCGCGTAGTAAATGCGATTAGTCTGTGTGAAACCAGCGAAAGTAAATACCATGGGAGGGGTTGAAGGGGAGGAACGGTGGGAGGAATTATGGCATGGAATCTCACCCCGCATCACCGTTGTAAGCGAGCACTAATCAAGGGATTTACGGAGTATTACATCTCCAACCGAACCGACAGACCGACCGACCGACCGACTGACTGACTGGGCGGCTCCGCGATGGGTTTATTTAAATTTTGCAACCCCTTTTTTCACCCTGTCTATGTGTGTGTGTGTGTGCTTGTGTGGTTGTATACCACCGAGCGAGGGATAATAATTTGCGGCAGGCAAACATCATGCATGTCAGAACCGGCGGAACGGGGAATGTTTGTTTGGAGAGAAGCGGTGGTGTTGGAGCGGGTGTGGGAGTGTGTAGCACGCGCAACAATGTTGTTGGCACTTGTGATAAGCTTCGATAAAATCCGTTTGTTTATGGCGAGATGTGAGATCCTGTGCTGCAGGGTGTGTAAAAGTGCATATGTGAGATCATAAAATTGCTCGTCATCGTTATCGCGGTGCTCGCTTTTGGAACCTTGAGTTTTATTGAAATTGGAAGTATGATGAACAGGAACAAGCGAAGAATAAATTCATAAAACTCTTGAAAGTTGAGTTAAAAATCCAAAAAATAACCATACACCCGAGTGCTCCGTGAATCAAATGATGACTAAACGTATTTTACAAACGACACTTGCAATTTAGGATACTTCTGCCGCCTGCGCGTCGTTTCGTTGTTTAGAACTGATCCTAAGGATCAGAAGTTCAGCACGACACAATGCACACCAGCGTGTGGCATATGTTTGTGTGATGCTGCACAAAACCGCAATGATGATGATGCATTTATGACCTTTCGGATGTTGATTATGACGCAGGAAAAACTAAAGTGTATCAAAGTATTCCAACGAACAGAATGAGATGACTCAGAAGGAACACCGACCAGCCACATCCGATGTGTCATGTTTGCATTTGGTTATTTGGACTGGAGAGATTTAATAATTGATGTAATGTAATTATTTGTTACCTACGCTGAACGGGTTTCAGATAGTGCAAGTATTATTTTTAGAAAGCGAAAATTTTATAAAATTATTGTTTGGTGCTGTGTGAAAACAAAGTTGTATTTTCGTACTTTTGAAGGATAGTATATTTTCTACAATGCAATATTATAAACTATTTAAAGCAAAATATACGTGATCTTCATATAATCACATCTAGCAGCTGACGATGAGTCAATTTAATGCACCCTTGTTGCAATTGATGGCGAGGTGTTGGATTGTGATCCCAACCAATCGTCTCGCAGATATATGGACCCGTAACCAATCTTATTACACCCCGTCTGGGCGCCCCCCCCTAGACACTCACCCCCCTCAGCCGATCTCCTTCGCCCCCTTCGAGGACAAAACGTGCAGAAGAAGGTGCTGCGTGTACTGAAGCGCATCGAAAGCTAATCGAACTATGACCACTTCCGGTCCGAGGTGGGATGGGGGAAAGCAAATCCAAGGCCGAGTTCCAAGACTCCAACCGGCGGGCGGAAGGAGGCGAGCGGGAAAACCAGCGACGCAAGACACCGCAAGAAGTCGGAAACGAAGTGGAATGTGTGTGCAATTGTCGGGGGCCGTTTTCTCGGACGAAAAGAGGAGGTGACGGAGCTGTCCGGCGTGCATCCGGTGAGCACACACACACACATACACTCACGCACGCACATAGTCGCACCACGTGGAACTAATTAGTCGCTAATTGAATTGAATTAAGCGTGCAATTGATCGCGCGAGGCGGTACGTGCTGCCGGTTCTTCTGATGGCAAACTCCCTTCGGAGTTGCAAGCCCTTTGCACACACAAACATACACTCACACATAAACCCTTTACCTCTGCTATCTTCTACTTGCATAGCTTCCCTTTGCTGCTGAATTACATTGGAAATGTAGACTCACAAACCGCCTTTTCTGATATCTGATGTAAATAAATTTCCCCGGGAATTAAACGCCGAGAGAAGGAGAGAACAGTTGGAGTTGACGGTACGCTTCCAGCAATCACCGTGAACCACCGTGGTGGATTTTTTTACGTCGTTTTTCCCCATTTGATCCCCATCACCCCAGGGGTTAATTTTCCCAGTTTTTATTGTATTTTATATCTTTTTGTACAACTCGACGACCATGACCACCCCACGTAAACCACCCCGAACAGCAGACGATCGGCAAGTGCCGTCGGTGGCGGAGATGGCGCCAATGACTCCCGCCAAGCCGGAGGGAGTCGAAGGATGGCACGAGCTGTGTAATTCACTGTCATCTCCAATTATCGATTAATTGGACCGAAAACCGAATTAAACAGCAGTAACGCGCCGGTTACCGTTCCGTTGTTGTTAGTTTTCCCTCTTCCGTGCGGGGCTCGTTGTCTGTTTCCCTCGCGCGGAGTTTGCTATTTTCTTTGTTTTTTTTACTTCTTTTCTGTTTATTTGCTTCCCATGCTTCACTGCATCTCCGAGCGCGCCGTCCACGTGTCCGTACCATCCATTTCCATCGCGTCGAACGCGGCGGGTGGGATTGCATAGCAGAACGTCGCTTCCCGCTTTAAACTGTCCTCCTTCCGCAAGGTGGTAACCGACGGCGCGAAAAGAAGGACGCTTCTTGGAGTGAATTGTTATTTTCTCATTCATTAGGCGTGGCGCGTGCATCGCAACTCAGTCAGAAAGCATTAAAATTATGTCCGTGAAAAGCACCACGGGTGTGTGTGTGTATGACGGTGGGGAAAAGTCTAGTGGACGCAAAAACATGGGGAGGATGACACTCGACGGCGTGAAAAAGGGTGGTGCAGCCGCAAATGACACGCAGCGAAATCGGAGAGCGGATGCATCCGGTGCATCCGCTTCGCTGCACCGTAAAGTGTCAGTGCTTATGTTGCGACCGTCGAGGTAAATTATGTGCGCTACTTGATTCTGCTATTTTAACAATCTTGAACGTTAAATAAAACCTCATTACCGAATGGATTCTTTTTTGAGACATTCATACTTTTATAATGGGTTTTGATTTTCATCACCAAAGGTTTAAAATTTACGTTGAATATTAATATTTATGCCTTACCTTTTATTGTTACGTCTAACCATCAACTTGTCTTGTTACGTTTTGCTCGCTAAAGTAGGTTTGTTATCTTACAATGTTCGTTGATTATTTTTATAAAACAGGTGTCCTACTTTAAGAGCATAATTTAACGGATCACTTCCTTTCTAATGCTTAACGAACCGACAGAAACCTTTTCTGACAATATGTAGCTCGGTCGGTTTAATGTGTGTGGGCGTGCATATAAGTCCGTTATGGTAGAGATTAAGGCAAAACCTGAAGAAAATGTTTTATTTAAACTGACGTACAGGAACACCAACATTTGGTGCAGAGCAACTTTAAAGGGAACCAAGCTGTATTGAATGCGAGCGGTTTACAGATCATTTTGGAAAATCTATTCTAGTTCAATTTTATTCGTTTGGAACACGAATCGTTTGCGAGAACGAGTGATCAAAGCATTATTTAATAATAATATATAATGTTTCCACCCCAAAACACTCCATTTGCTTAGGCCTTTGCCTTGCGTTCGCTACGGTTGACGCCGTCCCAAAATTAGGTTATTTATTTGCACCAAAGCCCCGAACTCCACCCGAAGGCAAATAAAATGCAATGTTTTAAAGCGATCGGAAAAGCGAGTGCAAAAAATCTACCGTGCTTCGGAAAACCATTTTTTCCGCTTCGGCCATTAAGTAATTAATTTAACATTCTCGCTCCCCCCTCCCAACCCTTTGAGTTCTAAAGTGAACACTAGTTTTTCAACCTTGTGTTTTTTTTTTTTTGTAATGTAGCAATTAGTTTGGAAAACTGATACGTCGGAGCAAGAGGGAGAAGGTTAGCTCAAAGTGAGACATTTGTTTAAACTAGTGCCAAACGCTTCGTCCGCAAGGATGGAAAAGCGGAGGGAAGGAGGAAACAAGAAAGATAAAAACACTCACGTGTCCTCGTCTAAATTAAATTGTTTGCCTCCCAACAAACCAACCGGACACCACCACCGAGTTTTACACCTTTGGACAGCTGGATAGTTTTCACTG
>KE525231.1:1198653-1231445 GCA_000441895.2 Anopheles sinensis | reverse complement strand
TTTTAAGGTTTTTTTTTTTCTCTCTCCAGTGGTTTGTTTATTTTCGAGACCGCACTCCGTCCATGGCATTTGGTTTCAGTTCACGGGAATCACTTTGCAAAGTTTTGACCAGCAATTTCAGTAAATGAAAAATCCATTCCGTACAAACGGGATCCGTATCATCATGTCCGAAAGGGAAAACAAATTTTGCCGGACGAAAGGGAAATGTCTTTTTTGTCGTTGACAGATCGGGGAGTAATAATTTATAGTGCTCAACTCAACTCGACTTTGCGTGACAACCTTCTTCATTCGGCTCAATTAGTAGAAGAGGAACGCATTTTCCAAAAGGAAACGTTGTTGATTTACCTCCTTTTTTCTTCTCTTTTTCCCCCCACAGAACACGTATGGGATGTGTTCGTGCAGCGGAAGGGGCTCGGCGACAGCTACGGCATCCTCGGCACCTATCGGCTCTGCATCACCGACAAAATCCTGTCACTGGTTCGCATCGGACCGGAACTCACCAGCAACCAGGAGAAGCGAGCCGACCTGGTCGAGTTCTCGTTGGCGTCCATCCGACGGTAGGTCTATCACTCCGTTTGCTTTTATTTCTTTTTTGCAAAATAATGTAGAACAAATTTAAATTAATCTCATTCAACTTTTAAACTCCCTTCCAGATGCGGACACTCACAGCGCTACTTTTACCTGGAGGTCGGCCGGAGCTCGAAAACCGGCGCCGGCGAGATCTGGATGGAGCTGCAGGACTCCATCATCGCGCAAAACATGTACACCACCATCATGAAGTGAGTAGGACGGATCGGAATCTGTTCCCGGTTTTGTTTTAGTTTCTAGGGAAATTAACGAGTCTCAAATCGCGCGGTTCGTGATTTCAACAACGGTAGATTAATTTATCGGGAAGAAAGATCATCGACCCCGTCTGCGAGGGGCGAGCAGAATCCGATTGATATTGAAATGGCCGTCATGTCTACCGGAAGGAACGGGGAGGGAAAAAACCCCCCCAGCAGTCTCACGAGATTACATTTTTCCATGGCAAGGGATCAGGCTGTTGCATAGTGGCCTTCCGCGTGGAATGTTTTCTTCGAAAGGAAAAGAATGCGAGCTGGTGAAAAACGCTTGCTTCTGGAAAGAACACCGGAACCGGAAGGCGTGCCGCGTGTGTTCGCTGCCTCCAGCTGTCGGACATTGTAGACGTCTGCGTTCCGAAAACCCTGGTGTGTGACCCTTCAACCGTCAACGACACCAAGAAGCAAAAAAATCACATCGCTAGACGGAGGCAAGATCCGAACGTTTGACACTCTCCCGGGCGGGTTTTCTTTTCTGTTCACTGCGAGCAACCTGTTGCGCTTGTCAAATCGAGGAAGGAGGACTGCGATTGGTAGGGCTGGCGTTTGAAAGGACAAAGTTCTTTACTAACTGGGGTGTCTCGCCATGTGCTTTCCCGCTGCGCTCGAGACAGCTTCGACCCTGTCTCCGACACGATCCACATGAATTCTTGCTTCTTCCGGCCGGATGAAATCTGCCTCCTTTTTTGTCATCGCGACTATTAAACCAGTCGGTTTCGGGAAGAAAATGGACGAAACATAAAAGAAGCATCGAGAGGTTATCGATAATTTCCCGAGGACCCGTACGTTCCGGCGCGTTGCCGAGATGGAGCGTTTTGTGGTGACGTGATTTAACACAAATTAATGATCTTCGACGACCGTTGGAATGTCCAACGACCAAAGGAGGAGAAAAAAAAGAAAGGACCCTTTTTTAACACCGTAACCGATGGCTTCCGAACAAGATTGGCCCGGGTTGGAAATTCGCCCAGCTAATGTGTCCAGTTTTTAACAACGGCCGTAAAAGGCGGTTCGGGGTCGGAAAATGGCCTCACGCCATCGATCCACCATTGAAGGGCGCGCGTAGGAGGGAAACTCGCTGAAGTGTCAAATTAACTCGCCGTTTTGTTGACGGTTGACTGAGAAAACAGTAAATAATGTTGGATGGTTTCCTCCACGCTTTCTCTCTCACTTCCATGAACCTTTCGAAGTAGAAATGTACGTTCGCCTTTGGTGTGTGTGTATGTTTGTTGTTCACACCCCTCGGCAACAGGTCGTTTGGGTTGTGGGTGGAACGATTTTCACCGATGCGAACAATCGTACTTTTGCAAGGATTCACCATGGGGCTTTCCACCCGGGTCCCGCCGCAACATCTCGATCGGAAAATGGTCGTCCGGGGGGAGAGTTCACTTTGATCTCCTCCTCCGCAAAATTATACCTCCATTATCACCATCGTTACCGAATCGCTCGAAACTGAAACTGCTTCTCTCCTTCCGCCTTCCTTTCTTAGGTCCGCGAAAAGTAAGGAGGACAATCTCGGTCCCATGATCCGGATACGGTCGTCGTCGGCGAACGCCGCCTCGAAGCCAACGTCGATGCTGTTCCGGCGCCAGACGCACGCCGGCCAGAAGCCGATGAACTGCTCACCGTCGAGCGGTAAGTGTTCCTTTTGGGTCGCTTTTGTTTTATTTTACTGCTCTCTGTTAAACCACCCCCAACCCACCCCCCTACCAGCACACACATACACACTTCATTTTCCGCCTAATATTCAAACACCCTCGCCCTCCCCTAGTACGCGCCAACCCCTACGCTCTCTTGGTGTTCACCCACTTGGTTTCTCAACAAGGACTTCCGGTGCGGTGCGAATATATGGCCATAGAGCGTAATATCTCCTACCCTTCTGCTCGGTCCGCTACCACCATCCCCACCCAACACTCTCCCTACACCCTCGCCATTCCTCCATTCACCCACCCACCAAACCCTTAGAACTAGTCAATTACACTTTTCTTCTAGAACCTAGCACTGGAAATGTTGTTGTTTGTTGAATAATTTTACTACCCACTTCTGACTCGGATGGTTTGATTTTCCCCCCTTCTCCCCCCCTCCATTACACCCCACCGTACACAAAGTTATTTGTTTCCTAAAACCACTCTGTTATCTTTTATCTTAACTCTTTTTCGTCCCGTTCACTCGTAGGCAGTTTAGAAAGTTTGCAAGTTGTTTGTATTTTCTTCCTTAATTTTTACCATTCATTGCTATACAGCTCACTGTTTCTTTTTTTTTCTCTAAGACCACTGAAGAGTATAGCGCGCTCTGCCTACAAGTAGTTTTTACCTTTAAAAAAATAGTATTTCATTCTTATTTGTTTGTTCTTTTCCTTATGTTGGCTATTTTTATATGTTTAAAAAACTTTATCGTACTAAAACTGGTTTTCTTTTAAATATACCTTTTGTTTTTTGTGCGACGGTGTGTTTGAGGGTGACGCTCTTCAGTTTACTATTAACAGTTGAAGTATTTGTTTCGAGCATTGAAATTGAACCATAGCAATTGGAATTTAGTATTGTTTTTGTAGTATTTTACTTTAAATGGTGCCTATATGTTTTTTTCTAATGATTTTGTTGTTTTTATTTTTAATTGTGTTGATTTGTAGATGTCTCCTAATTTCTTGCACACTGGTTTACACCTTGCGCCAACAAAGTAATCTAAGTAAACGAATTTGTAGACAACGAAATTCCTAAACCAACCCCAATTCGGATGTAGAACACGTTTGGATGTTTGTTGAACCCTTGTTTTGTATTGCCCGTTTCTTCTTTTCGTCTCTCGAATGGTTTGAATAATTTCTTAATAAGACACACCACTCACCCTCACAACCTGGTTTTTGAAGCAAACTTAGCTTTTCCGTTGATTCGAGTGTTTGTTTCGAGTTTTTTTTCCCGTAGTGAACCATTCACCACCCGTTTGCCGTAGATGTAGTGATTGCGAGAGCGTGTTGCGTTTGTTGTTTTGATATTCGAATTTCGCCGGTTGCGCCTCGTACCTTTTAACATTGTAAATTATTGTTTTGTGTAAGCTAACACGTGTTTTCAGCGCCCGATATTGGGGGTTTTTCGTTAAGAGTCTCTGTGCTGGGTTTTGGGCTAGCAATACATTAAGCAGCGGATCAGTTCAGCGCATCACGGATAGAATCCACGAATTCCGAAATCCTTTGTCTCGATGGGATGTTTCAACTAACATCATCATTTGTTTCTTGCCGAGTGGATGAGCGAGTGCATTCTCGTTCTCTCTCACCTATTTCCAACCTTCACATTTGTTTCTTTTGCTCTCGTCGTCTGGCGAACGATTTTCCATCTTTCTTCGTTGGGTTTTCCGCTCTTGAGAAAAGGTCTTCGTTACTTCGCCTTGGAATCTGCATATCTCAACGAAAAATCAGGTCGATCCTCCTTCCCTTCGATTGTGGTCCAATATTCGGAGCAAAGTGCATCGTGTCCTGTTTCTCTAATCATCATCACCACCGAACTCCTGCCCTTCCACCCCCACCTCGTGAACCTGTGCCGATATGCCGAAAAGTCGCCTTTTTATGTCCTTACGATCTCTCATTCACTCTCTCTCTCCTTCCTTTTCCGTTAACGGCCTATCATTTTTCTTTTCTTTCTCTCTCTCTGTTTATTTTCCACACACATCGAACACATCAACAATTCGGCTTTCCCCTCGTCTACCTACCCTCAAACTCCCGATCAATCACCTCGAAAAAAAAAAACATCCAATAAATTCACGTTTGTTGCATCTTCCAGAAGATCAATGCTCGCAAAACGCGGGCAGTGCACAGAATTCCGAGTCCTCCTCGTCGGCCGCCAGCATCAACACGGTAGTGCTGGTCGGGTCGCCGCCGAAGGCTCCGCCCGGGCCGCACAGCTCCGGTGTTGTAGCACCGAATTCGAAAGCAAGACCCAACCTGCAAACCACCAACAGCACCGGCTGTGCGGACAAACTGCTCGCCACATCCATCACCTCCTCTGCTACTACTTCCACTACTTCTACTACTACTACTATTAGTACTACTTCCACTACTACTACTACTACTACTCCTACCGCTACTCCTACTGCTAGTACCACGGCGTCCCCTCTGGTCAGCAATGGTTCCGCCGTTTCTCCGTACGCGATCGCCACTTCCGTTACTACCACTACTACTATCAGTAGCGCGGGCTATAGTGCCGCCACCATCGTTCCCTTTGCCGGTAGCGCCGGTGTAGTCGGTACCCCCGCCCCCATTGCGTGCGTTCGTAGCAGCAACTCCTCCCTGGCCAGCATCGGTTCCGGGTCGCCGATCGATGCCTACGTTCCGCTCGTTCCCGGTGCCGGTTCCCTTTCCAATCCCCTCGCCCATTCGGCCACCGTTGGTACCGGTGTTGTTGGTGGTGGATCCGTGTCCGGACGCGGACACATTGGTGGCTCTCCGAGGCTCGGAGTGACCGCTCAATCGCCAAGCTATCGGAGGGCGTCGATGAAGAAGACTCCTTCGGAGGGTGGTCTCGGCCACGTCGGAAAGCCATCCTCGGGCAAGGCCGGCGACACGGGTTCCCTCCGATACACGCCACACCACCACCATCACCTCCACCACGGTCCGGTCGTTCCCCTGCTTCCCCCATCCTCCGCCAACCATCACCACCATCACCATCTGCTTCACCACCACGGCGCACAGCAAACGTCCGCGACCCTACCGCGTCCGACCCCACCAAGCTCCTCCTCCACCCTCGCCCATGGGCACCAGCCGCCGTCCCCTCTCGGTACCACGGTCCACGGTACTAGCAGCATCAGTAGCGGCATCAGTAGCGGCATCAGTAGCAGCACCAGCGGTAGCAACACCGTCGCCGCCGCCGCCGCCGCCATTGCCACTGACATTTCGTCCTCTTCGACCGACCATGGTACGCCTATGAAATGGGTTTTTTATTTTTTCTTTTCTCTTATTCGATATGTAAATTATGATTTTTCCACCTCAAAAATATCCTTCTTTCGCTCGCGCCCACCACTCCAAGCCCATGTTTTAATATCTTTGCATCATTCTTTAACTCTGTCAACTTCTCTTCCGGCTTACACTCCTTCTTCGCTCATCCCGATTATCCTACATTTCCATTGAAATACCACACTTTTTATTTTTTGCCCTCTTTTGGTCTTGTTTCCAAATTATGATCTTTATTACCTGCCAATGGACTATAAATAGGGCCTTTTACCGAAGAATCTCGCACTTTGTCAACTCATAAGTTTAATATTAAATACTTGCGCCGAAAAGGAGAAATTAAACATTAATTTATTAATTTGTTTTTATTTTGCCAATTTGAATTATTTTTTAATGTTTTTATTTTAAACATTTATTAATTTGTTTATTTTTACACTGCAGACTCAGAATTCTAAAATAGAAAAATGTATTTCTTTAGTCAATTTATTGTTAGGCATCCGTAGTTTTGTTAATTCTGTTAATATTGTCCCTCATATTAACAACCTGCAAGTATTTAGATTCCAAAAAGAACAGTTGGTAATCGTAGGTGACTCTACTTCCAACAAATCGATGCTTCGTTTTCAGTTCAGTTCAGACATTTCAAGTGATTTAGATAAAATCTAAGTTATCTTGTAAATTTTATTCCTCTTGTTTTCACTATGGAGCTAAAATTGTTATATCATAATGGTTAATTTAAGCCAAAGATTTCACTGCCTAATTTTCAAGTTTAATAAAGCATCAGTAAATCGGTGATGCTTCAGTTTAACAGTTTGTTGCAACCCATTAACCTAAAGGGGGGATAAAACATTCATCGACTTCAAGCGATTATTTTCTAACAAGATCAGATTTAAAACACTTCAAATACGAGTTGACAGTTGCGAGTGGAATCGATAATCGGCCCTTATTATTTCGTTTTATTTCTTTCGATCCAAAATTAATTTCCGCCTCATCCTTTAATCGCTGCCTACCTTCCGCACTAAACTCAACAACCTACACTTACGCCTCGCAGTGTGGGTTGTGCCCACATCAGTGCGGGTGATGCTTTTCTCGGTGTCTATCCTTTATCTAACCCTTTGCGCTCATTGAAACCACGCCACATCGGGTCCAGCATCGGATGCAGCACTACTCCAATGCGTCTGGTTCGAACTTATTTTGCTGTTTTTTTTTTTTGTTATGTCCTGCAAAAAGGAGCTAAATTGTTTCCTCATTGCAGTTTTTAATAACCGTTTTGCGTAAATTTTGTTTTATGAGTTTTGCTCTTCACTTTCCCGGCCCGAATACTTACGTTGCATCGTTGTGCCTCTTGTGTTTCAAAACTCCCTCACCCTCGTCCATCAACCCTTCCCCATTTCCTTCGCTTTCTCCCGATGAGAACAACAAGAGAAGAAAAACAGAACCCACCAACCAAGCGCGTTTTGATGCTCAAAATTGTTGGTACTTCAAAATTCAACCCCCCACTTCAGGCCCGGCACTTCAAAATTCCATGCAGCCGCTCAAAAAAAAACTGCGCCCTTTCGTTGCTGTCTATTATTGCTTGTTGCGCTTTTCGCTGTAATGCGCATGTAATGCGAATGCACTTCCAGCTAGCCCCAGCCTCTGCGCACCGCTGGAACGTTGTCGTTTTGGTCGTTCGCTTCTTTCTTCTTCTCTGTTTTGTGCAATATTCGATCACCGCGAAAACGCTTCCAGAAGCGTGATAGACCGCAACGCAGCGGAAGATAATTATTTTTCGGAAACATCCCGTTTTTCCGGCCCGCCCAAGGATCAAAACGCTACCTCGGTTCCATTTGCTCGGTGAATTGTATTTTCTATGTGTATGCTCGTGGTTGTATTTCTGCTGTCGAGGGAGGATGATGTCGGGGCGTATCCGTACGGTGGTGTCCGTTGGACATTGGATATTTCCTTTTCGAAAAAGTTATTATTTGGACTTCTAACATTAAATGTTTTATTTTTGTATAGTGTAATGTTTAGTGCAATATCTTTCATTTTGGGGGCTTATTTTATCTTGCTGTCTTGCTTTACATGTACCTGCAATATGTTGTCCCCTTCGCCGAAGTCTAGCTACCTTTTCGAAGTAAAGAAATAAAAATAAAGCCAGCGCCGGAAGCAAACTTTAAAAGCATAAACTAATAAATTAGTCATACTCAAGCGTGACTAATTGAGTGCCGTCAAGCGGGTGTGGATAGGCTCGGTGGAAAGGAACAGCAAAACACAAGACACGGTAGCCATCCGCCGCTGCAAAAACCTATAAGGTTGAATTTAATTTTCAATTTGTATCTAGCCTCTTAATTGCCTCCCGATCCGGCCCGAAGACCGACCCCCTCGCCCGATTTTTTTTGGGCGAGGATGGATTTCGAAAAAGAGAGAGAATTGTTAAACTAAAACAAAACCACCGAAACAAGACGTAAAACTGCCGAACGACCCACGAACACACAATAATGCTTGTTAACTGTGGTCGCGCGCTTAGCAGCATGAATTATTGACGACACGGCGAATGGCTTCATGTTTTCGTGTGTTTCGGGTGGTTCGTGTGCTGTTTTGTTTTGTCTGGCGCAACGAAAGCCGCCCTTTTGCAGATGGTCATTTGTTTGGTTTCGGTTTCGGGGTTCGAAACTCGGGCGAAAGATAGCGAAGAGCAGATGAGAGTTGATAACAACATTAGCTGAAAAAAAATCCCCTCCGCGATATGTTGCGATGTACATCTTAAGGCAGGTCGATAAGATCTTCACTAAATAGTTTATGCTAACTAAAGCCCCAAGCCGAACGTGATCCGTACGAAACGCCCTGACAACATTGACCAACCCTCCCCATTCAGAAACCAGCAACCTCTAAGCGTTTGGGCTGAGTTGTTTATTTAGCGTTCCGTCCCTCTGTGTCACTCTGTCTGTTTTTCTCGTTCGATGTAATGGAAAAGATGAATGATAAGAGGGTTCTACCTTAATGCGGTGAAGTTTTCGGGAAACCCTTCACACCTTTCCACTTGTATCAACGTGAAGCAAATAACCATCTTTGTGCAGGTGGTACAACTTGCGGCTCATTCTTCGTGAACATTATCATCGTCAACCAAAACTAACCTCGATATCTATAAAAGGAACCACTGGAGTCCGCTGTGGTATTAACGCACATACTAAGTTCTTCTAGTACGCCATCGCATTAATCAGCTTTTCCTTCGATTCCGTGCTTTCCAATGGGGTTTTTCTACTGCATGCGTTCCTTTTGATCCATTTTCAAAAAATGCTTCCTCGGTACACCGATTTTTGCTCTTGCATGTTTTGTTATCCTTTCCTCGGTTGACACTTTTTCTCTCTCTTTATCGTTGCGTTTACCGATTGGCTTTCTGCAAGAGATTTGCATGATTTGTTTCCTCCCATGTGTGTGTGTGTGTGTGTGGCATGCGTTTTGTTTGCAGTTGTTAAACCAGTATGTTCACGATCGTTCTCCCAACCAACCTGGTATGGTTATTGCATTGTGGTTTTCCTTTCCGCCATTTTGTTGTCGTTCCGCAATCAGCAAACTTATCGCTTTACTCACCACCATCGATATTCATCGTCATCTCATTGAACAAAAAATCTATCAAAGTGTAAAAACTTCAACATCGCCAAAATAAAAAATGAAGATAAGTAATCAGTTAAAAACGAAGAAAGGAATATTGAAAAAATCTCAGCATCAACAACGATGGATCTTATCGAGTGAATCTATCAAACACGGAAAGTATACACTGCAGGGGGTTATCCTTAAAACCAAGCTTAAAAAAGCCTCTCACCAGGACATACGAAATGCGTTCTGGTCAACTCTTGTAAATAAATGGATATTCTTTAATGATAATTTTTGGGGCATTCTGTGGGGAGTTCCCTCCAATGGGGCAACTGAGACGCTTGACGTATATAGACATATTTCTCATTGTAATCATATCATCAAAATTCGAAAACCATCAATTCGCAAACCGAATTTGTTTGTTCAAAAAACTATACACTCATCAACATTTGGCAAAATTATTCGGTGTAATTTTTAGACCACTTTTGAAACTCTTCAGTTCGATATTGGCTTCAAAATTCGATTTTATGGTTTTTTATTACCTTAAGCTTTTTCCAAATTTTTAAACGTTATCAACACAAACACATTTTAAAAATTGTTCATCACAGTAGAAACGTATTTCGATCAAAATTATTGTAAAATTCGTTACGCAAAATTTTCAACAACAAATGCAGGTATGAGTGTGGTGAGAAATTGTCTACTATCAAAACATGTGTTCTTCTCTTCTCTTCCCACAATATGCGCCTGCCTTCGTACGGCACTGGACGATTTTCTTATTTCCACCCGTGCCTTTTCCGGGATGTTGCGTTTGCCCCCGGAAATATTTTTTTGTTTTTTCCCCAACCTACATCCTGTTACCCTAAACATCCTGCCTGTGTGCGTGTGTGGGATTTGGGATTGAAATTCCACACCGACCGCTCAGTCGCTGCGCCAATAGTGACGCCGACGACGACCACGACGACGACGATGACCACGACGATGATGATGATGATGATGCTGCCACCGTCGCCCTCGGCCTCGATGAGCAAATTCCATCATTACGCCAGCAGTCGCCAGGGTGGTAGGGAGGTCGGAGTCCATGGTGGTGGTGGCGGAAACAGTGCCGTCAGCGTCACCTTCAGCAATCTGCTGGCCAACATCACCGGCGGTACGGTGACGGGTGGTAACGAGGGGGTTGGTAGCGAGCTGGGTGGGGGTGGAGGAGGAGGTTGTCTTTCGTCGTCGGCGGGGGCCAGTTTTTCCAACTCCTCCTCGTCGTCGTCCTGCTGCTCCTCGACGGCGAGCATTCAGACGGCCATCCCGCCCTCCACCACGGGCGGCCCCCTCCTGTTGATGGGCCCACCCCCGCCGCCGCCCCCTCTCCCACCACCACCGCTACCCCCACGTACCAGGGTGGTGGGCGGTGTCATACGCGCAGCCTCAGCCACCACTCGACCAACGCGATCCACCTCCTCACCAACACAAACCCGCTGCGACGATTGCGCAGCTCGCTGCGGCGCCATTCCGTCTCAGGTACGGCTTTTCCACTCTGTTGCTGTCTGTTTTGTTCAAATTCCCCATCGTTTAGTTTTTCTCTATTCCAAATTACGTCGCCCTGCAAAATTTGTTCACGGCTTTTATCCGTACCGGGTTTCGTTCTTCCCGGATCGGAGCTTAGTTTTAATTTTTGTTTCTTTTCTTTTTGCTATAAGGTAGTAAATAAGAGAACATATTGGCTATCCTCATTGGCATTCGATCAGTTTATCAGTTTCTCATTTGTAACTTCTTTAGTTTTGCCTTCGTCTCGACAAAAGGTTGTCTTCATTCGCTTCAAGAACTGTGTTTTACTTGTCAAAAACGGGTTTTAAAATGTTATACAATCTGTTTCAGCATTGACGTAAAATTATGGAAACACTTTCAACCCATTTAAAGTACACGTACAAGCCAGAGTGCACTTAAGTGTAATGTGTTGTCTTCATTCTAGAGGAGATGGATTTTTTCCCGTTTTTCTTTCCTATTCACACACACACCTTAGCCGAGACAGAGTGCAACCAAATGCACCCACTCTCAGGCCCCCCTCACCCACCCCACGGTAATGGAATGAAGTAATTTTAATGGAGATTAATTAAACCTTCCGGCAAACCGCGTCCCCTCGACATTATGGGCCAGTTTGTTTAACACACGTGCGAGGCCTACAGAGGCGAAAGAAATGCGTGGGGGAAACTGGGGAAACAGCTCATTCGTCTTATCTTTTGCCGTGTTTTTTTTTTCTCTACCCCCACCCTTGCATGCCACATTAGGCACCGGTGGCGCCTCAGCGTGAACTAATGGGCTAAACGAATTAGCGTTCCGCGGTGTATGTGTGTGTGTGTTTCCCTCCGTCCGAAGGCGAAAACGGGAAAATCCTTCCCTTGTCGGGTGTCTGGTTCTTTTCACCTTGCGCCGGGAAAGTCGATTCGATTGTGTGGGTCAGTTTTCAACGTGCTCCTAATTGATTTCAACATTTAAAGCCTCCCGAATAAAGGTGAAAATGAAAAACGGACAACGCTTTATCTTAGCCACAAATTATGTCTATCTTATCATGAGGTGTGCGTATGTGTGCGAGGGTGTGTGTTGATTTGATGAAACAGGGCTTACAAATGTTCTCATTGTCATCGTTTCGAGGTCAGGTTTATCATCCCGGGTATTCTCTGTACCACCGACCTTTCGATGATGCTGTATTATTTCGATGATGCTGGGTGGATATTGGTGATTTTCTGTCGGTTTTTCCGAGCCTTGTTGCTACGTGCACATTATGCAAATGTGATTCGCAACTTTGATTCGCAACTGGAACTAGAAAATGGGAAAAAACCCAAAAAAGTCGATAAAAGTGATTAAACAACGATTAATCCATTATCGACTGTTTGCTTTTCGGGCTAAATTAGTATTAATGAAACATCTCCCTCTTGGATCGGTATGAAAATTGGCCATGGGCAACATGGAGACACAGGAGACAGGAGACTTGTGAAGAGTTGACATTTTTCGGAAATGTTTCATGCTAGTGAGTTTTATGCGAGAGAAATTATACTTGGGACATAGGATTAATTCTTTCCCATCCAGATCCAGATCATCAGCTTCAGACCACTTGGGACCTATCATGTTTTTAGGACGGAATTGAAATCCTTGGGGATCTGAATTATCTAATCATAAGGTCAGATCCGAATAGGCTAGATCAAAGCCGCGCTTGGGTTGAATTTTCTCATAAGAAATGTTTATGACTATGATATCATTCAAGACTAAAAAATGAAATGCGACAAAGGAGCTTTTTTCTCCTCAGAATACCCTGTAAAGCTCTCGATCTTTATGGCACGATCGAAGATTTCTTAAACTACATTGCAAACCAAACTGGCTGGAAAATGAAAACCTTCTCGAATTCATTTGATCGAGCGAGGAACTCTAAAAAACTACACTTTTCTAGTATTTTGTTAACCTCTCTTCTGCCCAATTATTATTCGCCGGCTTCTGGGCTCCTTACGGAGATTATAAATATTTTTTACGAGTAAATTTTTTACCGCCAATTCAGAGTTAACTACTAGTGTCTTAATAATCAATTTGCTACCGAAAGCGGTCTGTAGTTTCGCACGTGGCATAAATGTCTAATATTTCCGGTGTTGTTTTTTTCACCTATAAAAAAAACCTTTGATGGTGAATGGCGAAAACACTCCAGCTAGTTGTTTTGTGCAGAAATTAATTTCATCCACCAACCGTAGTCTATTATTTCGGCCTCCCGGTGCTTTCGCATCTGGTTTCATCAACCCGAAACAGAATTTTACGGATACTTATCCCATGGCTTTAACCTCCTCCGTTCGCAACGAGGAATAAATGATTTATTGCATTTGGGTTTAATTTTTTTCCGCTCCTCTTCGTTCTTTAGCAGTTTGTGATGGTGGTTTCGGTTAGCGTTGTGTTAAAAATTCGCACTCCTCCTGGTGGGATACGACGAGCTGTACATTTCGCTAAAGCACCCGTGCAGCAGAAGAATCGTCTTGCTTGGTTTGGCTCATAGGCGGACTGTAATTAAAAAATTGCTCATTTGAAACTTATTCATTATGATACGTTGGCAAAACTCATATAACATAAATGTTATTGCCAAATAGGGGCCTGAATGAAAACGCCCTACCTTGCCTTTGGTGCAATATACAATTTTGCAATGCTAGAATCGTAAAATCTTGTGGTTGAAGCGGTCAAGCAGGAATCATACACCGTGGGTAACAGGTTTTCCTCCCGTGGCGTTTTCTTTCGTTCCCCCGATCCAATGCCTTGCGCGAGTCTTTTCACTAGGCTGAGTAATTCTCGATTCGCAATTTCGTGGAGTTCAGTTATGCGTTGAAAATTTCCACCACGCCATTGATCCCGTTTGCTTTTTTTCTGGTATTGTTCCACATGTTATAAATCATTGCCCACAATTGTAACTAACGAAGCAGATTGAGGCCTATCCCTGGTTTATTGTATCTACTAACCAGTTGTTTAGTGTGTTTGTAGAAGTAGTTAAGGTTAGGTGCTATAAACATAACTATGTTATTTTGTAAATACAGTCTTCCCTCGAACAATTTTTCACTAAATTCGGATTACAAACTGTAGGTTCAAAATGTTCTAAATGTGACTAAAAATGTTCAAAAATGGTAACGCATCGCTCCACTATTGTCGATATCTGTAAGAAAAAACAGTAGAATAAACAAGCCGGATAGCTGTAACGGAAGAGCATCAAACGCGTGCGAAGTAGTTGGGAGTGAGCCGGTGCTCTAATAATGTAACCATCTAATTAATAAACTAGCAAAAACCCGACGACGACGACGACGAAACGACAACGACGCCAGCCGATAAAGTGCGCTCGAAATGGTTGTAATTAAATATGGTAGCAGTGACCCACCACGGGAACCCAGCACGGGTACTAACGCCCTCCAGTGAGCACGAGTGGGGAGGGACGTACATTTCCTTCGCGAAAACGACTCGGAACGGAAGTCTCGCAGACGCCTGCATGGCAGCGGCTGAAATACGAACCTCATAAAGATTATTTATGGGACTTTGGGTATCGCTCCGCATCCGCATCATCGCGTACGCGGGATCTCGTGGTGCGTGGTTCACCTTCGCCTATTGCACGGTGCGAGCAAGTCGTCGAATAGGAGATGAAAATAATAAAATAAAACAAACACACACACACACGCGGACAAGAATGAAGTCAGGTGTGGAGGAACCGGAAGTGGGAAGAAATGGATTGCGAATGACCTTCTTCAATCTGAGATCCGGCCAACCGTGGCGGGGCGATAATCATAAATTTCCATTTAGTAATCACTCCTGTTAACAAAACTAATTAGTGGAAAGATAATCAGAAACTCCGCGCCCGAAGAGTGGCGCGCCGAAAAAAGAACCTACAATGGGAGAAAAGTACCGTCATTATGGAACAACGGTGGAGAAATCAGTTCTATATGTAACTATGATAAGATAATAGTGATGCGTCCAACTTTCTATGTGACAGATGATACCAAATTGTTCAAAATACCGTTTCGACGAGGGTAACTCCAATGAGTTCGCACAGAAAAGACTCCTGAATATAAGTATCTTCAAGGACCTGATCTTAATCGCCACACTGCTGATCGTTCATGTAACCTTTTTCTCGCTGCTGTATTATAAAATGCTACATGGTCTTTCATTCTCTCTGCCCTACTGTGTACTAATATTAGTTTGCTGTTTAAAAACTTCGTCCATATTTGGACGAATTAAACCAATTTAGAAACCTTCATCAATCCTATCTCCAAGGGGGAACTAACGCTGTAAGGTTCTAAAAAGTAACGAAAGTGCCTTCATTCTCAGCCCTACTTACTGCATACGAGCGATGGACCCTATTCTTCAGACTAACTTCTCGATCCCCTCCCCCCCAGCTCACACTTACGCTGATACTTACCGCTTGAGTCTGTAACACTAACACCGCGCTAACGTACTCCTCCCGAGTGGAGTTTGTCGTCTGATCGAAACCGTTGTATCTAAAGGGACAAACCACGGACGGACGGTGAAGCACTGATGTACAGCAGATACTGCCACTGTTATTGATACGCTTGACTCAACAAGAAGAACTGCTTATTTATGATATTTTTAAATTTCACGACTCCTCAGATATACGGTTAGGTGTACATTTTAGTCTGATGATCGTCGATCGAACTTCTGGAGCTATAGACAAACATTCTGAGGTCCACTTTCACTTTTGAGGACTTAGAGAGAGTTCATCGTGTAAGAACTCTGCCAGAAATCGATACAAAGCACTAGAAAGGAATCTGATTAAAATAACTAAATGGCCATAATAGATGGTGATCATTTGAACTTTAGAACTCAAACCGTACTGTAAATCGGAGATATAGAAAATGGTTATTGGCTGACAATCTCTCACTGATATTCTTTCTACTACTACTGCACTGTTTGGAAATGACTAATAGAACTTGTACATGAACAGTATACTCTCCAATACTTGACTCCACATTGAGACCGGTAGTACACAACTCACGACAGTACAACGCAACCAACCTTCCAGTTCAACGGTTTCGCGAAGCTACACTCTCCAAATATTTATCCAAGAGTAGACCGAGTGTGTGTGTCCCTTTGATGCCCAACTTTTATCGGTGCATTGGGTATGAGGAAAGTTTCCTACCTTTTCAATAACTAATAATGCCACTCTTCTGGCAACTAGTTTTGTATTCTTGGAAAAACAAACAAACACACACACAGACACCCACCAAAACACGATACGGTATGATGCGGCAAAAGGGCAGCTGAATAACCCTCCGAGCTGTTTTGCCATCAGGCCAACAAGCCGCCCCTCCCTCACAAGTGAGCTCGTGTGTACTATCTTTCTCTCTCTCTCTCTCTTTACCGTTTGTCTCTATCCGCAGTTACATCCGCATCCTCCACATCCGGGGTGTTCCATCAAAGAGCTTTATCATTGCCAAGCGCTCCCATGTTAGGCCATTCTCCCCATAGCAATACGAATCATTTGAGTGCAATCCATGGGCATTCCGGTAGTAGTGCCCGCTCGTCCTCCCAGAGCAGCGTCGTGGGTGTCGCCGGGGGTGTTGGCGGTGGCCAGATAGTAGCGGCGCCTAGCAGGGCGTCCACCACCACCATCTCGGCGTCGTCCGTAGCGTCGTCGTCGTTCACCGGCACGATCCAACCGGTTCACCATCGAACTCGCTCGTTACCGTTGACGGAGGAGTCGGCCATCCGCATTACGAGCGGTGGGGGTGGCGGTGGAGGCGGCTGGTGGGGTGCTGGTGGTCAGTATCAGCATCAGCATCACTATTACGCGACCCCATCCACCGGTAACCGGAAGTCATCCTCGTCCTATCTGCTTGCTCCACCATCATCCGGTGGCGCAGCTGGACACGTATGCTCCTTGCACGGCGCGACCACTCCCAACGGCTGCTCGCCACCAATGTCCGAGCTGGTGTGCACCTCCCCGCAGCACTACGAGGAATCCCAACTACTGCCATCGCGCAGCTCCATGGAGAGCATCATCGAAGACCAACGCTACCTTCCGATGGACCTGAAGAAACCGGCGCCTTCGGAGGCGAACCACCATCACCACTACGACCCGAATGCAGCCGGCACTAGCGCCCAGCTACAGCTGATCAGTCGGCTTCTGCGCAGCAGTAACCTACAGTCCTCCACCGCCGCCGCCGCCACCACCGCCTCGACTCCCGCGTCCGCCGGAAAGATGGGCCTGATCGGGCTCAAGATGGCCATGATGGCGCAAGGCGCCGCCGCGGGAGCACCGGTGTCGTCGTCCCCCGGCAGCAGTGGCGTCGCAGCCCCGAACGGCTGTAGTTGTAGTAGTCCCTCCTCCTCACAGTGCAGTAGCAGTAGCAATTGCGTTCACGCCATTAGTAGCCCCAATATCAGTACCCATAAGAGCACGAACGGTTCCTCACCGGCAGCACTGCGGCGCCCGAACGGTGGTGGCCGTGCTGCCAGCAGTACGATCAGCAGGAGTATGTATTTTTTTACCTTCATGATTTGCATCTTGTTTTCTTTATTCTTCCTTTTTTCTTATTAGTTGATGAATGTATCTTTTTTATTATTATTATTTTGATCTTTGCAACTCTTTTTTAATCTCTTTATGAAACTGTTTCTTGTATTGCTGTATTATTTTCTTATGTTATGAAATACTTTACACTTACCTTCACACAACAAAAGCACACACGTACACAGAATGCACTGTTTTCTTTAGTTACTCTCTTATACTTTAGTGTATTTATTCTTTTTTATCTTTTATACTTGCCTGCAAATGTTTTACATTTGCTTTTTTACTATGTTTTCTTTTCTGTTTGTACCTATGATCAGAATGTTTTCTACAATACGACCTGTTCGAGTGAAAGTCGATCGCTTCAAGTAACATTCAATGTATTGTTTTTTTTTAATTGAGTAAAAAAGAATTATTCGAAGGGAGGCAGAAACATTTTTCTATTTCAACAAATCGAAAAAGAAAACAGGTTTTGGAAGTTGTACACAAAAACATCCATATGGGCAACGTCGAAACTATATCCACCCTGCACACCACACTGTTCGGCTTATGTGTAATCGGCTTAAGCGAGTCGTCAAAATCCTGACCCCAAAGTTGACATGTTAAATCCTATCCAATGATGGTAATCGATTTGCCGCATTAGTCGATAAATCCAATTATGTGTTTGCGTACGGTTTTACACTATCAAATCCAAATCCATTTTCCTCGGTGGCGCCCGCTTTGGGACAAGGTTGAAAAAAAGAACAAACAAATTGAAGATCTAGTATAAGGGAGTCGGATCGGGATGGGGGAGCTTTATTTAATTAGGGGACGCCAAAGGAAGGAGTACAATGTACGGTTTTATTTATTCGCGATGGAATTCCCAACCCAACAATCGAGCACATTGCTTTATTGTTAATGTGAAATGACGTCGTTTTCTACAAGCTACAACTTTTTGCGATCACTTCAATCGTTTGGTAACGGTCCATCGTTGTATTTTTCCGGCATTCCGCATATCTAGAGAATCTGGCTTTTTCACGCACGTACACTCATAAGCTTCTGGAGCAAGCATCATCACTAGCAGCGATATATTTATATATCCGAGCGTTTACATGCTTTTACCACGCATTCATTCCAATTCACTGCACCAAATAATAATAAGCGTCGATAAGTTTGTATGAAGATTGCACCTCTCGTCCACGAAACTCGTGAGTTTTCCCTTTTCCGTTTGTTTGCATGACGAAAACTTACTCCACCCTCTCTTTCTGTCTCTGTCCGTTTCTTCCTTCCGTCTCTCTACCACCTCTGTCTGTCTGTTTCTGTCGTGTTTTGGCATCGATTTGTTTCGGCCTTCGTTCCGTTTACGAAAATCAACCAAAAAACAACTCCCATTCGCTTCTACTCCTACTTGATAATGCAACGTGTTTTAACTTAGCTGTAAGAGAAGAGGTTTCTCCCGAGAAGCCGCTAATGTTTTGTCCCCGATCGGGGTGTTTGCAGATGTCTATGGGGGGAAGCTACCCGGTATACACTTGGCTTTGACACTGATCCTCGATCTTTCCCTCTCTCTTCCTCTTTGATCACCGAATCGGCCCTTTGCCCTCCCCCGCAGGTGTCGCCATAGCGCGCGAACGTTGCGACAGTCTTCCATCGCGAAATCGAACGACGAGCGAAACGATGCCACATCAGCAGCAGCAGCAACAACAGCTGCAGCAGCTGCATCAACACCAGTCCCAGCAGCATCAGCTTATGCTGAACAGTGGCGGCATGCCGCCGCCGCGCATGATCCCGAGCAACAACCGGCCGCACTCGATGCACATCAGCAGCTGCCACGGCCACAGCCCGCCGGTCAACTCGTCCCCGCTCAGCCCACCGCCCGCCACCTACTCGACCGGCTCGGACGGTTCCTCCTACAGCATCGACGAGTCGACCGACAGCTTCATCACCGATCCGCCGACGCCGGACGAGGGCAATGGCTATAAGGTCATTAAGTGAGTGCTAGTAAAACCAAACGATCGTGCCAAACCTGTGTACCTGTGGATCGTTTACTATATCCGCTTTTTGCCGAGCTCGCCCACCCACTCTGCTGTCCCAGTTTTTTGACCCCTTTCCTTTCGTTCGCTTTCAGCCACCTCAATTCCGGCGGCTCGATACCGGAGGAAAATTCCGAAGAGTTCATCAAGGACTACGGCCATATTGATCTGCGACTGGGCGGCGGACTGTCCCAGCACGACGAGTACGGCGGTGTGCAGGTAAGTGTCGGGGCGAGGGTCCTTTCCGATGCCAGGATGGCCGAAATCTTGGGTTTCTTTTTCCCTCCTTTTTTTTTGCTGGAAGTGAGCTCTTTTGGAGAGATCGATTTACGAAAGGCAGAAGTCCGAACGAAACTTATTTTTGAGATTTTTATAAAATATTTTGTTACTAACCAAAACTTTGGAGATTACATAAAGATAATCCAATGAAGAATAAAACACTGAAAAAAATATGAAAATGAAGATGAAGAAAATTATTTTTGAAATTTTTATTAAAACATTTTGTTACAAATCAAAATTTTGGATATTACATAAAGTTAATTCAATGAAGAACAAAATACTGAAAACAACAAAATCATCAATATTTAAGTTAAAAAATTCGAATATTTTGCTTAATTGGTTTTTAAACTGGAGTTTAAAAATGTACTTTTTCAGCATTTTATTTTTTGATAATAAGGTTATGTGTTTCTTGATCCTTTTGACTATAACTAGACTGTACTATAAGCTATAATCAGCCAACAGAAAATATACAATAAAAAAAATACACATCCAACATAAAACATACAATTCGTTACAAATTTACAAAAAAAAATGGTATTGAAATTAGAAGACGAGATAGAAAGTTATGTCTATGAAACATAAACCGATCAGTAAGCAGTTTTCTTCTAAAGAATTAAAAATATTCAAACACTACTTTTCAGGGTGGTTTTAGATCGGAAAACCAATTTAGTTGCAAATCAAAATATGCAGTAAAAGATTACTTCCTTTTTATAACACTTCAGAAGTTAAGAGATCCATGTCCCGAACAGATCTAGATTAAAAGGAAGTTATTTAAATATTCCTTGAAAGGAATCACACTGGAAAAAGCTATATTTTCTAGTTGTCAAATCGTCCAAAATTCATTGCTTGATGTTTTCGATCAGTTCAATTTAATTTTTCCGGAAACAGTTCTTATTAGTTTGAGCAGCATTTTGTCAATTTCTTCAAACTTTTCCCTCGCTCACTATCAATCTGTAGCTTATCGAATCTCCAGCCAAAAGAGCTCATTTTCCTCGGCGACGGTGAATCAAAAAGGGATTTCCCAGCAAGCGAACGTCATATACTACTCAGCTGTCCGAAAAAAAAAACGGAATATCTTTCCATGCACATGTACAGAGAGAACTCGCATAGCGTCCCCGATGTGTCGCGCGTCCGCCTCCCCCCTTTCTTCAAACGCATCAGCGCCATCTTCTACGAATACTTCCCAGAGAAATCAAAATTTTTACTTCAAATCAAGCAACAAATGCACCAGTTCCTAATTGGTTCCCACTTTTTGGCTTTTTCTTTCTCTCCCTCTCTCTCTATTTCTCTCTCTTTCTCCCATTTTTCTATGTACCACCACTTTCGAATTCGTGTACTACCACAACACCACCACCCGGTTCGAACCTGCCCGTTTTCGTCATCTCATCTTTTGCCCCGGAATTCCGGACTCGCGTACAAAACGCTCTGCTGGGACGCTTTCCTTTCGAACAAATTTCCCGCGTTTGCCGTTTGATGTCGGTTCGAAATGTTAACCCCCAAACTACACAAACCCACACATAAACACACACCGGACTGGATCGCCTCCACCAAACTGGCTGTGTTCGATGTGTTCGGATCCGATTGGCGACCACCAACGGCCTGGATTTGGCTGAACTCAAAATTCAACGTGCACGATTCGATTTGCTTCCGCCATCCCCCGGGAAAAAAAACCCATTTTGACAACAGACACACTTCCGCATGTCGCCACAGTTGGATGGCAAACCGTCGAACTACAGCTTCAACCACCACCACCACCACCACCCCTCGAACCATCAAACCTCCATCAGCGCAAGACTTGGTCACAGTCATCATAATTCCCTCTCGCTTCCCATATCGCAGGCGAGCCGACGCGGCGGCAGTCCAGCCCCGCCGTCCACGGTCGGTTCGGTCGAGGGCAGCGCCTACATGGAGATGTGCAGCCCGTCGGGCAGCTCGCCCGGCGACCCATCCGGCAGCTGCTACATGGCCATGTCGCCGGTGGCCGACTTTTCGCGAGGGTAAGTAAAGGACTCTTTTTAGAGATTTCAATCAGACCGAACAATCATAAGGATGGTTAGAAGATTTTAGTTACTCGTTTGTGATTTAAAAAGCAAGAAATGAGTTATTATTCGATGCAGACATTTGAATCTGTGAAAAGGATTTGAATCCCAAAGAGTGAATGAGTGAGTGAAAGAGTTGCTACTCGCCACAGCGATTCGAATTGCAAGTAGTGATTCAAATCCAAAGCAGGAATTTGAATCCCAAGAGTGAGTAAAAGAGTTAGTAGTCTCCACAGAAATTGGAATCCTTAAAAAAGAATCGAGTCCCAAACAGGGATCGGAATCACAATGACGGATTTCAATCTTAAGCCATGAATATGATAGGAAAATGGATCACGAATATGCGAACATCCATTATTAAACTTTTTCTTTGCAAAAATATTCGTAGAACACTCTGCACCTCTACTTCTTTTATTTTTTAAATATGGGATTTTAATCCTTGGCTAGAATTACATTATAAAAGTTTCTTTTGGCATGATGAACATGCATTATTATAATTTTTATTTGCAAAAACAACATTAAAATACTGTCCCTGTCTACTTCATTTACTCTATTAATAACTCTTATGGGATTCGAATCCCTGTTTGAGATTGGCTGTGGCGACTAGCAACTCTTTTACTCACCCATTCATTATTTTTGGTATTCGAATCCCTCTTAATGGTTCAAATCAAAAAGGAGTTACAAAAACTCTCCTCGAGTATTTAAATCAATCAATTCAATAGTAAGATTCGATTCACTCACTCACTTTCTTGATCAGTACGCACATCACTAATTTCGATTAGTTTGAGATTCAGTAACGTGAGTCAATTCGGACTGAGTGAGTTGTTGGTAAATTAAATCATCTTGCTGAATTAAAGAACTATTTCAGTTAGTAAATTCTTGAATCCATCAGATAATTTATTTAGACCCATTTAAGATTTGGCTCAGTGAGAATGTATGACTAACTCAGCATGATTTGGTTCCCTCAAAGTCATTTGGCTTACTCAGAATGGTTTGGCTTACAAAACCGATGACCGTGTTTCCCTATGTATGCGGGTAAAACGCGGTAAATTAATAGTGATTCTGTTCTTGAATATATTTTCGAAACTGTCAAATAGTTCTAAGTGACTCAAATGATTCTGAGTGAGCCAATTCATTCTCATTGAGTAAAATAATTCTCATTGAGCTTATTCATTCTCACTGACTCAATTCATTCTCATTAACTCAGTTCATTTGCACTGAGTGAAATCAATAATGAGCCAGAATAAATCATCTTGGTGAGTTGAACCAATAAACTCATTGCGAAGAACTGACTCACTCACTCTCACTCCGACTCAGTTTGCGCCGGTTTGCTCAGGTTTCGATAATTTCCTCTCTCCCTTTTTGCAGACTCTGCTCGAGCTCGAGTGCGCACAGCCGAGCGTCCAGCCTGGCGGAGGACCTCGTCGATGGGTACGTCCCGATGAGTATGCCCCGCACGGCGGCCCAACCCCCGACGGAAGAGTACGTCAGCATGGATCCGACGCAGAACGGAACGAGCAGTCGGCTCTCGAACGCCACCAGCGGTGGAGGTGGAGGCAATGGAGGGGCAGCGAGCGGTATCGGTGGAATGTCGTCGGCCGCCTCGAGCTGTAGCATCACCTCCGGGACGCCCTCGACCGACCTGCGCCTTTCGCTGGAGAAAGTCCCGGCGTACATCGGGCAGAGCGACGAGGGTGAGGTGAACGATCGGCCGTACCGGACGTACTCGGTCGGCAGTCGGCCGGAGCACATCAAGCGCAAGCTGCGCATCGACATGCTCAGCTCGGCCGAGGGTGGCCTTGGTGGGAGTGGTGGTGGTGGTGGTAGTGGCGGTGGTTCCGCCAGCTCCCGCCAGCGTGCCTTCTCCGTGGGCTCGCGGGCGAAGGTCCCCCGGTGCTCGGAGATGTACAAGGGTTACTCGCAGGCGCCCGTCATCGTGTCGTTCGTGTCGAGCAGCTCGCAGGGGAGCGTCACGGAGAGCAACAACAACAGTGGCGGAAGTACGAGTAGCATTCCGCACGTGGGCAGCTTTGGGGCGACGCTCGAACCGAACCTACCGCTAGACGAGAGTGCGGTCGGTCGGGCGGGCGGCAGTGGTTCACTGCTGGCCGAATGGAAACCACCGTTCGGTGGGGCCTCCTCCGGTGGTGCCGCCAGCCATGGATCGTTCGATCAGATGGCCGATCTGATGGAGATCGACTACTCGTCGCCCCGGAATGGGGATGAGGCGGGCAACAGTAGCAGCACGCCGCTGAAGAGAGCCACCACCCATGAGCTGCCCGGTGCCGTCATTCCCGGCATGGAAGACTACCTCGATATGTCCGGCAGCAGCGCCACCAGTGGAAGCAACAACCTGAACAATAACAACCAGCACCAGCATCAGGGTGGTAGCAATGTGGACGACGAGCGCGAGCGTGCGGTGGCCACTGCCCACGCACTCGCCGGTTACGTCGAGATGCGCCCAGGAGGAGGAACCGGCGGTGGTGGCAGTCGTCTCAACTCGCAATCAGAGGAAGGTGACTATCTCAACATGACACCCGGTGTTGCCAACGTGCCAGTCCGAGCGGACGAGGATGTAGTCGATGGCCCGCTCGGTGGATCGGCCAAGTCCACCAGCAACCCGATACAGATCAGCTCGCCAAAGAAGTACAACAATGGTGCGACGGCGGCGGGCTCCTCCTCCGGGATGGATGGAAGCGCCGGAAAGAACAACAACTACCTCGACATGTACCCCCGGATGCTGGCCAAGCCAAGCGGTGGTGGAGGAGGAGGAGGAGTAGGGGCGGTAACAAAAGTACCTTCCGAAGACTACCTAAACATGACGCCACTGATGATGATGAGTTCGGTCGATAGTGGAAGCGAGGAGAAGATGCACGAGGAGGGTACTGGTGCGGTCGTCGGAGGAGTTGCTTCCGCAACCGGGACGGCCGGATCGATGGATACCGCTTCGTCGAGCAGTGCCCCGGATGGTTATATGGAGATGTCGTTCAATCACAACACAAACACCCAGACGGGGTCGAATGCCATGCCACCGTCCGAAGACTACATGAACATGTCCTTCGGTACGACGACGCCGTCACAGGTGGTTCCTTCGGCACCGATCACGATCACCCCAGGTGCGGGCAAGTGTCGATTGGATCTGAGTGGCGAATCGAAGGTGGAAGCGTCCTCCAACATCCCCAACTATCTGCCACTCGGACATCATCACCATAATCATCACCATTCGGGCAAGAGTGGTTCCCATGTGTCGGCTACGATCGTGTCCCTGCAGCAACCGGTTCAGACCACGACCGGTCAGCAGAGTGGATCGGTTGGCTTCAGCCCGTTGAAGGGAGTCGGTGGTGCTTTACGAGCGCGCTGTGACTCACGGGACAGCGGTATCGTGACACCTTCCGGCAGTCAGGCAACGATATTCCCCTTCAGCCCGGGAAGTCCCACCAAACCGTTCCCGGCCGCCAACGTGGTGGTGGCGGAGGGGGGGATGAAGCAACCAACGCAATCGGGCGGAGTGGAAACGCTTGAGGATCTAAGTCAAAACTATGCCGAACTCAGCCTCGGTCGGCAGCAGTCCATTCCTGGGCCTTCCGGTGGTGAGGTGCCGTCGGTGAGGAAACTTTCCACCGGAAGTCGCAGCTCCGGGACGTTCCCGCGTACGGGAGCGCTCGCCAGTCCCGGTGTCGTTCAACCGGACTATGTAAACTTCTGCCCGGTTGGCCCGGTTACACCGGAAACGGTCGTTCCGACGCCACAATCGACGGCCCGGAGTCGCATCGAAGACGATGGAGCGGGTGATTATGCGCTCATGAACCCGGCCAGCGCACGCAAGCAGTCAACGACCTCGATGGGTGGCAGCGTGGGTACCGGAGCGACCTCCCCAACGGGCTCCACCGGTGCCGGCACGTCCAGCACCAACCCGCCCGTGTTGGTGGCGAAAAAATCCACCTTCCTCTCGAACCCGCAGATGGGCTTTAAACCGATCGCATCCTCGCAGGACGCGGAACTGCTCGGTCAGGGTGCGCCGTCCGCCACGAAGGTGCTCAACTGTACCGCCAGCTCCCCGAAGGCTCATTTTGCCCGCCGCCTGGACGGTGTTACAACGGCGTTCTCCTTCGAGCAGTCATCGTCCTCGTCGTCCTCGTCGTCTCAACCTCCACTTCAGCGTAGCCTTTCCGGTACGCGCCCGAACAGTGTCAACAGTGAGCTGATCGGTGGCCACCGGGGGCCATCGCCATGCTCGCCGGTGGTGCCACCAGCAGTACGCCCACCACCTCCGCACCCGGTACCTCACGTCCTAATTCGGCCAACAGTGAGCGGTTGCCGATCATATCAGCTACCTCATCGTCCGCCTCGTCCACGTCGACCCTGTGTGAGAGCAAAAACCAAAGCCCTTCCGCGTCCTGCACGGCCATCGCGCTCGTGTCCGACTCGCGACCCGACTCGGTCAGCTCCGTCACCGATCCGCACATCATCTCCCGCCCGCCGTCGGTCAGTTCCGAGCGGGAACTACACTACGCCAGCCTTGATCTGCCGCCTTGCACCGGCAAAGCGGTGAGCGGTATCAGTCAACCACCGCTCGCTTCCTCCGCGTCCGCCGGTGTACAGAAGATGGACGTCGATGAACCGTTGCCCGGTTCGAACGAAGCACGCTACTCGTTCGAAGCCGCCACCTCAAGCCCTAGTCCCGGATGTACCTCGCAGCAGCAACCGGTTCGCTGCGGCGGTGCCTTCACCTACGCCCAGATCGACTTCGTGCGATCGCAAGCCCCCAAGCAGCAGCAACCGGTCACCGGTGGCGGACCCGGTTCCTCGGTGGCGGCGGCCGGAAGTGGTGCCGGCAGCAGCGGCGCCAGCCCACAATCGTCCCAAGCGTAAGAAAGGAAAAAAGGAGCGCGGGCACGCGGTTTGCCTCTCCTAGATTTTTGTTTTATTTATTTAGCGTATAAGCAACACCAATTTTCGACAGGAAAAGGGTGCGAGGATTAATGGATCATGTAAATGAAGAAAAAAAAAACACTACAAGATAAAAAAAGAACGAGAAAAATATTACCTTATTTGCAACAAACCTGTAAAACATACAAGGGAACGAATAACGAAGACAGACCATAGGAAAAAAAAAACATGTACCGAAAACTGCCAATATCGAAGGAAAAAATTTAGCGACTTGATTTAACACGGAAGAAATACATATAAAATATGATATATACACAAAACCAGCGTAAGGGGAAGAAGGTAAAAGAATGATGGAGAAGAAGAAAAAAACATATATACAAAAATCCCGTGGAAAAATCGATTGAAAAAAAAGTAAAAAGGAGATGAAGTTAGAAAAATATTAAAATACATAAAAAAACTCTTCGGTCATTATTGATTGCGACAGTCAGGGAAGGAGGGTTGAGGAGAAAAAGCGAACAACAACAGTGCAAAGCACCATCATAAATCAACCTCCCTCCCCCCCTAAATCCACCTGCGAGTGGTTCCTGGAGTTGGAGCTGGCGGGAAACCACGCGAACGGCAAGCGAAGGACCGCCGTTCCACAACCTGATCCGAGATCTGGCGACCTGAAACCTCAGTAAACAGACTTACATTATACTTCGATGCTGCTATAATACCGTTTTGGATATGTTCCATAACACACTTCCACATGAAACTGAAAAGATATGAGAAAACTTCTCGATTGGATGGTGGAAGAGAAAAATTACGCAAAAAGAGGGTACCTGCGTTTTGCAAATGTGTTTGAGAGGGCGCAAAGTTGAAAACTTTATACACGAACCGGGGGGAAAATCAGTAGTAAAAAAAGGAAAAGAGAAAAAACGCGAAAAAAATCAACACACAAGACAACAGTTAACCAGTGCTGGGAGGGTGAAGAGAAAAAAAACATAAACCGAAGGTTTTTTTTTTAAATTGGACGGTTGCATCTACTAAAGGAAACTATTACTATTATAACTGCTGATATAAATACCATACTACCGTTCGAGAGCAGCTGGTGTACGGTTATATACCGCACCTTTTCTCTCACACACACACTCTCTCTCTCACTCTTACTCTCTCTCCTTCTCTCGCTCTCTCTCTCTGTTACCATTGGAGGCCTCTTCTTTTTGTTACAATGTAGAAACAAAAAATGAACGAGTGAACGTGAGGAAGGTACGTGAGGAGTTGTAAAAGAAAACAGATAAAACGTTTAAGAAATCAAGTAAGAGTAAAACGAACTTTTGCAGAAGAGACTAGTAGTTAGATAAGTTAGACAGATGACAACAACAACATAAACAGACAAACAAACTCAACGTAAAATCAACGGATTTTTATCCTCGCCACAAGAAGCAAAGGAGAGAAGAATAAGAAGAGGAGGAGGAGGAGAAGAAAAAAGTAGAACAGAGCCAAAGGCCACACGCTGCCACAGCTCTGGATTTTGTAAGCCATATTTTTTGCTACACACGTTGGCGCAATGCCGCCCGGGGAGGGAGGTGCCAAGCAAACAACCGGAAAATAAACGCGTTGTCGCAAATTTGCGTACACCTCCTTGTCCTCGTCCTCGTCGTCGTCCCGTAGGAAGTTCCCAATTTTTTGCTGGAACTCGCACGGGGATGACACGCACGCACAACTCTGCACGGGCCAGAGCAGAGAAGGAAAGAATTGAGATATATGGTGTGTGTGTGTGTGTACCAGCGTGTGGTTAGAGAACTCTTTTTAGAAAGTAGTAAAATATATAAGTCTAAGCTATCAGCAACTGTACACAGTTAGATGTAGGAAAAGTAACATAACAACACGCATTACACGCGCCGGCGGCCCCAAACGTGTTTAGATGGTTAAGAGAAGCGTAAATTAAAAGAAAGAAAAGAAGCAGAACACAGAGTTGCTAAAAGATGGGAGAGATGAAAAAAACAAACTCGCAAACTAGTTCGAGTGTGCTTACACTCTAAAAGAGAGGAAAGAGAGAGAAAAAAAACACACAAAAGAACAATGAACATTTATTCCATATTAAAAATAACGAAGGAAAAACAAATAGAAAACGAAAACCAACATTAAAGTACATCCAACCCTTCCGCGTTCCATGTTAAAAAAAGAGAGCAGACAGAAGATGTTTGAAGAAGAAAAAAAAACGGTCGAATGGTTAGTAGTAATCAAACTTAGGGCTTAAGGAAAAATTATATAAGAAAAAGAAAAAACAAGTGGGAATAGAAAATAAGATAAAGGGTAAGGTAAGCATTATAACTAAATGAAAAGAAAAAAAAAAGAAGAAGAAAAACCGCATCTACAGATGAATACATCGGTAAGAAAGCGCATACTTACACAATAAACACAACCCCGAAAAACCCATACTATTACATAGCGGATAAGCGTGCGCTCTGGAAGGCCACGAGGGAGAAGATGGAGAAGGAGGAGCAGCAGGGAGAACAGGGGGAAGAGAATGTAAAATGCCAAAATAAGCTTTACTTGAACGTTATTTTCCTACTTAGTTTTACGGTATATAAAGAAAATGGCAACACACACAAAAAAAACATAACAATATAAGTTACAAACCGATTGCTGGTTTTCTGTTCGTTCCTCTTAAATATATACAAATATCTTACATGTGTAAAAAGAAAGCAAAGAAAAACGAATTGATATATAAAACAAAGTCGATATATTTTTTCCATACTTAACAAACAAACAAAAAGAAAAGAAAAACCAGAGGAAGGCACTTGAGCCGTATAGTGAAAAAAAAAATTAGAAAAGAGAGGCGAAGGAGGAGAAAGATTACTCAAAATACCATTGAAATGGTTCACTGCGAAAAGCGCGGGTTTGCTGTTTCTTTCTTCTTTTGTTTTTGTGTTGTTGTTTTTATGTTCTACCTGTTCGATGCTGCTGTAGGTTTTTCTTCGACGAACAAGACACTTCTTCCCCAAAGACAAGAAGGAACGAACCGGTTTTGCGGACAAGAATTAATCAGTAGAAAAGGATAGGGAAAAACTAAAAAAAAAAACTAAAGCGGGCTACCTGTGTACCATCGGATGAAAGTTAAATAATCACAACGAAACACACACACATGCGTGTTGCGGTTTTGTGGGGAGACATTTTTGGGAAAATTGGAAGAAAATTGTAAACAAAAAAAAGAAGGCGTGAGGCAAACATAAAACTACGAGTGAACGAGTGAATGAGCAAAAGGAAAGAGAAGAGAACACACCTAAAAAGAGTTTATTTTTGGTTCTCGCGATTGGATATATTTGCGGTAGGGAGAGGGACGGTTTAGAAGAGTGTAAAAATTAAGTGAAATTATTACCACAACAAAAACACACACATACAACTGTATTTAGTGCAGGGCGCTTATCAGAACTCTGTAGGGCACTAGAAGAGGGTATAGGCAAAAAAGGGGTGCAAATGGTAGCAAAAATCTCTGGTAAAGCTACGGTTAAGCATAGCAAACGCATAGCGAAAAAGGGAGGAACGTGTAATCATTACTATTGAGTGAAGAATTGAAACGGAAAACAAAAAAAAAACGTTGAAGATCATTAACCGAAATGTAAAATATGAAAACAAATGCTGCCGAGCGAAAAACACAGGAGGAAAAGTTAAAAACAAACAAACAGAAACTGAACAATGGAAAATGAAACAACACATTGCAAAGCTAGCTAACACACTAGAGAACTTTATATTTTTACAGAGGATAAGGAGGAACTGCATGAAATTTTGAAAGCAGAGCAACTAGGCAAAGAGACAGGAACTTAGCACACAAACACACACTAACTCACACACACACACACACACACATACACATATACATGCACAGAGAGTTGTAGGGCAGTGTAAGCAGGTATAGATAGCGTGGTTAGTCGAAACATTCGGAGAGGGAAAACGGAAAAGCGAACGAAAAGCGAGTACTACTGCTAAATACTATTACTATTACTATTACTACACTACACTTAATAACTACTATTTACTACTTACTATTGCAACTGCATGCAACCCGCTGGTAATGTGCGTGTGTTTGTGTAAGTCTGTGTGTGTGTGTGTATCTATGCGTGTTTGTGAGTGCGTGTGTGTACATGAAGAGACCTTGTTGAAGGTAGTTGAGTTTGTTTTTTTTCCTTCCCAATTTCTTAAAGGCTTTTTTCAATACGTTTGCTTCAATTTTATTATTTTGTTGTTTTTCTTTCGTTCCTTTTTGACCTTCTATTAGAGTTTCACTGTTTTATTTACTATTTACATTTTGGTCTTTATTTTTCCGTTTTGCTATTATTGATTAGAGCAAACTTTTAACACCTTTTTTAAGATTTTCAAAATATAAAATTAAACGAAATGTGCGGAATTGACCAGAGAGGGAAAGGAAAACAATTTCAAAAACCACACTCACACACACATGGGAAATCAGTCAGTCGGATTGATATTATTGTTTGTTATTCGTGCTTTGTTTGCGAAAATTTGAGAATGATGTTAAAGCGAGAAACTCACGATTTGTGTTCTGCTTTTGTTTCTTTAATTTTTCACTTTTGATTTAAACTGTAATGCTGGTAAAACGTTAGTGAAATGTTTGAAATTTTTATACTTTCCTCCAATCGCTCGGAGGTTGTTCACAATCAGCTTTGAAGCTTTGCAATGAAGATTTTTACTTTTTTCTCTGTTTGTTATGCTTTGTTTATGTTTGAGCAACCTATTTTTCTTATTTTGCTACATATTTTGCACACAAGAAGACATAGTTGGTTTATTTAAAAACATTGCTACAAGGTTAATGATTTGTTAAACCCATGTTTTACGTTTTTCTTATCCTCTCATCCAACACTACCACTCCACCAACGTATGTAAAACCACTGCCTCGACAACTCAGACTCAGTTTATTCCAATGTGTTTTAATTTTTTTACCTGAAACAAGCAACAGGATCGTTATTCCTGGAAAAGTTTCACAATTTTTGGTGTGTGGTTTTAATAAACCTTTTTTGTTTTTCAACACGTATAGGAAGAAATGCTAGCAAAACTTGAAACACCGTAGCGCAATCCCCGTATTGTCGTAGACATCGATGATGAACAACATCGCAAACAAAAAACGAGAACTAACTAACTAAATGGTTCAAAATTGTTTACTCTCTTTTGATTTTTTTTATGGGGAAAAAGTGAAGGGAAATCTTCTAGCTTGTTGAGTTATGAACCCTCATGTATGTCTGCCATGACCGCCTCCCGTACAATCTCTCTCCCTCAGCATTATGGTTCGTTTCGTTGTACTCGGCAAGGATTGTATAGCAAAAAGGAAACAAAAATTATTACAAAAAAAAAATGAGAACATGTAACGAAAAGAGAGATCATTACTTAGTAAAATTTTGAAACGTTTAGGCGAGAAAAATCGACGCTCTGAAATGGAGAATGCCAGTAAACCATTCATGTATTTCAAACCGTAAGACAGCAACATTTAGATGAAGCAAACAAAAAGAAAAAAAACACGTATGATCGATTCCTTAAAAAGTAACATTAACTTGCTTTAAATTGGGTTAATTAGCTATTTGTGTGTGTGGATATTATTGAAAAGCTTACGAAAGGAGGAAAAATTATAACGGAATTAACTTCGTAAGGAAGAAGAGATGCTTTGTTTTTTTTATAAATTTCGGCCCTGTTTTCGATTCGGAATTGAAACGAACGTCGTTCCGGCAGTCTATATACCTTACCATCAGCACCATCACCACCACCCCTCCAGAGATATGAAAAGAAAGGTGAAAAGAATCATTTATACCGCTAGTACGCTGCCCGATAGTTTCAGCCTTGCGATCGTAGGAAAATGTGTACGTACCTCAAAAGTGGAAAGTGACGACGAGTAAGATCCAACAAAAAACATTCACAAATTGAAGAATTATTTTGAAAATAACTTAAAGCTAATAGACCAACAGAACTAACCGAAGTGAATGAAGAAACCACAGAGAAAAAGGTAGGAGAAAAAAGCCAGCAGAGCAAACAGGAGACAGCACCAGGCAAAAGATGCTAACGGCCAGCAGCAGCAGAGCAGAAATAAAAGAACGAAAAAAAACAGTTAAACAGAGGTGAAGAGATGAAAATAAAAGAAAAAAAACCAACAAACAACAACAACAACAACAACAAGCAACAAGCAACCAACATGTGAGAACAAGAGAATTAAACCGG
>KE525231.1:1184013-1198633 GCA_000441895.2 Anopheles sinensis | reverse complement strand
GAGAGAGAAGGAGGAGGAGGGAGAGAAAAACAGATTAAACCTAAAAGTAACTACGGTAATGATTAAAAGTGTAAAAGGAAGGAGAAGAAAGAAAAAAAAACATGAAAAAGAAACGTAATGATAATGATAACAATAATGGATAATGCGTAAAAGAAAACTTCAACCACAAAACAAAACAGAAAAAAATAAAAATAAACAGAAAATGCAAATTAAATTAATGAAAAAATGGAACTAGTTTTATGTGTGTGGGTGTGGGAAGAGAACGAAAGAAAATCGGAATAACGTTGATGACAGCAAAAATTACGCCACTAAGATCTGAGACGATCTCCCGAAAATGCTTCCCGAGCGAACGTCGAGCGAGCGAAGAAAATGATTTCTGGAACCAGCTCCAATACCAGGGTCGCATGATCAAAAAGAGGTATCCTGTGCGAAATAAGCCGCGCCCCCAATTTCGCTAGCGCGATCGTACATTGGACCTTGTCTAAAGGTTGGCGTTAGAGAGGGACCAACGTAGCAGGCTCATGCGCTACCAGTTCGAGCTACCTCCTCGAGCGTTCTGCGATCCTGGTAGCAGGAGCTGATTTTTTAGATGCAACTGGTCGAGAGAAATCGACGACGCGCCAACTCTGATCGCATGGTACAGGGTTTTTTTTTCTTTCGCACATTCGGATACTATTTTTCCAGCTCAATGAAATTAAAAACCATCGCTTTCGATCACACATAAAATACTATTTAGGTAGATTTTATTTTATTCGCTAATACTTGTTGGCGTTGGATGGCGGACAGCACACGGACAAATTACTTTCTCTACGCGGGTTTTTCTTCACTTTTTTTCCCGCCCGTCCCGAGCCCCGCGTTACACGATCGTAACTTTCTCGATTTAATTGTCTTCTCAACGCATTCCCAAAGGAATTAGAAGATCAACCAGAAGGATACCCAATGATATTCATTAACTCCTTGGAGGAGGTACACACTTTGTTCTTCTTTTCATTTGATAGTTTTCCCCGCTCCGTCGACCGTTTCCGTGGTGAAGTTACAACTTACTTAGTTAGGTGCTGGCCTAGAATAGATATTTTTTAAATATAAACCGGTTTTGCAATTTCCTTTCACCCTTTGAAGGGATGACCCACTTTTTTCAAATTTTCCTCTGTTAAACTTCCGTCGTTCGCTTTTTCGCGAATCGAGTTTGAGATTCATTCTAATCGCAGCAACTCGCCGTACAAGAACACAGTAGGCGAGAAAAAGGGACTCCCGAAGAACAGTGTAAATTACTCCGGGAATCGGGAAGAAAGTGTCATTTCTTTAAAAACAAAAATAATTTTAAATTAAAGGGTTAAAAATTAAGTGGTTTGATTGTTCAACCTACACGCTAAGATAGATTCCGAAAGAGTGGCTCCGATTGTGTTCCCCATTTTTGTTCGCCGCTTGTTCCTAGGGGGGATCCTAGGCTTAGTAATTAATCATACCCTAACGTTTCAACGCTCGCTTAAACTAAAGGTTGCCGTGTGTGTGTTGCGTTGCCGTTTCCGTAAATATCGCCATTAGTGACTCTAGAGACGGTCACCAGCTGCTCAAGGGTCGAGGTTCTCGGACGACATCTTGGGCATCTTGGCGGGAGGGGCCGCAACGAGGTCGGCGATCGACGCAAACTCCATGCGCTTCTTGTACGGCGGTAGAATCGAGGACGAGGACGAAGAACCGCCGGGCGGTGGTGGCGTGGTGCCGGTCGGGCCTCCAATCAACGGGGTCGTCCCGGGGATGGCCGGTGACGAGCGGGACATATCGACCGGTGGTGTTTGCGGTGCCTTCCGGGAGAGGTCGGCAGCGGCGGCGGCGGAAGTGGCACCGAGCGGTGAACTGGCCGCCAGTGGAACCACACTCGATACGGCAAGATCGACGGCGGAGAAGTTGTACTTGGAGTTGCCACCACCACCTCCACCACCGGTTCCGGTTCCCGTGGTTCCAAGAGAGGGACTTTCGCGACTGGCCGACTTGGTGGGTGTGGAGCGCGAACCGGGTGAGGCGATGATCGAAGCTCCCTGCGCCGCCGGGGGTTGCGGGGGTGGTGTTTCGATCTTACCCGTCGACGAGGATGCCGTCGAGGAGGAGGACGATTTCGGGGGCTTCATCAGCATCGAATTGAACGCTTCCTGGTGCAGCTTGAGCAGCGAGGCGGACGGTGCGAGGTACATGTTGTTCGCCTCGAGCGTCGCCTTCGAGAGGGGATCCGGAATTTCGTACTTCTCCTGCGCCGAAGCGAACAGCGACGACATGTCGGGCAGCTTGGTGGCGGCGGCGGCGGCCGCGGCCGAAAAGTTCGGGAACATCGAAAGGTAATCCAGTGGTCCGCCGGACCCTTTTCCACCCGATGGTGGCGCACCCGAGGGTGATGATGACGTGGCGCCGGCGGCGTTGGCAGCCGCTCCACCGAAGAGAAGGTTAAGGTCAGCCGCCCCGCCTTTGCCACCGGCTGCGGCCGCCGCAGCCGCCGCCTGGCTGTAGAGGAGGGCGTTCATGTCGGCCGGAACTCCGGGACCTCCGGCACCGCCGGACGTGAACAGACTGCTGAGCATATCGGATGGGTTGGGCATGCCGGAAGCGCTACTGACGACTGCGGCCGCCGCTGCTGCCGCTGCCGCTGCCGCCGCCTTCGACGCCTTATCACCTTTACCGCCTGATTTTCCACCACGTTGTTGTTGTTGTTGCTGGATCGGTTCAAAAAGGGCGGAGAGGTTCGGAACGCCCAGGTAGGGGTTCATGGCAGCAGCGGCTGCCGCTGCCGCCGCCGCCATATCGCCCTGGGCATCCCCTTGTCCTCCCTTGTGGGAGTTGCTTCCCGCACTGTTACTAGCATTCCCTCCCTTCGAGGAGTTCGAGGACGACGATTTATTACCCGACGAACCATCGAGCATTCCGTGGGCGCCCATCCCGGACGACATGGTTCCACCGCTGCTCCCGTTCGTTCCACCACCACCACCACCAGGGACCGGGAGGAAGGCGGCAAAGTCGAGCGAATTGTTCGACAGCGATTGCGCCTTCAGCAGCACCTGGATGTCGTCCAGGTTGCCCGAGTTCAGTATCTGCTGCACGACCGGGTACTTCTGCGACTGTTCCACCAGCAGATTGATGTCGGCCGTCGTCGGGACGGGCGGTAGGTACGCGTCGGTCGAGAAGACAGCCCGCAGTTTCGCCACGAACTCACTGGCCGCTTCCTTTTTCGATGTCGTCGATGTCGTGGAGGAGGATGGCCCACCACCACCACCCATGGAGAGGTCTTTCGAAGCGTTCGAGCCTCCCTTTCCGGGTTTTTTGATGATCGAAATCTCACTCCCCAAGCTGCCGAGGGCTTGCGCCTGCTGGAGCAACATCTGGCTGTACTCGGGCGACTTCATCAGGTCGGCCAGCTTGCCCTGGTCGAACTTGGCCGAAAAGTCGGCGTACTCCATCATCGATTGGTGCTGGAGGAGCGCTTGCTGAGCCTGCTGGAGCTGCTGCTGGGCGGCCACGGCTGCGGCCGCCGCTGCCGCCGCCTGCTGCTGTTGCGCCAACTGGTTCGCCTTCGAGCGGGACGATTTACTCGACGATCGACCCGAACCGGACTTCCCGGACGGGTTTGAATTACCACCGCCGGTCGACGTGTTTCCACCCCCTGGGGTTGACGTAAGGCCGGCCATCCCAACCAAGGGGTTTCCGTACTGCGATTGCATCAACATGCTCAGGTTTCCCTTCTCGAGCTGCTGCATGAACTCTTTCATGTTCGGAATCGGTGGAAGTCCCGAACCGGCACCGCCCGCCGTAGTACCACTGTTCGATGTGATGGTGGACGATGCCTGGGGTGTCACTGAAGTGGCCGTATTACCACCACTACCACCCTTCGACGATATGCTCCGATTGAGGCTATGAAGAAGCGTCTCATTGATCTGCGAGTTGGACAACCCGGATGCGGCGGCCACCTGAGCCAGCGCGGTCAGTGCCGACAGTCCGTACTCGTCACCCCCACCACCGCGCTGTCCCTTTCCACCCCCACCACCTTGACCGAACAGGGCGGCATAATCCTGCGAGAGCAGATTCGAAGGAAGCGCGCTCCCGAGCGAAGCGAATGTGGCCGCGTAAAGATCGTGAATGTTCGATGGGACACCACCGGCCCCCGCACCACCACCGGTAGATGCTCCTCCACCGCCGGCCTGTCCCCCACCACCACCACCGGCTCCCATACTCCCGATGAGTGAACTAAGCGTAGGGCTTCCCCGATTCCCGGCCGTCGCCGCACTTCCCAGGATGTCACCGATCGAAAGCTTGCCGGGGCTCGGTGCCGGTGAGTTGCGCGTGCGGCTACGACACGACGAGGTGTCCGATTTGGCCGGCGATGGGCTCGCACGTACCGGAATCTCAAACTTGGCCGGGCTGGCCGAATTCGAGGGGATCGTGATGGGACTATCGCGAGGGGACGAGGTGTTGGTAGCCGATGGAAGCGTAGGTCCTCCGACGAGGGCCATCGGAGTCTGATGATGTTGCTGTTGTTGATGGTTGTTGATCATCATCTGACCCCCACTCGTGTTGTTCATGGACAGATTAGTGGCCGTCGGCATCGGATTCGACCCGCCATTCCCGTTGTTCGAAACGCCCGTCGTCGTCGTTGTCGTCGTCGTCGGTTGGCCCGTCAGGTTCGTTGGCAACACCACCAGCGAGCTGGACAACGGCGATGGGGTCATGTTCAGGCCGGACGGTCGCTTCAACTGCGCCTGCAAACTCGGAACGGCGATCGATGGACCGGACGGCTTTCCATCGTCGTCCTTCAACGAGATGACATCCGAATCGCCCATCTCCGACGCACCGTCAAAGTCCTCCTCGTTCTTCGCTTCCCCACCGGTGCTACTCTCTTCCGCGCTGTTCACCAGGTTGACCACCTGGTGGGGCTGCACTTGTGGTCCTCCCCCGCCCGCCGTTTGCGACACGATCGTCACTTCGTCGTGGTGTCCCTTTCCCCCCTCATCCATCAGTGGGACGGGAGGGGGTGGTGGTGGTGGATCGGGGATGACAATCACCTCCGGGATCTCCTCCGGATCGAGCCCGAGCAGTTCGCGCACCCAGTTCCAGAAGTGCCCGGTGGTGGAGTCACGGGGGAACCGCGGGGTGAGGGATTTGCGCAGCTTCTCGATGTACGGCACCTCGTGGGCGTAAATTGACTGGAAGTTGATCAGCTCGCGCTTGAATTGCTTGTAGTAGTCGACGGTCAGCATCATCTCCTCCTTCACGTCCTCCGACAGCGTCTCGTCCTGGACCAGTGTGTAGGACATCAGCATCGGGCGGCCGTACTCGGCCGGTCGGTTCTCCGGCGGTGGCATCACCCAGAACGACATCACGTTCGACTCTAGCGCACTGTTCTGGTCGTCGTACGGAGCTGCGTGAGGGGTTTGAGAGAGGAAATAAGCAACATTTCAACACAATTTGTTAAAACATATTCATTTTCAAGTGTCAAGAAATTAAGATGTAATTTATCACATGATTCTTCTACAAATAGACCTTATTATGTTAAGATAGAGATATTTTGCCTACGTTCTACAATTTCATATCATATTAAAGGGAAAGTGTGGCAAAATGACCCGATTGGGTAAAATGCTCCTGCACTTTTCCAATCACATGGAGCCATTTAAAACAAAATAAAGTGATAGAAAATGTTGATAGACGTGTCTCATATATTTTATGCGAATTTCACGGCTTTGCAATGATGATTGTACAGAGATAAACATGATTTAGAATGAAATCATGTAACATTTCACTATTATAGTTTAAGCTACAACAAGTTTTAGAATAAAATATTGCAATCAAGCAGACATTCATCAAGTACCTCAATATGTTTGGTTAGGGTTTTAATGTCAGATAACTTCCTCGTATACTGTTTATTGGACTATTTATCGAATTTTCTCTATTGATCGTTCTCAAAAGTCACGTGAATTTCATCCAGAATCTAGCGGCAAAATACCATGCTTCACAATTGTCTACATCATTACGAAATAAAATAAGGCTCACGATATTCAAAACTCATCGAGGCTATTCCTTATTTTAAATGCTGACAGTGCACTAGTAAAACCTCGATGATAATTTTAGTAGAGGGCTTATTCGAAGTATAATTCAACGAAATTAACGAACAGTAAAACAAACCAATATTTACTCGTTGAAAAAGTACATAAAATAAGTATCCACGTGGTTAGAACAGTTAAAAGATAAAATTTCATATATTCTATCTTATCCACTGTTATATTTAACTTTACCATCAAAGTCTAGTGTTATTTTCAAAACATTAAGCCAACGTTTAAGGCTTGCGCTTACGGGTTCTTTTTCATCATCTGACTCTTTTCAGGAAATGTACGCCGAGGCCTAGCTTAAAGGGGTGCATACATTTTGCCTCACTTTATCTTACTGTCCCAAATGTGTGATTTATTTGAGCCAGGTTCGGTTGTAATCTAAGTATTAAACAATGTTTAAAGAAAAAAGGCATCGAAGTTTGACACGAAGGCATTATTTGTCGCCTTTAATTCAACTTCTGTTTTCGTGATTGAAAAACTTCTCAACTAAAAAGCCAAAATGTTTCCCCGTAACTATTTCTATGTGAGTGGACATTGCAGAACATCTTCGACGTATAGGGGTATTTGGAATCATCAAATAAAAAATGATGATAACAAACCCACAAGGATGAAGGAATCATTCATCATCTGAAATGTGTTTTATTTCTGTTAAACTCTTAGGAATGGGAAATTCCAATCGGTTCTTAAACTAGCCTTAGCTAAAATGGTTTAAAATGGTGACTTTCATACTCACAGCATATGAATCCAATGCATGGAATGTAGGAAGCTTCGGTCGGACCGCGCATACGAATCTGGTAGTCGAGCTGAGCGTCGCAATCGCGCAACGTCGGCTGCACCGGGAACCGCGGATGCGAATGGTACCACCCGACCAGGTTGATGTTTTTCTTGATCATCAGCTTCTGGATCTGCAGCTCGCAAAGGGCCGCCTTATCGCGATCGTGCCGCGTGTTCCGGCACGGAAAGGCGTGCGTGATGGACAGGTTGTGCGCGTTGATGTCCCAGGTGCCCCCGAGATAGCCGCACACCTCGTGGTTGGTCAGATGGCAGTGGAAGTCCATGACGAGCAGCGTTGAGGTGCTTACGGTCACGAGAAACGGTTGCATCTTACCGATCGAGGTAAACGGAACCGCTTCGATGAGGGTGTTTGAGTCGCTGTTGAGGAAAACGTTTATTAGAGCGTTTTTCAATTGGGGAAAACCATCAAATTTACTCACTGCATAATATTACGATTGCTTATCGTATTGTGCGAAACGATGTTGCGCCGAACTGGAGGTGGTTCCATAGCCGTCTTGTCCTCCTCAATTTCTTCCACCGGGTCTACGAAACACCGGAACACAAAATCGGTCTAGAACAATTGGACACATTTTAAATATCGCTAAACTTACCTTCCACTATGGTGTCGTCCTTTTGATCGCGTTCCTTCTGTTGCTTCCGGTAGTAGGCCGCCTTGTACGCGTCCAGCTTGCGGCCCTTGTACTTCACCGAGGCCCAACCGCAGCCGGACTTCTTGTCCGGGTTGATGATGCGCTTGCAGTAGATTGCCCAAGCACTCGGCGAGCAGAAGATGGTTTCCGTTTCCTGTGATTTGATTTTCCCATCGGCCAGCAGATCACCGACGAATTTTTGTCCCTAAAAAATCGGAAGTGATGAGTGAAGTGTTTAGAAAACTGCATCCCGGTAGGCGGTGAACGTTTTTGCTTACGAGATATTCTATCGTCATGGCACCCTTGCCGGGTTGCAGAACGTTCGCACCGAGCAGCATCTGCAGGGTGACCGTTTTGCCCGGAAAGTATCCTGGTTTATCCCCGTCCTGAACATCATTCACCGGGAAAGAAATGGTAAAGGAAAAAGAACAATAAATACACCTTGTTACTGTCGCCTGAGGGCATGGGGAAATCATCAGGATACAAACATCATCAATAAACTCGTCCGCAATATCGCTCTCGTCCAAATGGGAGGATAATTCTTCTTCGCTTGCTTTTGTTGACATCGTGCTGTTTTTCGCCAAGTGGCCGGTTTATACAAATATTTTCCACCGCTGCTTTTAGCTTTGGTTCACTTCAATCCACACTTCGAGGAGCGCCTAATATTCTTTCTTTCGTTTTTCGTTTTTGTTCGTCGCTTGGTCTTCCACTCCCCCTACACCGCCAACACGATACACACCCCGCCGCGAGGGGATGCGTTTTCCAAGCACCGACCGCAGACGGATACTTTGCCACACGTTTTCCACCGCACACCGGCACCGAAACGAACTTTTCCACACTTTTCCGTGGCCGACGGAGGGCCCGCCGTGCAGGGAAACAACACTTTTCGCGGTCCGGCTTCGTTTCTTACGGGAAATTCAGCATTTATCGAAGCATCACTTGCGGCTCTGAACGCTTTTTGTGCGTTTCCAAAGAGCTTCTAGCTGGTGGGATCTGAGAATGGCATTTTGACGTTCCGCCATTTTGAAAACTGGTTGACAATCGTTGGTTGAATGAGACGATGAAATTTACACATTCTTGATATTTTTAAAGTGAGGAAATTTATTCCAATGTTTTACTGATCATTCATTTTCTTCGTTTTCAATGTAAATACATTGTTGTTGTTCGACAAATTGATCAGCAATCATTTCCAATTCAAACGAATGTCGACATTCGATGAAAACTTGAAAACATCGCAACGTCAAACATGATCTTTCCGCAGATGTAAACAATAAATTTGCGGCGCTGTTTGGTTCGGGTTTTCAGTGAAATAGTAAATTGTTGCAGAAAGATGTTCACCGAAAAAATACGGCAACTGACTCTGCTGCTAGAAAAGCAAGAGCTTGAAGTAAGTCCTCGTGATTCGGAGGTAAATTAAGCGGTGTGTTCAACGTGTACTCTTTCCTTTGCAGGCTCCCGGTGGAATCGTTTCGATACAGCTTTACTCTGAACTGTTTGCCGCCTATTTGTATCAAAATGATCTGTAAGTGCTTTCCACTATTGTTACCGTCCTTGGTGCTGACACGTTTGTTCCGTTTCCAGCGCCAGTGCCCGTTTTCTCTGGAAACGTATACCACAAAACATGAAAGCCGGCCACTCGGAGCTGGAGCAGATGTACAAAGTGTATGTGTCCCTGTGGAACAACGATACGGCCGGTTTCTACAAGGCTATCAATCACGACTGGTCGAAGCACGTGTCGGAGCTGATGTTCGAGCTGAAGGAGAAAATACAGCAGGAAACGATTTCCCTCATCGGACGAGCGTACAGTTCCATATTCGAGAATGTGTTCGCCGAAATGACCAACCAAACGACCGACATGGTCGAGGATACGTGCAAAGGTCTCAACTGGGAGATCATCGACGGAGCACCTCCGCGACTGATAATACCAAAGCGAACGGTCGAGGAGAAACCGATTGTGGTCAGTTCGGAGGATCAGCTGCAAAGACTCACCGACTTTGTGTCTTTCCTCGAAAACTGAAACAGGAATGACGTTGAAGCTCGGGTCACTGTGAGTGTTTACTGTATAAAAAGGCAGACAATTTTGGTTTAGTTGATGAAATGCTTCTCTTTGATTTTCTAATAAATCTTCTGGAAAATTAATCAAACTGGAATAGTTTCTCTAGATCCGCAAACGAGCTCAAAAGCTTCTTCCAGAACTTTCAGAGCTTTGACAAATGGCTGCGTGCGTTAATAAATTTGAATTGAAATTCAAAGGTCCTTTATAAACTGAAACGTGGAATTTAATGTTATTACAGTTTTGAGAACCTATCTTCCGTTCTTTCTAAGGTTCACCAACTCTTGGCTTGCAGACAACGTTACGTGACATGGACAACAGCAACATTTTCTAGCATCATCCAAAGATTTAAAGGATTCACTACGCCGTGTGGCAGGAAAAAATCGTGTAATGTTCAAGCTAGCCTCTAGCGCCATTTTCGTTTCCCGCATTTCCTGTACTGTCATCCCACGTTCGTAGAGTCCGAAGAAAAGTAGAAATTTTTTGAGAAACTTTTTTTCTAGAAGCAACAATCTATCCAGCGAAGTGGTTCCTCTTAAAAAGTTACTATTATGAAGAAAAGTTTATTAGTATGTTTTTAAATGTATTCCAACAATCTCAAAATGTTACCCGAGACTGTTTCTATTTAAGAGAGTTCCCTTTTTATAGACAGTTTTAGCAGATCTACCTCCTTTTTCAGGACAACTCTTTGCTTGTTCACTCATTGTTTTTCACCGTTTTACGTTACGAAACGTTTGTATCAATGACTACTTAGAATGATATTTTTCAATTGATAATTTTAAGTACCCGACAACCAGTTTTCTGCGAGCATTTTTATTTGACCACTCTTTATCTTCTAATTTATTGCTTTATTTTGCGCGACAGCGTTTATTTCAAATTTGAAACATTACGGTAACGCGGAGTTAATACATTCCGTCCACATTTCAGCCCTATGCCGAGTGATTGAATAAACTGTAACAAGACCCCAATTGCGAAAACTGAATGATCGGCACGAAAATGTCCTCACATCACGCACATCTTCTTCGTAAGATGCGCATTAAATACCGGTTTTCACCTTTCCATTTCATTTCGGCAAATTCGTTGGTTTTGTTCAACTTTCTGAGGAACCCACCACAAGATGGGCTGGTAGGAAAATTCACCGCCTCATTACGGTCCTCATTGCGGCAAAATCAAATCTCATTAATCAATTATTAATGAGCGCTCCGGCGTTGGAGGGATAGAGTCGATTGCGACCAACGAAACAACGAACCAACGATGGACGGATGCTGTGAGCACCAAACGTGAATATGGGGAAGCGAATCGAATTTAAATAATCAAATATCTGCGCACCGTTAATGAGAAAGTACGCGACGTTTAGGCACTGATAAAAGGACGCACCGAGAGTTATGTCGCGGACGGGAAAAAATGTCTTACCGGAGGCTCCGCGTTGTCCTAACAAGGAACTTGAGTTCACGATAAAAAAAAATCCCCCGTGGGTCGTTAGACCAAAATGAAGAATAATCGTGTTGCATCCCAAAACGACGTCTATTACACTGGCAATTATGTGTAATAATGCGTTTTTAAAAAATGATATTCCCATTAGAGTAGCACTGCCCCTGCTTCCAGCTGCCCGGTTTGTGGTCGAAACGTGACAGGCATGGGGCGACAAGAAAATGACACCTTTGCTGCTCTCTGGCTGCACGAGAAAAGTGGAGTCCTCTTTGGCCGAGCGTTAAATTGTATCGGAACGCGGGACCGAACCGACTCGACACCGCGGCTCGATTTGATTGAATTTTGGAACCAACAAGACCGTAAGTGGTCCGTTCGAAAACGCGGGCACGAGAGCATCGGCATCTTCGAAGCCGTGCCCAGTGGCAAAAAGGAAAGGAATCGAGAAACAAGCACCAAAGGAAAACAAGTATTTCTCCCTCAAACAAGCCGTGATGCTTGTTTGGATGTGGCCGGTTTTTGGCAAATTTTCACAGCAACACGCACAGTCCGAAGCCTCCGGGACGGTGCTAAGACAAGACACGAAGGAAGGAACAACCCATCTCATTAAGTGCCAGTAGCGATTAATCAATAAATAATTTACTGCTCAATGAAAGGCACACACCGTGGTCCAACGAGCCGCCAGTAGGAAGGCATGGTTTAGGAATTTTGAGAGTTTTCCTTTCTTTGCCGTTCGCAAGCAGCTTGTTGACGAAATCGGTGCACAATGCAGAGCGCATGATAAGACAAACGGACGGTCTTGCATGGTGGAAGAAGTACTGCGATCCTCTTAAAAGGGGAGATTTTGGGTTTCAAAACTTGTACTCTACTGATTAGAACCGTTATTTAAAAAAAAAGGCATTTTCGAACATTTTATGGAGTTAAAGATTTTTCCTTTGTGTGATTTAAACGTTTTTCTTAAAGTTTTTCTTGTGCAATGTGAAGGCAACTGAAGCTTTGTTGAATGATTTTAAAAATATTATTATATAACTTAATCGTTTAAATTCCATCTGAAAACGCAACCAAATTTTCAAACAAACCACTTCTTGAAGGAAAAAATCCTTAAGCATCTATCAAACTTCTCTCGTTCGTGCCGATACCTGTTTTATAAGATTTTCTGTGTCTTTTTATTTCCGTTTTCCTGGCAGCCCCTCTTTGATGCTGCGACTCTGCGCACCGATCGTTTCTAATGGTAATTTCCAAATCGTTACCGACACCTTTTTTTTGGACTCTCGTTTTCCCTCCTGTTTCGCCACTTCGCCATCTTTGCGAGGCTGCAGGCAACCGGAGCCCATAATCGAAAAGTACGTCGTTTTTTTACTCTTATTCCGTCTTCGGTTGATATGATTTCCTTTTCATCGTCCCCGCAGCATCACGGTCGGATCGATGGTTGCTTGGATGGATGCGCTTTTCGCACACGTTCGACGTCCGAAGCGAAAATGCAAAGTGGTCCCCGGAGACGTAGACGGATCGCTTGCATGTGATTTTGCCGCCCTTCCCGACCAGTTCCTGTTTCTCGTTTGGCCAATGGAGCGGAAAACGGAACGCTCTAACGCGCGGCACACGCGAAAGGTGCACAACCCTCGCAAACTACCCCCTGTGTTTCGTGGACGTGTCGGTTAAACAGGGCCCAAATTGCAGGGGACGCTCGTTCTCATTTGGCAATAATTTGGCCTAAACTTAATAAATTACGCACCGCGGCACGGACCCCGCCGGGCGTGTTTTCTTTTTTCTTCTATTTTTTAATCGATCGACGGCACCGACCACCTTTCATTACACGCGACGAGGTGAATCCGGGGCGGGAAGAACGAAAGCATCGCAGCCTCGTGACAGGATACACGCGGTTTGCCCGAATGCAAACGATGATTGATTCGTTGACGCGAAGCTACCACTTTTCCCATTCCTTTGGCTGGGATCGCTGGGGTGTCCGGGGGGATTTTTCGGGACTGGGCAGGGAACGGACGTGGAACAGTGATTGCGTTGCGCACAGGTGGAGGGAATGGGCGGGAAAGTCGGATGGAACGAAAGCGAAATTCCATCCCACTTTTGATGCCTTGTTAGCCAAGCCCCGCCGAATGGCCACCGGGGAAAAAAGGAAGCGGTTGAGGGAAAAAACCGGGGTAAAAATAAAACATAAAATACTGCAAAAGAGTGCAGCAAAGGCACAAACGGCGTTCGTGTTCCCGGTGTACCTTTTGCAGGCTCCGTGCGCGTGGCACGGTGGTGTTGAAACGTTCGAAATGCAATTGCACCCCGATGCAATTGCACCGGTAGCCGCACCGAAGCCGGTTCGAACGAGCGACATGGTTCGAACGTTTTTAATGGCTTCCGCTTTTTTTACAATTTTATTTTTTCCCCAGTCGCATCATATTTTTCCTCCCCGCATCTCGGCGCACGGTGCAGGGAGTGTGTGTGTGTGCATAACCCGATGTGCACACAGTGCACATTGCAACACATTTTCGCAGAACGTTCGAACGGGCCGCGAGTGTGTTTGGGAACGGAGGGAAGAAATATGATCACGTTGTTTTCCCGACGATTGGACTTCATTTTGGGTAGCGTGTGTTGACGGTGATTGGAAGGCAAACATTTGCTGAATGGTGTGGAGTGCGGGAAACTCATGGCAAAGGTGAGGATGCGGTGGGGCATTTTTGGTCAAAAATCGTTTTATATATCTGCGATTTTTCTTAACAACATATTATTTGAACATCTACGCTCATTAGCTTCAGTTGAAATATAACTTGCATAAGACAACCGTTTTCGTCCATGATTATTGCTTCCGAAAAAGAAAGGAAGGCGTCAAACACCGGAATTAGTTATTTATTTTTTTTTGTACCAATGTATTTGATTTGATTTTCTATTAGTTCTTGTTGAATACTGAGAAGTTCTAGGGGTAGCAGAAAATAAATGTAGTCCCGCTAATGCTTCGCTTTGTGCAATAAAATAAGATTTCTTTGAGAGCAGTAGTTTGTACTATTGCATATTACAATGTTTTATAAAAATATGTTATATCATTATTTGAATAGGATTCGACGAGGATAAAAATGGGAAAACGGGAATAGTGTGATTTATCGTTTTTCATTCATTTGTTTTACTGCATATTTGCTGATGGATTTGGGTTTTTTTTTACGACATTTTTGTTCCTCAAAACAATAGAGAAAACTCAAACCGTGCACTGGCGATGCCGGAATGGAGTGGGAAAACAGAGAAAATATAAATGAAATCTCAGGCTGTATGAGTCTGATCGGGGAAAAAAGCATGCCAATCGAAAGATCTCAAGTAGATCTAGCTACGTAAAAAGTTTTACGGCTCTAATGTAAGCCGTTTGGACACTATTAAAAAAAAGATGGGACCAAAAATGGGGCAAAACCCATACCGGCAACATGGTAATCTTAAACTTTTATAATTTTCAGTTTTTTAGTCCCGTGATGAGATGAGGCAATAAACCCTGCTATTTTTAGAGCACGAGAAGCATGCGCTTTTTTCAAATTGACTCTAAGTGGAAACGGGACTCGAACACGGGTTTACCAAGTGCGAAGCCGTAGTCTTGCCGAGGAACCATAGTACAAGTTGAAAAATGCGAGGAAATATCG
>KE525231.1:1153237-1183129 GCA_000441895.2 Anopheles sinensis | reverse complement strand
GTAAGCGAGACTTGCACGTGAGACTTGTAAGCGAGACTTGCATGTGGGGCTTGTGAGCGATAATTATTCGAAAAAAATGGTTAATTATTACATTTAAACGGCTTTTATTTATTTTTGAATGGATTTTGCCCCATTTTTCGTCCATCTTTTTTTAATAGCGTCCGAACGGTTTACATTAGAGCCGTGAAATTTTTTACGTAGCTAGATCTACTTGAGATCTTTCGATTGGTATGCCATATGTCTCAATCGGACTCATACAGCCCGAGATATAATTTGTACAAGATGCATTACCTTGTTGGGTTTTGCCCCATTTTTTCGCTGTTTTTTAATAGCATCCAAAAGGCTAACATTAGAGCCGTGAAACTTTTTACGTAGCTGGATCTACTTGAGATCTTTCAATTGGTATGCTATTTGCCCCAATCGAACTCATACAGACCGAGATTTCATTTTTCTTTTCTCTGAAGATGAGATGGAAAGACTGCAACAAAATTCAGATTGCTTTCATTTCTGAAACGCTCATCAGATAGCTGTCAAATTTCTTCCAATGACAGTTCATTATATTATTTACAAGCACTCCAGAGCGTTTTATTGTTGGGCCAATAAGAAAATTTATTAATCGTGATGGAGTAAATAGGCTTGGTAGATTGTGTATACAATGTCATGTATGTCAAGAGAGTTAGAGATTTTTTTACATAAGCACCGCCATAGTTTATTTTTATAGCGGAGAGGATAGAGATAGTTTGGACTAAGATTGAACAACAAGAGTGCGACCATTAGATTAACTGACCACAAATCCTGCGAAATTGATAACCATATTGCATTTTTACTATTCTTGAGTTAGTGTGTAGCATGGTTGCCTCTCTTGCCCATTCTCTTTGATGGATTAAATTTTAACACACGATAAAGTCAGTTCAGCTGTTCAGCAACAAACAGAAGAGAAAGAAGCGTGAAAGAAGCGATGCGGACACTGCTGGAGACGGGTTGGGGAGGCCGGTGAAACGGTTTAACCAGGATGTGCACTAATTTTCGCAAAAATCCGCTTCTGAATCTTACCATAACCTTTTTTTTATATTTTTCATCATTTGAAAGGTATTGGTGTTCAAGAGGCGTAAGTGAGAAGAAAGATGTCAGCAAAAGAAATTCGAAGATATTTTAGTACAAAAATTAGCTTCTTTCCAGGAAAGTTTAATACAAATAGGCTCGGGAAATTTTGCGCGAAGACAAACATGTAACAAGATTTAATATTTAACTAATAAGCACCATCGTTGTTCTGTTGCAAAGGAGAGGGTGGAGGGAGTTAATGTTAAGATTTAACATTACGACTGTGATCAGTTGATTCGGAGATCAGAAATACTGCTAAAAAATGGGTACCATATATTATTTTTACCATTTTAACAGCCCCCTTTCCCCTTCCCCTATATGGATGAAATTTTAATCCATGCTATGTTACTATGTAAGTAGTATGTGAGCCGAGTTTGGTGAAAATCCGTTAGATAACCGGTGAGTAATAATTGTTTTTCCCTAATTATAGCGGGAAAGTGTTCGGGAGGACACATATCACATACATATATACATACATACAAACAACGTTGGGTTTTATATATTAGAATTTTCAAATCATCTGGTTCCCCTGCCCCACGCTGTATTTATTGAGATATTTCTTTCTCAGAAGAAATTTCCTTCCCAGAAAAGGGACCCGTACGGAAAGAAATAAATTCAAATGAATGATCATCGCCTTGATAGGAAAAAGGAAAAAGGCTGTTGCCACTACTCACGTGCTCCCGCCCTTTCCGGACACCTTCCTGTGCGGTAGAATACTTGCTCTTGAACGACGCTTGCACGCCTGCCTCGAACATTGTCCTTTAATTATACTTCCTGGGCAGCTCCTTCGCGTTGCATAATTAACGAACCTCTGACCTTTCCGGATAGTTCACACCCTTCCGGTAGTGGCGGTTTCCCCGACATGAACGAACCCCGGCAAGGGAATGGTATTGTCTGCAGTAGCGTTCGAAGCAATTCAATAGCCCCAAGCAAACCGGCGCACTGGGACCGAGGGATCCTTTCCGCTCTAATGAGGCAGAAAAATCCCCTCATACTTATCGTGCCGTGCCGCGTTTTTCCGTGCCGTTTCCCCAACCCCCTGCGGGTCCGGCCTCTGCTGGCGTTAATGGATTCAATATTTCTTCACTTGCCGTCCCCTTTGCGGGCGCAGACAGGCAGACTCTCTTCCTTCCGCAGGATGAAAAAGGATTTGCCTTCGATAATTCTGGGTTGAAAATCCCTTCCCCAGTTCGAATGGCTTCCGCCGACTTCCGTCCCATCCGCATCGGTGGAATTGTTTCATTTGTTTCACATTTTCTTCGGGTAACGCCTTCGGTTCGGAAATGCGACGGAATCGATTTGCCAACTCCGGAGCGGCAAAATGGCAGCAAGTGCGTGGCGGTTCTCTTTTTTCTCATCCCTTCCCGAGCACGCGAACTATTTTGGCTGCACACCAGCATCGCGGACGACTTGCGGCGACAAAACTACCCCGGGCTGGAATCGTTGGGACCTCCGTTTGCATTTGCATAATTAGAAAACATTCGTCCGGCCGAACCCGAGGATCGCTCGCTCGTAAAATCCATCGCCTCTTCAACGGCTCAGCAAAGGCGCATCGAGAAATAAACTCGATATCCTGCGGCAGCGACAACGGAACGCCCCATCGCCGTCAACCGGGGACGGATTTCGATGTCGTTTCTGTCGGCGAAAAATCGCGCCCCATCCCTCAAATCCCCGGAGGAGGAAGTGGGAAGTGGCCAAACCTTTGCCGACCCGAGGTGGCTTGATTGCCACTTACCGAATTGCATTTGCAGTTGCGACGCTCGTTATGGTGATTAATTTGCAATGAAGTAATTGCAATCTTGAGGCCAATTTCCTCGAGCCCCGTCAGGCGTTCGTGGCGGTGGTTTGGTAAATAAAATTACTGGTTTCGATGTTTGCGGTCTGGGAAATTTGATTACGGAATCCATTCTAACTGCATGATATGATTGCATTGGGAACAGTTAAAAATCATTAATATCCCATGTTAGAATAAGCGTTGTGTGCTAAATAGGATTAATTTATGACAGCTAGTTAAATAATTAATCGTTATATTTATCTCGGCGGTCCTACAAAAGACTTATTTGTATATTAGTTTCGTGCAATCAACAGTTTTCACCACCACCTGCCAAACCACTTTCTTTCTTATTTTCATCTTTACGTTCACTTTCGCTTGAAGATAATTAAAATCCCATTAGCAAACAAATATTCGGACGCACAGGTTTGCTTTGTATATTCCTTTGCAAACTCGTTTATCACTTTCTGATTATTTGTTTGCGTTTGCAATTGTGTGCTTCACTTGTATTTTACATTTCTAACATTTTGCCCCTTGGTTATCGTTTAAGCGTTAATTTGAATTAAATTATTTATTCTCACGACTCGAAAACATTGGCTTCCTTCGAGCTGTAAGTTAAAATGATCTTTAAAGCCACACTAACACCATTGCGATTGAATAATGTATTCTTCCTCCTGTTACCGTTTCCCAATAAATCTAAAGCTATCGTTGAATAAATTTATTCCACCAGACGTACAGTTCTCCACAGTTATAAAATTATGTAAGTGAATTACCTGAAATGTTTTCCCCTAATGTTGTTAACCCCGGGGAATGGAACTTGGGGAACGCAAAGGTGGGCAAAAGTTTGCCTAAACTTGTCCCCTTGAACGTGTTTGGGAGAGGCGACCTCCAGGACAAGTCGTCGATGGCAGCATCGATCGTTTTCCGCAAGACTAATTTGATTATTGAGGAAATCTGTCCGTTTACCCGTCCGTACCGTTCCAGGACGGACTAAGTGTGTAAGTGTGTGTTGTTTGTGTCCCCGTTCGGTGGCAGCACCATTGTGCACATCCCATCCGGGGAGGGTCGCCTTTTTGCTCGACCGTTTCCAGGTGAACGGGTTCGAAGCGTTATTGCAAAAGGAGGAAACCGAACGTAAAAAGTATGGACCACGGATCTTGGCCAAGAGATTTTTCCCAGCTTCCTTAATACAGGGAAAAAAGGGGCCGAAGCAAAAATATTGCCCTTCAACCATCCGAGCGGTGGATTCCTGTCATGGTCCTTGGCCAGTTACCTGTCAGCTTCGACGATTTGTGGTGGGGTTGGTCGGGTCAGGCGGGCGGGTTTGACTTTTTCCCAAGCACTGGACAGTGAAAAATCTTTCCCGAGAAATAAAAAAGCACACCACACACCCATAACCTTACACACATACGGCAGCCACCTGCCAAAGGTTGAAGGTTATTTTCCCTTTTTTGTTTTTGGTCAGGTTAGGAAAGATAACTCCAGAAACGGACAGACATGGTCCCTGGGGGGAAAACCCAACGAGGGTACCATACGGTGGAGTGTGCTTATATTTCATCCCGGTCACCGTACCGACACGGAAGACGGACAGTCTTCTACGGTCACTCTGGCACCTTTTTTCCGGGCTGGTCGGAAGATGAGGCGCACCTGAAAGGGCAAAGGGAAAACCTCTGAGAGAAGCACAAAAGGCAGGGAACCATCAAACCGGCACGTTCGCCTCGGGCTGCATTTCATCCCGGACGTTCGGTCTGCGGTTCCAGAATGTCGGACGTTACTGGCACGGCCCCGATGACGAATGTTCCCGACCCGTTCGGTAATCGCTAGCACAGCTGTGTAACTGTGGCTACGTCCACGGTGAAGTGTGCTGTGCCCTGGTTTTCCCGACCTCACAGGCCGCCCGGCTTGATGTCGTTAACGTGTTGGACCGGCACGAGGTTGGGAGGTGGTCGTCACCACTCCAGTCCCCCCTACCGTAAGGACTTCCATTCAACACGCCCGATCGACGTGAAGTCTGACATAGAGCTGGAAGATGGAATGGATGGGAAAAAGAAACCCCCGACGTGGAAAAAGGACATCCTGGCGTGAGCTCAAACCAGTAGAAGCAGCAACCGTAAAGTGCTCCCCCCAGGGACATCGCCCCAGTCCTTGCCTACGCCGTCGGACGGATGTCGTTCATGTCGGGTGGCACGAGCGTCAGTCAATTTCTGCAACGGACAACCGTCACGACCGCACACCGGATTCTTCGGCCTTCCTTCCATCCTCACGCGCGCGCTCGTGGTACCGGGGACTGCCGGTTTCGCACTTCGAGCGCACGGCAAGGATAAAGCTGCCAACTTTACTCCGGCAAGGTGGAGTGGGAATGGCCCCGTGAAGTGGACGTGTCGTTTCGTCGTATCGTGCACGTCCAACGACGACGACGACGACCGGCTCGACCTAATGCTTGCCCTGGGACACCATGAGGAAGGGGTTGGGGGTGGGGGGGAATGGTAGGAAGACCCGACCCGACTCGACTCGACTCGACCCGGCAACGCGGTGCCAACGGTGCGATGTTCGCAAGTTCGAGCCGAGGGAAAAAGGCGGCCCGGTCCGGCAATGGCCCGGGGAGGACTCTGGACGGTTCGTGGCTTGCGAACTGGCACGTTTGCTCGTTTAGTGTTTACCGTTTGGGACGATGGCGCACGGTACATTAGGAGGAAAAGGCATGCTATCGCTCTTGAAGGAATAGTTTGAGTTTTCCTCTTTTTAAAACAATTCGTTAGAATATTTTTCGAAGTGTTTTTGCATGTGATTATCTGTTAAAAATTATTTCACCATTTAATTCAACAGAGGTGAAAACTTTGAAAAAGAATATGTAACTCATGATCTACATTTTTATTGCATTATATTTAGCCGAATTAGGAAAATTACACACTCAACAAAAAATCGTTAATTATCAGAGAAATAAGCAATGATAAATAAGCTACTGATGTCTCTAGAGGTAAACAAGTGTTAAACTAGGCAATCTACTGAAATAATGTGAATCAGTGACTATTTTAATTTCATTTTAATTTATTATAATTGTTATTTTTCACTAAATTAAACAAGTGGACTGTAACACACTTGGACACTTGGGCACCTCATACTGTTACCTGGTCTGCTAGGGTCGAAACTATTCAAATAAAGGTCTCTAGCATGACAGTTAAGAGATTGCATGGAACATGGAGTATCTTCTAGATTATGAAACAAAAAACTTTGTTTAGGCCTGCAATCATTTGACAAACGGAGTGACTCAAACTGTTTTCATCGCTAAACTTATATTAGGAGAAATCGACGCACCTGACTACCTATCGAGAAATAATTTTAATATTGCTGGCCATAAGAATCGATCTTGTGAGAATCCTCAGGGGTGCCAACGACCCATTTTCTTCAATGTGCTCAGCTTTTAATATGTTTTCGCAGTTTTTAAAACTCCATGTTTCGTCAGCCGTCTTCAAAACGTTGTGCATGTTTTCTATTTTATGGCACTTTAAGATGTCATTATAACATGTTTCGTTATAATAAAGCTTAGCATTAAGTATTGCTGAGGCCCTGCGTGCGCCATGCACTTAAAGGAAAAAAGAAGGATAGAAATAAAGTAACGTTACTGTCATAAGCATCCTTCAAATTATATAATCGAGGATATTAAGAGAAATGGTTTATTGTTTCAACGCAAAATTACATGATCGAAAGACTTAGGCCACTTCTTTAAAAACGTGGGAGAATTTTTTCATTTCAAAGAAATATTGTTATAAAGTGAATGTTAAAACATGCTATAATTTCGAATAATGTTAGCTTGCAGTTAGTTGTTAGCTATACACTTAAGTTAAGTCAACCCAGTTTTATGGTGTATACAATGTTAACCTATTTTGGATAACTAACAAATCGTTAGACTCAGTATTTATTTTCTTCTAGTTAAGCTCGTTTGCTTACAGACAAAATGAGTGATAGCCGTAAATATGATTAAAATAAGTCAGCACCAATTAAACTAACTTTGACAGTTTTGAAATGAAAAAACACATTTCGATAAAAACAACCTAATTTTATCAAAACGCATCGTCTTCAATTTTTCTTGGAAAAAGTTTTAATATACACAGTTGGTAAAAGAAGCAGTCATTAAATTAATGATTTAATATCTTTCTGAAACAAATTACTACCTAAAAGAAAAATAAACCAAAGTAACAATCTAAATAATATTCAATTTTGTGAAATAGGAAGCTGAGCTAAATAATTTCCAAACATTTGGAAAAACATTTCCCAAGGTTCTGGGGGTTTCGCACAACGTCAGCGTTCAGATTTCTTTTTCTCACCGTCAACACCGTATCCCGTGCGCTCTCGGGGCGGTTGCGTTGTATGTTTGGTTTGCTGTTTTTCCCTTGGCCGTTCCGAGAAAATCCCTCCGCCCCCTCCCCGGGGGGAGGAGTGAAAAACGGTCGGTATGGGTGGCCGTCCCGGCACAGCAACGGTGGCGAACGATGGCAACGTCGACACTTTTCCACCACTGACTTCTGCCGTCTCCAGCCTGCTTTCTCCCTTCCTACCCTGGTCCGTTCCAACAAACAGCTACTTTCCCAAAACCCCTTTCCATTTCCCAAGGCTATCATCGGGATCATCACTTCTCGCTTTGCTCGCACCGTCTCCGCAGCTCCACCGCTCTCTCTCCCGTGCCATTCGATCCCAACCCGCCGGCTGTTTGGCTTTTCCGACCTTTCTGCTTTTCCTTTCCCACCGCTCCAGCCGTCCGCTTTCACTTGGAGCCTTTTATCGTGGACCTTCGCTGCCGGAACCATCGCATCGCACAATCCCGTTTTCTGCTTCCGGCTAAATTTCCCAACCCGCCGACTCAAACCCACCCCCTTTTGCCTCGACCGTTGTCTCATCGCAATCGGTGGAGAGCGCCGGGGAAAATGGGGTAAAACAATAAAAAAAGAAAACCGCCCAGCATGCGACCGGGGCGACCCGACGAACCCAAGGCGACCGTCGACCACACTTTTTCCACTGTTCTCTCCTCGCAACATGTCTCCCTCCCGCCCACCCATCGTTTGCCATGCGGGAAAATCCTCATGGATTTCCACACCTCCACCCCCGAAGCGGGCGGGTGGAAGAAAAAAGGCTGCGAAATGAAAGAAGGATTGAGAAAAAGCGACGAAAAAAACAGGCAACCGTTTCCTTTCTCGGAGTTAAGCAGCTTTGGGTCTTATTGCCATCGTCGGTTTGCTGCCGAGCGCCTTGCAAGACGCTCGCACGCCAGAACCGCCCGTAAATGGGGAAATGCAGAGCCCGGGTCCGTCGTCGTTCGTAACGCCAACGTTTTCGAACTCTTCTGCCTCTTCCTGTCCGCATCGGAGCACGAACGTGGTGCTTATACGTCCCACCGGGGATGCGACCATTGCCAGCGACGGCAACGTCCTTGCAAAACCGTGCTGCCGACCCGTCGTGCGGTTTGTGGCCAATAATGGGGCCTGAAGGGTTGGCGTGAGCTGAACGCTTCGAGAGGATTTTTTTTTCGACCCTTTGTATCTTTCACATTGTTCAATATAAAGCGCTATCTGATAGCTATCGGTTGGGCATCGGGAAGAATGAAAAATCTGGACGAAAAAATTAAAAGAAAAAGACCGGAAAGAAGAAGCTTACGAAACAGTCGGCGAAAAATGGTAAAATAAATGGCACAGCTTTGCGCAAGAAGACTAGGATCTGAGATTGATAGCATAGTTTTTTTTTATTAAGGATTGGTAAAACAATATTTTGAAATTCATTCAATATTTGAAGAAAACTTATAATGCTGTAAATTGAAAATTAATGCAGAACTCACAAACACATTTAAAAGAAAGAGTATCCGAGATTGGTAACAAACATATTTGCTAACATTATTCTCGATTGAAATATTACTTTAAACAACTTGGTTTTCATGCCAACATATGCTGTATAGTGTTACTAAAGTGATGTTAGTTTTTTAACGTATATGTTCTTATTTATATTTTTAGGTAAAATGTAGAAATTCTATTGAATCATTTTCAACAGTTTGGTAAACAGATAATAGAATTGAAAATATGTTTTCCAAACATTCCAGTTTTTCAATCTGAAATTGGGTGAATGTTCATGATTGCCTTTGTATTTCAAACTATTTATCGAGAAGTTGTGCTCGGTTATCCATTTGTTTAGTAATTTATGTTTGTATGTACGATTTATAATATTTGAATCATGTTTTTGAAAACATTATGCCACATTCATCTCCAAGGGTATGGCTGTTATGCTATCAAGATGTTTTATTTGATCACAATTGAGTTTACTTTTGTTATATTATAAGTAGGTTTATTAAAATTTCCTTTTCACTAGATCCATATACTGCTGTCAATCAATCTATTGCCCACCTCTGCCTTGGCAGTTTTCCTCCCCTTTCTAATTCCATGTATCTATTGTATTACTTCCAACAAGACCACGTCTTAGGTTCGGTTCCGAAAATCAATAACCTTCCAATACCTTATCGAGCCTTCTGTTTTCCTCCTCATCAAATTCCAAACACTATCCCTGAACCACTTCACAGCACAAGTGAAACTCAATGTAGCTGTCAATTATCTCTCACTTCCTTCGGTTGTCCTTAATCACCTCCCGGTGTCTATCTTGCCGGCACCGGACGAACAAACAATTCCGTTGTATCGATTTCATCCAACCCGTTTGGGCCTCCCGAAGGTGAGATCGTGCTGACAATTGGTCAACCTACCTACACCAGGCAACTGGTGATATGCTTTCAGCTAGGAGTAAACAAGAGACGTTGATGAATTCATCAACCGAACGAGCGGGAACTGTATCACATTCTTCCCTTTTCCAAAATTGTCGAGCTCTTATCAGATGAGGTTTTGGAAAACGTAATGTTCGGTTTGTTGATGGTTAAGTAGAACCTTATCAAAGTAACAAGCAAATGGCCAACAAATAAGAAGGCTAGTAGTCAGTGAGAAGCATCTACCTAAACAACACTGTCCCATCGGATCCAACACACCCAAGGATAAATTATAGGTCGGATTGGTTTCGCATAAATCATGCCCATCGGCGTAATCGATGTGACGCGTCCGAGGAGGCCTTCACCGGCATTGTAGGGCTATTTGGGAATTTTCCCAAGAGACTGTACGTGGGTTGGACTTGTTTTTCTTCGCTTCTCTCCCCTTGGGCGAATTTGCCCTCAGTTTCCAAGCAACCCTCCCTAGTTGCATCGGTCAAATCCGACAGAGTTTCCGCAGCGGACGGCATAATCCAACCCATAGAAAAGGGGGCCAAAATCCCTTCCACCGTCGGCCATTGCTCGTGGTTTCGAAATGTGTCGCGCATCAGGCGGGCGTTTGTGGCCAAACGCCTATGTACACTGTCCGTCCGGGCCGGGTCCAAAGCCACCGAGGGCTCATTATATATGTAGTAGAGGCCACTGCCACGCTGCCCGGGCTACCGGAATGTGGAATGTCTGCTGCCGTGGCGTCTCGTGATGTCGAGGCATCCGTCAACGGATGCCAAACATGAGCTCGAAGCCCGGTCGGTATGTGCGGAGAACAATTGATGCCACATTCGCACGTTCTGGCTTCCGGTAGGCGCGGAAGGTTTTGGCGTTCTCGTTCCCTGTCCGGTTGTTTGCCGCATGCCACCATGATGGATGAGCTCCAGATGAAGAGAACGAACCCTTTTCGCCTCGCATCATCGTCGTCGTCGTCGTCGTGTGCCAAATCATCAAGCACACATTTGGCTGGAGGACGTAAGTAGCCCTCGCCTTTTGCCTCCCTATTTCGCCGCGTATCATCCGAACAGGTACCAGAGGATTTGCCAGCTGCCAGCACCGCCAATGAACTTCGCCGGTCGGAATTGCCTAACCTCATTTGTCCGACGACCCGCGCGACTCGGCAGAACGTAATCCAATCCCAACTCGTCCGGCAGATGCTTACGGAGCGGGGGGAGGGAAGGGCGTGTGATGCTCCGATCCGTTCGTCCACCCAGTTTCACCCAGCCTTGGGATGCTAAATACCCGAGAGCCGGCCCTTACCCTTCCCCACGGCGACTTCCGGGCAGGACATCCGGGAAGCATCCAACAAATGAGGCTCCATCCGTGCCTTCTCCCCGGCCAGCCTTCCTCGCCTCGAGCCGGATCGTTGCATTCCCGGATCGTTCATTCCGGTTTATGAATTTCATCCGTACCGGGGCCACCCTTGCCAACATTTGCCAACGCCGGAAATCCAACAAACGCTGCTGCTGCTGCTGCAAGGTGGAAATATTTTCCATCCCAATGACGATGCCGGGTGGGCAGCGGGGGTTGGGTGTAGCGAAATGCGGATGCTGGGCGAGTGAATTTTGGAAATGGAAGTTGGTCTTGCGCTTGGGACGATGCGATGGCAGGCTTCCGAAAGCACTATGGGCGAAGAAGTGGACACGTTTCGCGTTACCATGGTGTTGTGTGGAGGGTAGTTGATTTACAACATAACGCATTTAAAGCTTTATTAGCACACATTTCTAAGCTTTCAAATTGCAAAATAATATAAAACATTGGTCGGAAATTGGTTTAGGGAGAACTCAATGCTTATTCAATTTATTTGGAAGAAATCTCATCCAACGCTACAGAACTAACGTTTGCATTAAAAAAAAGCAAATTTTGACGGTTTTTCCTGTAAAAACTAAAATCGCGGAACGAATTTTTGTGATATTGTTGGATTTCTTTCGTCCATCCAACTCAGCTGATCTATTGGAAGCCTTGGTCCGGTAACTTAATGACTTAATCATATCGTTTTTTGAAGGTCGCTTCAACTGGCCATATAGTTAAGAAAAATTTAGAAAAACTTAGAAAAATAGTTTCGTTTCGTGTTATTTGATTTTATTTTAAGAGAGTCCATCTTTCGTTACAACTGTTTTTCAAATAAAAAAAATGAAACATAATATGTTATAGATGTATTATACTAGATAATTATGATCGACTTAAAATGTAAATTAATGTATTGCTTTCCGTAAACAACTCTAACTTTAAAATATATTTGATCATGTCTTACAGATGTAAAAAGATCACGTTCCTATCTTGTGCTGCATTGTAACAGCGCACATCTTAGAAAATTTTAAGTTCTCTTACTTATTGATTTCACTTGCGCGTTATGGAAAATTAAATACTGCTTTTGCTAATTGTGTTTATTATCATTTTATTTAAATTTTTGATATCTATTAAGACTACGATACTCTTAAGACTACGCAGAGAAATGAAAATTGAGTTCAAAATTATAGTTTATTGAGCTGAATACTAATCTCAGTTTCATGAAAAAAAAAATTATTTTCATGATATCTTATATACAAACTACCCACAAACAGATAAGCTCTCGTTCTTCCAAAATATGGATTCGTCGAATTACAGCCAATGACAAGATGAGAAAGCTAAATGATTGCATCAATTTAAGAATTTTTCATTTGTCCATTTAACTAAAGTACTCTCTTTTCGCATTAAAGTATGCTCTTTCCTCACTTATTTTCATATTTCATATTTTTTCCAATGACAAGATATAAGAAATCTAAATGATTGCATTAATTTAAGAAATTTTGATTAGTTCATTTATCCAAAGTACTATCTTTTCGCATTAAAGTATGCTCTTTTCTCTCCTATTCTTATTGCAGTAGGAGGAAGAACTTTTAATGTCAAAGCAAACTTTCTTTTCCTGCCAATACTATTTTCTATATCTTTTCCGAATTTATTTGGATATCGCATAGTTTTGACCACACAGGTCAAACCTCTTGCACTGTGCAGCAGCATCGGCACAGAAAAGGCACCGGCAACCGAAAGAAAATGCCAGCGCTCAGGCAGTCTAATGGAAAGGCACACAGTTGTAGCCACGGGAGCGATGGCGGCAACAATATCAACAGCACCCAAGCAAGACGACCAATTTCCCCCAAACCAAGCTCGAGGCGAGCCGTGAGGTGAAACAACAACCGTGCGGGGATGCACCTCCCCGGGGACGCCACTACTTCCCACTGCTCCCGACATCGTTCCCTCGCTGCAAACTGGAAGGATAAAGTGCATAAATTATGTATGCGACTATGACACGCTCCGTGTGCAGCCGTACGCCAGGGTCGTGGTACGTGCCCCGAGGCTTCATGCCTCACGGGGAAAGGGAGTTGGAGGAGGAGAAGGACCAGTGGCGTTCGTCTGTTCCGTCTGTTCGTGTTCGTGCTGCCGGTCCGGTGGCTGGAAAATTTGTGCCAACCACGACGACGACGACGACGACGACAACAACGGACGGATCGAGTCGTCATCGCAAAGGCAGCCAGCGTTGCGCTCCTTCAGGCATGCTCCGGGTCGGGCTGCGACCTTTTTCGGGTGGCACGTGGGAAACAATCGAGTGACGCGCGTGCAAGTGTTGAAGGAAACTCCCACTTCTGCCTTCCAACGAAAGACATCGTCGACCGCTGAAGCACAGCTTGTCCTGGACACGGTGATGGTGAAGATTTATTTGTGACACCGTTGCGTGCGATGGCTGCTGCTGGCTGCCATATTGGCGGAAAACATATCGGAACGGGGGGAGGAGATGACAGGGGAACTTGCCGCAGAGCCGGGCAGATCCAGTTTGGCTTGACATACGCCACTCAACTCTCGGGTATGAGTCGCCGTTGTAGCCCGACTCCGCTTCCATCCTCCAACGGCGACGCTCAACGGTTTCTCCCTTCGACGAACAACTTTTCTGGGACTGGGAAGCAGCTATCAAATGGACCGGAACTGGCGGTGGAGGGGACGGCGGGTCGAGACTGTCGAAAGTTAACTGACAGACCCGGTTCGAGTGGAAGCGAAGCGAGTCGTCCTCGCTGCGTGGGATCCGTCCTCGAATCCGTCCTTTTCGGCGGGACGACTTCATCAGACGTTTGGTTTAACAGCAAAATCTCCGCATGTCGTTTTTTCCTGGGTTTCGTTTCGTGATTGCACCACCACCAGAAATGCAGTACACGCGTGTACGTGGGACGATGGAACGCGGCCATCGTAACGGAATACAACGCTGCGCTCTGAGAGCACGTTGAGCGATGTTCCCAACCCCTGCTTATTTTTGGGCCGTCAATAAATTATCGATCGGTTCCCCGCATTTCCCGCACCTTTGGTTTCTCGCATCTTCCGGTGCAGGATTACATTGGCGTATCGGCTCTTTCGATTACAAATTTCATACCGTGACAAGACGCGAATTGCGTTGACAGTTGAAAGTTGTAAATTGCGATTCTTGTGGGTTCTAACCATCTCATACAAAAATAAACTGTATGTACAGCATCAATTAACACAGAGTGGGTTAAGTAAACTGTTTACAAAATGTATAATTGTGGGTATGGTGGACACATTCACCCAAGGTAGCACTTGACCGAAAACACATTCCATTGAATAGTTGCTGATACAATAATATAGCCTTAACCAGATTGAGAGTTTTCATTTAAATTAGTTTACAAACAATTCTCTTCTACCACGAGAAGGCAAGAAAAGTTTCTAATGTTTGTTGCAAGTTGCTCAAAATTACGTTGACAAATGTTATGTAATGCATTATTGAGCTGCAAAAGAAAACGAAACTGATCACAGATTTCTACTACAGAAATACCCATATTCAAAATACCTCAAAAAACTAAAATGATTGCTTTTTAAATTCTGCTACAGCAATTTGGACGCTAACAAACTTTGACTTGTTTCAGCTTATGTTGGATGTTTTTTAGTTTTTCATACGTTTTTAGTAAATCCCCTACTATTTAATAATAGCAGCTGAGTTAATCAGACAACTTTTAACATGTCCAAGACGAATTTTCAAACTACATGTAATTAGAATTTGGTTTGGTCTTCAAATAAAATGGTTAATATAAATATGTGAATGTGAATATAAATTTATAACTAGTTGTCTCTTAAAACACCTAAATTTCTAAAGGCCGATAGTAATGAAGCTCCATAAAAGACAAAATCTCAGATCAGACAACTCTATATTAATCAAGATGTTTTGAAATAGCCTACGTGGTCTGCTCAATTTTGTTTGATGAAGTTAATATACTTAATTTGCAATTGTTTTCTCATTAAAAGTGATTTCCAGGAAAAATTCGGCATGTTTTCAACCAGCTCCGGAGCGATATAATCATAAACAGATCATTTAAGTGGTGCTTATCTGGTGCTACGAGAATATGCCTGCAAATCGTGCCACTCTGGTCCACGCTTTTCCATCAGCCTCTCGATTTCAAATTGGATGATTTTCTCCGTCGCTTTTTTTTATTCCCCCACCGCAGTTTGCCCAAAAACCACCAAGCTGCGGTGTCGGCGGCTGCCCACCGATGCTGATGAACATGTTGTGATGCTTCCCACCTTCGGCGAAGTGCATGTATTTTGAAGCGTTGGATGTTTTTTTATTAAATTTTTTTTGCTCACGTAACAAAACTAAGAGCAGAAAAAAAGGATAAAGTGAACTTGAAAAAGGTAGGCACGGCAAACAACCGCCGGAAAATAATAAAAACAAACGAGCAAAAACACGGTGCAAGCGAATTGTGAAACCATTTCGTTCCGTTCCGTCCCGAGTGACCGCGCGAGTGCCCTTCGCTTCGGGTGTCTCTCTCTCTCCCCTCTACTATTGCCACCCTCGGGCGTCCAGCGCACGTTTGAACATAACTTGATATACACGGTTTCGAGCCAGCGGGCGACGGACGACCCCGGTCGGTACAAGGATATTCATCATCGGGCCGCACGCAAAACTGGACACGAAAACCAAATGGCAGCAGAGGAGGTCCGAGGTGGGAAATTCGTTTATCATCCGCCATCCGACACCAGCTTCCCGCTCGTGAGGTGCAATTTATCCGCACGCGCCAACCATCGACTAACTTTGGGACGGGTAGGGGAAACTCGGGAGAAATAGCGTGTGGGGCGACGAAACCATTCGCTCGGTGATCAAATTACAACCATGTCCAAGGGGATTTATTTTGTTTGTGGTAAACTGTAGTACGTATGATATTGTTCGTATTTTTCACGTACATGTAATTTTGTGTTTAAAATCATTAAAAATTATGAAACTAACAGGTGATTTTTTAAAACCAATCAAAAACTGAAGTACAAAAGTAAAATAAAAATACAGCTCAATACATTTTAATATATTTTACTAAAAATCCCAACTACATGTTATGTACTCTCGAAAAAAAAAAGAAATAACAAACATCCTTCACCCTGAGCATTAATTATTGAAAATATTCGTTCGAAACATCGCACGCCACGTGGGATGTAACTATCCAACTTGTTTTCTATCTCCCATCCACCCTCCTACCGGTTTCGCCGTTTTTGTCCATCAACGCAAAAGGAGTCAGGACAGGGAGCAGGGTATCGATTGGTGCTGCACGACGCACCGGCTATTTTTGCCATTACCATCGACGGCAACGGCTTCATCCCAGCGAAACATAGACCACACCGTCCCCGAATGTCAACTGACAGTTTCCAACTTGGTGGGGGGAAGAGGGCCGGCTCCAGGTAAAGGTATGATGGAAGTGGTGGATGGAAAAAGGTATCCGATACATCAACCGTAATCGCGTTCACCAGAAGGTTGGCCGGAGGGTCATAAAAACACTGGCGTAATGTAACCCCGGAGGGGCAAAAATCGAACGCACGCCACGGCAATGGCACGAACAAAAAATATCTCATCTCCCACCCGGGCAGGCGATGGAGTGCGTGGGGGATGGAGTACTGATTTTTTTTCGTCCTGTTACCCTCTCTTTGTTTTTGCTAAACTTTTCCGACCAGTTCGCTGCCATCGACTCCCACCAACGGGTTTGTGCTTTGGGGGAAAACGAGCGATGAATCTGTCCCCGCAACAACTCCGAGTTGTGGAGCCGAGAGCAGCCGAGATCGTTCGACGGTCACGACCACAATCGAGCGTAAACACATTCACCGAGCCCCTGTTCCCGGTTTCCCCTTGCTTCCCGTACGCAGCGGGAACGCGTACGCTCCGGGTGGATGTGTCCTCTTTTTCCACTTTTGCCATTTTTTTTTTGTTTAACTTTGCACTCCCTCCCAACCCAACGACGTGGTACAATTTATTTCCCCATGGAGGCGCCTGGTCGCCGGTAACCGGAAAGTGTCGGTCGGGCTCCGGATCGGGCGTCCGCCGCTCGTACCAACTTTTCCGGCGGCGGCGGCGGCGGCAACGATGGCAACGAAATTCAATTGGCTTTTAAACTAATGGGTAAATAAAATTGAATAAATGCGACGCGGTGTGCCGGTGGGTGGGACGCGGGCTGACGGATGGCGGTGCGCTGGGCAGACGCTCGGCTCGGGTGCATCGAAGGGAGCAAGGGAATGAAAACCAGCGTGATAGAGAGAAAGAAAAAAAGCACCCTCACCCGCACTGGGAAGCAAAATGGCTGTCGAAACAATTTGCATGAAAATGAGCGGCGGGGAAAACGTTAAACGGACATGCTGGCCGCCGGCTGGAGTGCGGCTGGAGTGGGCGATTGATTTGTGGCCGGACGTCACGCTGGACGGCTAGACGTGGTTGGGTGGCCGAATGTGAGTGGGTGTTTTTTGGTTTGCGGAGAAAAAGATGAACCCAGAGTGGCGCAAAAAAAAGTTAATGCTCGAATAATGAGAATACCCTTCGGCCAACAAAGGATGGCTTTGAATTCCCTAGCGATTATCTTGTTAAAAATATACTTACCATGGAAACCCTGGGTGTAATACTGCGTAACGTGGTAGGATTATATCAACCACAGTCAACAAAAACATTACCGAACCAAATTAAAACAATTATGGATTTATATTAAGTTTGTTCATCTCACTTTTTGACTTACATATACTGAAGAGAAATATTTACTAAATCATAAAAAAGGGGTAAAATAGTGTAGTCGATTTTACATTACAGACCTGACAATTCCTTTAGACTCCCTTACAATTCATTATATTCGTAGCAATAACTAATTTTAAATATAAATGCAACTATAGTTTTTTAAGACACCTATGAAAAAATAATCATCATGATACTGACAAGGATGCCGGTTCTGTAATTCAAATAAAATTTTTTCTTTTGGTATACTGTCTTTTGACGAAAGCGATTAAATGTTTAGCATTCAGCCATAGTCTTTGTAACAGAAAAATGAAAATCAGCATTTTATTGACAGCTTTTTTAACATTTAGTTACCTTATAAGCAATAGGAACAAGTTATTCAATTGAAAAACATACATGATGTTAATTAATTCTGCAAGCACACAAGCCCACACTTATTAAAGTTTAAACTGGCAACTAAAAATGTTAATCGATACATCGAGAGGCCTCATTAGTGCTTTAACACGTTGACTGCCAAGCAGTTTTAGCACACTTTTTTAGAACAATCTTTGGCGATTTAATTTGTTTATAAAACTTATTAAACAATCGGTTTTCGATATCTAAGCAAAGACTAACCTTCCCAGAGAATAAGTTTTTAATATTATTATAACTTTTATGTTGCGTTTTCATATATTTATGAGACAAACACTTTTTAGAACTAATGACAGCTGGCTATCATAAATGATAGCCATGGCAGTCAACGTGTTAAAGAAAACAGAATATTACATTCTCCTGAAAGGGCATCTTATGCAATAGGCAACCAAAATACTTTATTCACAATTATTGTAAAAGTTTTTGTATTACAGATGTATCTTAAACGTGAACACTTATATAGAACTATGATAAATTGGCTTGTTTATTAAGTATGTTTAATTACCAAAACCAACTCGATCAATTTATAAAATTTTTAAAATAAACGTTACATGCACAGGAAATTATATTGTATAATTCTCAAGGCCGGATACAAGTGGCATATACGTTACACGCATTACGATTCACCGATGAGTGTTGAATAATTATATGGAATCAAACACAGATACTCGCACACATTGACACTCTCACACACACAGCACCGGAAAAGGCATTCCGAAAAGAGAAAAAACACCCCTTCATCCTAATTGAAAGATGATTTTTAATTAAGCCACTGCAGCCAACACGGTCGGGCGCAAATCGGGCCCCAAAAACACCGAACAGCCAGCCGGCGGGCACGAACCGGCAAATGTCACAAATTTTCCCTACCACGCCACCATACCGTGGAAAACCACAACGCCCTCCAAATGCGATCACGTCCGGCGTGCTTACATTTTCATCCGCATCCGGTTGGCGACGAGGAATGTGGTGGAGCGGAGTTGGTGCAAGGTGTAAGGGAGGTCCGAAGTGGAGGACGATTAAAGCAGCCACCGGCGACGACGGTTTCGTCCGGATTCCTGAGCCCAGAGTCACTCCGGCTGCTGCTTCTGCTGCTTGGGGAACGTGCTAAAAGCCTCACAAGTTAATTAAACATTTAAACCCCGCCGGCCCCGTTTCCCGGCCCACGGTATCCTTCGTTCCCGTAATCGAAGGCCACGTGCGCACGTGTGGGTGGGCGTGAGAGTGTGCGTGTCTGCGGGCAGGATTTGTGTGCTCTGCTTGATGCCGGAAAAGGGAGCAAGTTTGCACTTCCGGAGAATTCGTGTCGCCCTCCGCCTTCGTCCAAGCGTGGAAAGCGGTGGTGGGGTTGGAAAATCTCCACCCGGATCAATGGTGGTCGGATTGTGCAGTGAGAAGGGAAGACCATGCGTGCGGTCGGTGAGCTACAGACAGAACGGGGACTTGCCTTCACCAGAAACCGACCGATGCGTTCCACAAACCGGACCATGAGATGCTCCTTGGAAAGCGGACCGGCGTCTGGATGATTTCTTGGAATTGATAGACAAGAAAACATCATTCCGGAGGCGTTCGGAGTTGGTTGGTGCGCCAGAATGTTTGTTTGTCCAACCACCTACGGAAGGGATTCCAACCCATCCCTCTGGGACACGCTGCTAACGATGAGCGCATTCAGACAATCTTTCCCCACCGCTTCGGGGTACCGAAGAATAACCCTCTCAGGTGCTTCGACGCTGCTGCAGGACGAAAAGGAGCTCACTTACTCGCCCAGTCGAGGGAGTTTCGTCAAAAAGGATCGCCACTTGCCCGAAGAAGACAACCGAACCAACCTCAAACCAAAAGGCAACCATCCCCCCGAAAAGGAATGCAGAAAACGAAAGGCGGCTCATTTTAACGATCCCTCCCGACGGTACCAAACCTCCCGGAAGCCGCCTAACTGATGCGACACGGGTCGGAAGCGACTCGTGTCACCCCACTCGGGGAAAAGTCTCCCTTTAAAATGCTCAGCAACATTTCACAAACAAGCTGACAGGAGTCGATTGTCGCTCCCAGAGGCGAACGGTGCAAGGTGACGGAAAAGACTCGCATTAAGTCAGTTTAGTGCTCAGTCAAGGGCCACTCCTGTGCGTTGGTGTGATGCCGTCGAGTTTCTTCGGGTGTCGGACTTTAATGTCTTTGTTACTAAAAGTTGATGAAATCGTCTTCATGAAGAAGCTGATTTTGATAGCTGGAATGACTTTTAACCCTGGAAAGGTGCGTGTTTGTCACGCGTTAGGACAATTTCTGTATCCACTGAAATGTTTTTGAGTTATTATACAAAAATCTGTGTTGTGTGAGTTTCAAGAAAATGAATGTGAGATGAGCCACGTTTTTTATTGTTTTCTTACTATGCTTTCATTATTTTTAATCAATTTAGACCCAATCTCCTTATTAGTTTTCCATTATAAACATTTAAAAAATCAATTGTTCGAATTGGAGAGAAAAAATTGAGATAAACATTATGAAACAGTAAATTAGAGTTTAATTAAGCTTGAATATTCAGCACATTGTTGGGATTATGTCAACGGGATTTTATTGCTTGTCGATATGTTTACTGAAACGGATTACATTAGTGAAAAGTATTTTTTGTAAATAGTGATATTATTGAAAAGAAATTACAACACAACTTTCATTTCATTAAAATGGTACAAAATTTTCATTTCACACATGGTAAATGTGTGGGAAAATTTTTACGAAGAATATTAGAATCACTCCGAACAACTTCATTCAAAATAAGATTATCGCATTGCCTTTCAACGCTGTCAGCAAACAGTGAGAAGTATTACAGTATCGCATTCAGATGAGCAGTATTTCCCTACGAAACATGGAAAAACCACCACAACACATCACGATTGTTCATGAGCCAAACCGTTTCGGCAAAGAAAAACCAGCAAGAGACGACGAACCTGCTCTCCTCCGACCAATCGTTGGGAAAACTTTAATAGATCGTACCACGACTGCGGAAAACGGACACGGCCACCTCCACGCCACGGTGGCTTTCCGCTCAACGCAGGATGACAGGTGAAATAAATCAAACAACCAAAAACCGAACCTGCCGCTTGCAGGCGAAACGGGACACGCTGCAGGTATAATAACGATTCGGAAGCTTCGGGGTGGGTTCGTTTGCGTCCGGCTTTTTTTACTCACCTCCCGCGCGTGGTTTGATTGAACTGCCGTGGACGTGAGGAACGTGTTGGGGGGGTAGCGAGTGGTCGAGGACGCCTCGTGGATGATTTACGCGAATCAACCGTTCGTCAGGCGAAAGGATTCGGATGGCGTTGGTGGTAATTTCATTCCGCACTCGTCACGGAACGTCCCAAACATTGATACAGTACGTTTCAAATTTGCTTACCGCGCATGGAATTTGGAATAAAATCTATTTATATTCTTATAGATCTTTTTGATAACGTTTTATGTTTTTCAAAGAATTGTCTAAGTAGTGAGAAGTAGTGCTGTAATGTGATGAAATTAATAATGCCTCTCCAGACACACAAATATAAGCTTTAGTATACTTTTATCTTCAAACATACGTTACTCCTATCGCATAAGGCATCAATAAATTATCATAGAAATATCTAACTCTCTCGTTTCAAGCACAACGAACTGAATTTAAAAAGGAAACCTACAATTTTGGACAACATTTTATGCCTATGTTCAGTGTAGCAATAACTTTGGAAAGTTCTTTCTTATCGATGTGCTTTGATTTGAATTATTCATTATACTTCTTGAGTATTTTTTTAGCTGATTTTTTATAAACAACTGTGATATCATTACCTTTTTGTGAAAAAATACAACTTAAGAAGGAAATCAATAATTTTCTATGTTCTAAATGTGGATGTGTTCTATGTGGATAACAACATCATTTTGTCAAAATTCTTCAGCATTGTTTAGGTAAACAAGGTGTCTGAACTTCAACTTTAAAATTATGTTAGGTGAAAATAAATAGTAAAAATAAATTGAACGATTGAAAACCCGGTCCTGAACTGTGACCAACCCTTCCCAGATGCGTCTCGGATGGATGCAAAATTATTACCATTGCCACCTGCGCTCTCCAATCGGCTTGCCCTCGGGCCGTCCATTCATCAAACACAATCCCTAACTAGGGACGGCTCGTGATGGGTCACCCAAAAACCACCTTTACGGTTCGGTGCGTGCGTGCGTGCGTGCGTGGGTATAATTTTCCAACGAAACGTTCAACCAGCTGAAGAGGGGGAAGGGAAAACGGAACCACCCGGTGGATGCAGTGCTTTTCCGATGTTTCGCCCCATTCGGATGATTGCGTGCTCGGAATCCGATGGTGGGCGCTCGTTTCGTAGGGATCGACGGGGAGGATGAGCAGGAAAGGGGTGGGTAAAATGGATATGAAGGTAGACAAAAAAAAAAACCGATGGAACCCTTCCGAAAAGGGTCCGCAATCCGGCAGCACAAACGTAAAATCCCTCCCCCGATTCGAACCCGCTTCACCCACGGTGATGGGACACAATCAAAGGATGCCACTCAAAGTGGGGTCTTCAGAATGGGGAAGGGTTTGGGCAAAAGGAAGCAGTGTTTTCCCTCCACACGACGGCTCGCTTTTCCACAAGTGGTAGGATTTATTTTTTCGTCACGCCAGCACAGACGCGACCCGGTCCTTGCTGGCCATCCGCCAGCAATCCTTTTTCTGCTTCCATTTTTCAGCTCATCCCTGCCCGGAGGGTCGTGAGCTTCGTCGAAGGTGAGTGAATGCAAAAGAAAAAAAGGGTGAAAGGTGGGTAAAACCCACCTCGTAAGGCAAAAAGGAGGGTGAGGAATTGATTGCGAACGATGGAGGCGCCCGGTGGTTTATCCGTCCGCGTGGAAAGGTGACTGCGGTCGATTTTTATATTTTTGTTTTTCCACCGACGAGACCGTACGAGCAAGGTGAGGTGTGTGAAAAACGAGCGGACGGGTCGCTCGATGAAACGATTCCGAGCGGACGACCGGGCCGGAACCCTTTGTCCTTTTTCGCCGGAACGGAATCAGCATCATAAAAATAACTCGTCGTATGGCGCACGACTTCGACTTTGGGCAACGGCAAAAAAGGTAAGGCGAGCTTGGAAGGGTGATGAAAAAAGGGGTGCAGATGGGGTGTGAGAAAAAAAAAAGAAAAGTCCTTTCCCTGTGGCGCTAACAGCCGAGCTCAGCTGCTTCCAAACGAAACTGGAAAGATGCCCCGAGTTGGGGGGTTTTCCCCTTCGCTCACTCCCTTTGCATTGCAACCCCGGTCCACGGGACGTGACTACAGCTTCTGCTGTTGCTGCTACTCTCACCAATGATGATGATGATGATATTACTGATTCCGCTTGCAGAACCATGTCTCTTGTGGAACGGTTTTTTTCCCCATCGTTTTATTATTTTTTCTTCCCATCTTGTCCAGTTCGCTTTTCCCCTCCCATCCGGGTCGCATTCGGGTGGTTTATTTTTTGAATCCCTTCGCTTTTTTCCACACCCTTTACACTCGCCCTTCACGCTGGCGTTTTCCACTTGATGTCCCACTGCTCCGGTGTGCAAATCCCGGATGAACCGAAGGTTACGCTTGGGTGACGATGGTGACGCTGGGATCACCGGGGGTGCCAAAAAGGAAGCGAACGATAGAAAAATCACTCCCACTCCCCTCCGCAACTTCGGTCCCGAAGCAAACCAACCGAAAAAGGTCCGTCGTACGGCAGCAATTCATTGGAGACGCGGGGAATCGTCGATGGCGGTGGTGATGGTGGTGATTCTCTGATAGGTCGGATAATTCCTCGGAAGCAGTTGCGTTTGGGTCGGGAAAAACGGGCGCTAAAATGGATTCGGGAAAAAGAGGAATACTTTTCGCAGGTCAGAAAAGGTTCTAAGTTTTTGGTGTTTTGAGAGTTTCAGTGTTAAATCAAAGAAAACAAGGTTTTGAATTATGATTATTGTCATGTGATACTCAAAACTAAAATCTCTTGTTAACCTGGTTTCTGAAAAACACAATGTAGGTAAATATGTGCAAGATCGTAAAATCTTCCTCATTTAAAAAATACAGTTATTCACTTTTGAATTAAAATATCGACACTGTGGTTCAAATAAGTGGCATTCGCTTCTTGACCTCGAACCCACAGCGTCAGAGCGCTAAAACGCTCAGTGCGACGAGTCGTCAAAAAAAATCTTCCTTTTTCAGCAGCAAACAACCGTTCGTCCAGTCCAGAGCAAAACCATCAACCGGTAAAAACACCACCAACACCAACAGGATCAACATCAGCATCGCCAATCGACCGAAGGGAATCCAAAACAACGAGAAAAACATCGGAAAATGCAACACAAAAAGAAAAACAGGCCCACAAAACACTCTGCCCAACAAACGAAATAAGCTGCGCTTCCGTGCGGTTTTTCCCGCTCCACCCACCGGGGTGGAAAAAACTTCGGCACGTGCTGCAACATGGAGTGGGTGGAGTGCTTGGATGATCAGCGGAAATGGAAGCGAGAAATGAAGCGTACACAAAAAAAAACAAAAAGAAAATGTACGGGGGTAAACAAAAACATCATCGCGCTGAAAGAAAACAGGAAAAACTTCCCATGGGCGGCACGCTCGGCAAATGCGCCCCGAAGCGTTCCGTGGAAATGTTAAAAAGCTGCCCTAGTGGTCACGAAGGCCAATGAGCTGCGGGGGGAAAAACAACTGGCGAAGAAGCGGTAGCATATCGAAAGCCCCAAAATATCGCTAAAAAGTTTTTCCCGCGCGTGTTTTCCGGCACGTTCGAGGGCTGGTGTGCGGAAAATGCCCACAAAAAAAACTCTTGGGTAGAAAGATAAATAAACGGAAGGATAAAATAAGCAGCAACCAAATGTCCGTCGGTCGGGGTGTGTCGTCGGAATTTTCCGGTTTGAGTTTGTCCACCCTTTTTTCATTTTTCCTCCCCACCTCTCCATCCGCCAGCGGCTGGGCTACTTTGTCGTTCGTTCTCTGCCCAGTTGTTGAGGTTGAGATTTTTTTCGTTTTTCGTCAATTTCCACTCTCGTTGACGGCCATGGAGGGAAAAATCCCAATCGAAAACCATGAACAAAGGATAAAGGAAAGGAAAGGAAAAAAGCAATCGTTGAGTCCGTAGTAGCCGGAAGAGCAAAACGGTGATGTTTGGCACTTGTTTGCTCAATTTGATCACAGTATTTGCTCAATTAAAGAAGGAAATGAACCAAGCAGTCTTAAGTTTAGAAATCAAGGATCAGGATAAAGAAATATCGGAAAGCAGAGAAAGAGCAAAAACTGACGAGTAAATTCACCCTATTGTTCAAATTTTCACAATTTAAGGATTGCTTATTAGCAGAAAATTTGCTATTCAAAAATCTTCGCTTATTGATACCATCACTCATTATAATTTTGATGTTTTTCTTCAATAATAATGAGTGGAATGCCACTCAAATAAAAAACCGTTGATTATTTTTTTGTTTAGCTTGAATAAAAGTACTGAACTGTTGTATGTACCATTTTTTAAGTTATGCGATTATTATGAAATTTCTCCATTTTTAATCGTCAATGGTAGCACATATCAAAAACGGGGAAAAGAACAAAAACCAACACAACTGCGAGCCTTCGTGTATCGCAACCATTTTTTCTGTTATAATTTTCAACTCTGATCTCGGTTATTCCACGAAACGATGCACTCGACGGTCGGCACGAACGTTTATGCAAATACATTATTCCCGCGTGCGGCACGGACTGGGGCGTACCCCGATATTCAATTGATTGGAATTATGCGGCTGTAAAATGGAGCGCAAAAACTCACACAAAACACCCGCACGCCCATTTCGCAAACACGTCCGAAGTGCATTTTATTAAATTGATGAAAATGTGTTGCCCAACGATGGAACGGTGAGCTTCCAATGCGAATTTTCGATTCCAGTTTGTTGTTACTTTAATAGAAATTCAGGAATATTTTCTATCGAGGAACAAAGCACGTTTATTCGCTTAGCTTTCACCGTTGTAGGTGGATAATAAATTGGGAGGTTTCTCGATGCGTTTCGATCAGTCCATTTTCCACCAATCGCGGGATGCATTGATAAATATATTGCCCTTTTTTCGATAGTTTATAATTAAGGCATACGATAGCTGTTGGAGATTTGACAAACATGGGAAAAGGTTTAAACATTCGATTTGAGATTCCTACAATAATTCGCTTTATTGCCATAGAAACATTTGTCACTTGAAAATTGAACAACAGGACAACCACAGTTGGTATTACAATACAATTTTTCACACATCGCAAAATCCACATCCATATTTCTAAGACGATTTTAATTGAAAATGCTCTGAGAGAAGTTTCCAGACGATTAGATCTTGTTCCGGTTTCAATCGTCTAATGTTTTTGACGGGAAAAAATTGAAAAATATCAAAAAATACAAGTTAGTTGCATCACTTTATTTTTTTATTTCTCGCTGCAGTTTAAACAAAACCTTTTTTTGCAACCTTACCCTACCTAAAAGAAAAAGAGATCTGCAAGGTAATATTTTCCGAACAGGTGCGACACGTAGAGATGGCATTCGTAGGAGTTATGTCCTGCAGATCGTTCAATGCAATCCAGCTCGGGGTTTTCAGCTTAAAATGGGAGACTGAAACACAAGCAACCCCGTTGATGCTCTGCCGTCAACGCCCGGTAAGCTCTGCTGGTACCTATGGAGGGCACATCGAATTGAAACTGAACGGAAAAAGAATTTTCATCCACTACCATTCCTTCCTCTTGTGATGTTCCTCCCGAACGAGTCGGTATCGCACACCGAACAGCCAACTTTTGCGCTCGCTTCTGCTCCATCGGACCCCAGAGGGATGATGATCGCCCAAACGGAGCGCTGCTACTTTCGCGTTTGGCGCAGTTTTTCCTTCGTCAGCCCGTTTGCGTCGTTTCGTTCGTTTTTTTTTGTCGCATTAAAGGAAAGCACTGCCACGTGCGACACAACCAAACGCCCGAGGTCGCACTTTGCAGAAGCGTTATTTTATGTGCCTGGCTGTGTGTGTTTGTGTTTTTGTGTGACGGATGCTGCCAGCGCCGTGAATTCTTACCGTCTCCGCAACTCATACGTGCGTGTCTGTGCACCTCCTTCGGCCTCGACTTCCCGCACGATTGCTCGATTCCAACTTTTCCGAGAGCTAAACAACAACAAAGCGAAAAAGAAATGCATTTTGCTTTCTTACCTCGCACAGACCTCGGGTTTTTTTTCCGTCGGTAAATCGCAGACCCAGGCGCACGACCGGAACACATCTCGGAACCGCAGGCTCCAACCCGAACCGGGTGCGGAAAAACTTTACCACCAAACTGCCCTCCCGACGTTTGGGGCGTCATCAACGGCGAGCTGGCAATTTTCCACCTGCCTCCTGATTGTCTTTCCAGGGTCTTGTTTTTTTAATACGAGACGGTGAGAATTGCTGCAGAAATAAAATCGTCGCCCGGGAAGGGATGTGTTTTTCCGTAGAAAAGTTAACACTTACCTGTGGGTAACTTTAAAGGAAATATTTTATAAAATAAACTGATCACAAATAAATTAAATGAAACATTTTGTTTTATTTTTAATATAAGATTGAAAAAACTTAGAAGAAGTGTTAACTAATTATAAAACATGAATAAAGCACATGAACAAGATAGCAAACGATGCAAATGGTAAAAATCACTTTGTGTGTAAGTCGTAACAGTAAGTAAACTATAAAAACCTTAAGTTTAAATTTGTAGGTAAATACCAAACTTAGTCGGAAAATATATAAAATTCGCAATAAAACATCACAAAAGACTTGAAACAAATTACAAATATCACAGGACACTTAGCTCAATTAGAAGGACTCTTATTTAGTTTCAGATCAATTTTTATTTTCTTATTTTTATTTATAATTCAAACCAGCCAAGGGAACTTTTCAATCAACCAACTTAATTTTGCTACGGTGCGATTCCCTGCACGCTTTCAGTCTCCTAAGCGGCGGCAACATTCCAAACCCGGACGACATCGAAGACGACGACGGGTAAACGAGCGCTGAGCACAGTTTTCACAGTCCACAGACCGCCCGGTGGCCGCGGAAACGGATGGAAACGTGCTGGGAAAAGTGGTGGAAAACAAAACAAAAAAACGAAGAAAAGGTAAAACGATGCGAAGCGAATTGAAAAAGTAAAAAATACAACTCAACACCCAACAGTTGGGAATCCCCCCTCAAGGAACGCATCGAACCCGCCCGCCCCAGCAAAACTCCGGTCACATTTTACTGATTCCACCCAACTGGGTGCCCCTTTTCCCTCTCCCCCTCGGGCCGAAGACCATCACGGCTTTCCGTTCCGTTTCGGTGTCGCACGCCATCCGTATCCGGCCAAGCGGGTTTCGCGTGCGGTGTTGGCTGCCACCGCTTTTCCCCCTGGACGCCCAAACCTTTTTCGCCTCGTCGGGAAGGCGGTGGCGGAAACTTTTCCGAAACCCAAAATCACCTCGCCTCCGGTTTGCGATGGTTTTTTGTTTGTGTGGATTTTTTGTATTCTTCTTCCCTTTTTTACTGAATTCCAAGCCGTGCGCGCAAAGCACGATGCACACCCAGAAGGAATGGAAGGCACGCCGAGGGTAAACACGGCCACCTCTCGCTACCTACACATTGGCATCGTATCAACGTGGTGGGAGGGGTGGGGGCTTGATGGGTAGAAAAATCAAGCAAATCGTCCGCCCAAAGAGCAGACCGGAACGCCTCGAAAGGGCCACCCGGGGGTCGAGAAGGGTCGAGCATGCGAGAAAAAAGGATAACGGAAGAGTAAAAGAACCAGCTGCTAGGGAGAGAGAGAAAAAGAGAGATAGAGAAAGAAATAAAGCGAGAGAAAGAATTAGATGGAAAAGGACGACTGCGTCCGCTGATAGATGGCGTGTTGGAAAAGTTGAGCATCGCACGGTATCGGTCGGTGGAAAACCAAGGAAAATGAGACGCAAAGGGACGTGGGAGGAAAAGCACACACCCATACGCCCAAACGCAGTCCCCTGGCCCGACAGCAGGAGCAAAAGGTTGCACACATAGCGGGAGAATTAGTCCGTTCCGATGGGAACGTTATGGGAGCTGCACGAGGTGGACGAAGTGGGTGGGAAAATCGTGGGCAGGCAGACATGGGTGGCATACCCCATGGGTGGCATGACTTGCGGTTGGCGAAACGAACGGGACGAGGGCGGCCGCTCGACGGGAAAAATACGACGGGGCTAAAGTTTGTCCGAAACCGGAAAGAGCAGCAGACTTGTGACGTTGGGTGACGGCGGTGGGTGACGGCGGTAGGCGACGATGGTGGGTGGTTTTGGGGCGAGCTCTGCAAATGACAGGCTCAGACTGACTGCCTGCCTCGGTCGTTGGAGTTTCGACATTTCGTAGGAGGAAGCGAAGGATGCCTGGTGTGCCAAAAGCAGAGGAAAAAAAGGAAAAACGCCATCCTGCAAGAACGAGCTGGAGGGTCGGAATGGGTGGGGGCAAATAAAAAGGGAAAAACATCGCCTGCTTGGATCGGTCGAATGCGAATGAGCGATTGCTACCGGCGACGATGCTTCCCCGGGACCATCAACATTGGGTTCGTGGGGATGGCTGAGAACCCGACGGGGGTGGGTAATTTTCCGACGCAAGCGGCGACGGTTTGTGGTGAAAAGAAAAACAACGACCGCAAGAAAAAAAATACGCCCGCCCCAAACCATGCCCGAACGAGAGATAACGATCGCAGCAGGCCACGTCGTTCGGCACGTTTGCAGGATTTTTGGGTTGGTGGAACGGTTTGGTTTTATTTTTTGCACCTCCCACTCCCCCCCCCCCCT
>KE525231.1:1127996-1153217 GCA_000441895.2 Anopheles sinensis | reverse complement strand
TTATTTATTATCAAGGATTCACCAGCGACCAAAAAGGACCTGCACGTTCGTTGTGACCTTCTCGCTTTTTTTATTTGGGGACCTTTTTTGGGGTCCCTCGATTGCCTCGGTTTTTCCTCCCGGGGGAAAGTTTGCTGGTGCGGGTTAGGGGATGTCCGGAAGAGCGGGAAAAATATTGATGCGATGACTGCTGCCGGGTCGAACCCGAGATGCCATGCTGGCTGGCTTGCTGCCTGCTTGATGATGCTGCTCTTCTTGGCGCTATTCCTGCTGCAGCTGCTTTTATTGCTCCGGCTGCTCCTGACGGCGCATGGACTGATCGACAGCGGCCCTTGGAGCCGTAATCGGTGGAGCTGTGGGTAATTGATGCGTGGAATGTGGGCAAATGTTGCATACATTATGTACATATCTGCATGGGAAGAATTTTTACTTAAATTATTTTTTATCGCAGCTTAATCGTGATCGATGGAAAATTGTCGAGAAAGCGAATTGTTGAGTCGTCTAATCTCTAAATGGTCTTAATAATATTCATTGGTTTATCCCAAATAACTTGAACGAACCTGAACGTTGAAAGAATTACTATTTGTTATAGCATATAAAATGATGAAATATATTTCTATGTAAGTAAAAATGAACGTTTTGTTTGAGCAAATATCTAATTTTATTTAAAACATTCAATAACACGATTTTCTTTATAATTTACTTGCAAATAAATAGTAACATAAGTTCACAATTTCATCTTTAAGTTAGTAAAAAGTTGTTAGGATTTCAGTTTTAACTATTATGATAAGAGAAATGCAGCTGCTTCTGGAGATCATTTTTCTGAATGATTAATTACATTAGAAAAGAACAATTATTTTAAAAAAATGTTGTTTTAGAGAAAACTGTTTCCCATTTTTTAATAATTCTATGTATTGTATAATACTCAATGATGATGGATTTTTCATTCAGAAAACAAGAGGCACAGTTTCTTGTAATCTGTAAAAATCATTACCACAAGATGGTAGAAATGTGAAAATTCTCTAAATCATTTATTTATTTTATTCCATTTCATTTTCCCCAGTAGATAGGTTTTGACTAATTCACTTAATTTGTTTTTTATTTTTGCCATAGAACTTGATATTACCACAAAATAATGGGAAGCTTCCATAATTTAGCGCGCTCATTTGCTTCACGTAGTTTTTGACCTAAACTTAAATCGAAAAACCCAATACACTACCAACGCTTGGCAAGCTCGTGGTATGAAGTTATATATCACCGGCACCAGAGCGACAACCTAGTCCCCAAACACCGGCGTATGCTTCGTATAAATACCTTGCTTTTCTTCTTTATCATCACAATTTTTCTATTCCCTAACCATAATCCAGCCAGGAAGGCATCAGGTACTTTCTCTCCCTCCTTTTCTCGCCCCAAAATAGCCTTGCCACTTTATCATACGTTAACCCGCAATAATTCGTTGCCACCTGACTTTTCCTTACCACTCGCACCATCAAACCGGCATATCGTCGTAAATTTTCTTTTCGTAGCGACGAGCTCTTTTTTGCATCATCTAAATTTTCCTCTCGCCATTTCCATTTTTGCGAAGCAACCTTTTGGCCGCCACGTCTACCTTCGTCTGCTTTCCGGTGGATACTCAATAAATTATTTACCTTCACATATATTTTTTCCTGTTCACTTCCGGCGCTGGTTCGGGGTTCCCTAGACTTGGTAGGAATAATCTAACCGACGAGCCGCCACCACACACTCGTGTGCTAATCGTAATGTGGCTCCTTGCTTTTTTATTTTATTTCTCTACCACCTTGCCCTTCCCAAAAGTCGAACCGATTGGATCCTTTCGAAAGGTGCAGCCTATTTATTTGAGGCAATAAAATGGTGCAACTTTTCTGTTTTGTCTCGCTGTTGGATGACTGGCTATTGACAAATGGAACAAACCGTGTCGAAAATTATGCCACCCTCTTGTCCCTTCACTTGAGTTTTCCCCCGTTCGGTGGGTGATTATTTATCGCCGCTGATATTTCTTTGTCATTTCTGCCATTCGTTTCAGCGTAAGCCCACAAAGTCGTGTTGTGCAGTGAAATAAGATGGCAGCAGCTTGTGAAACAAAGCATGAGGAAATAATAATTATTTTTTGTAATAACGCCAGTTGGAGAACCGCCTGTATGTATTTTGTAATATTCAATTACTTAAAAAATATAAATCCTTGAACTTGACGATCAACTTTGCCAAATGCAGGGACTGTTTTGTCTAAAGAAATTGAGGTATGAGATATTTAGGACTGTCATAGATTTTGTCCCTGTTTTAGCATCAATTTATTAATTGTTTGCATCTTTATTTGAATGGAAAACTTTTACTCCTGATTGAGGAGCCTTTTGCAAGGCTTTACTTTTAAAAGCTTCCGTTCCGTGTAATTTAAACTACAATCATGTTCAAAGGAATGAAACATCACACTTGCAACTACTAAAGATCTTTAACTACACCCTAAATATCAACCAGAAAATCTCGAAATGATAGCACCTTGGTGGTGAACATCAATGCGTTACGATCTGGGCTGAATTTAATGCAGTAAATACTCACAGACTCTCCGTTTTCCTTCACCATAATTCCAAGATTCCAATAATCACGCATCTTTCCATTTTGGAAGTGAGGCGTATCGGGTTCGCTTTTGATTCATTCAGAAGTTTTCACACACCACCTCACCGCGAACCGATTGGAGGCGATAATTTCCCTTTGCTGACGTGATGAAACTCCTCTGTGAAGTGTGCCAGAATCTGGAATCACAGCAAGGGGCAGGGGCGAAGAAAAAAGAAACGTTTCACTTATCAGCAACCGAAACTGATGCTGGTGGCGCAAAAGTGAGCAGCAAAGTGCCACCGGGATTTTCGTTCGCTCTCGTTCGAAACACGCGCAACGGAAAGAGTCACGGTTAGGGTAGTTGCAAACAGTTGCGAAACGAAAAAGGCGAGTAAAAACAGAAACGGCAGAATACAAATGACTCCATGCTTGAGAGACGCAGACCGAACCGGCGAGGGGATGGGTATGAGGTGATGAAAATATATTTTCCACGCTTCCAGGGAAACGATTCGCTCGCCTGCTGTTCCTGGAAGGGGAGCGAAAACCGCGTGTCACAAGGCAAAAACTCGCTACGATCAGTTCCGAGGGGGGAAGGTGATGCTGCTGGAGGTGGGAAAGCAAACGAGACCCGGTACCGACACTTTCCTCACTTTATTATTATCATCATTCGCGCAAGACGCCATCGTCGGAGTCCCTCGGGGGATTGCCAGAAGAACTTCCCACTCTCCCTGGAACAGCTTCCCTCAAGAGCGGAAGAAAAATCACGGAGTTCCAAACCAGACTCGTGGGGGAAAACCGGAGCTCTTGCCGGGGAATTGGGTCGAAGGAATTAGAAACGCTGCAATCGCTTTTGGATGGGAAAAAGATGGAAATCTTGCGATAGGAAGGTTCGGGGACTTTCTGCTGGGAGCAATGGGAAAAGCAGGATAATTGGTTGGCGGTGAAAATGGAAGTAAAACAAGCGTCAAGCAAGAGCGCAAATCGAATGCTGGCGGAGGGAAAGGTAACGGTCGGATGAAAAGAAAAGTCTTCCTCACACCCCGCACAACCCTCGGCAGAGGCGAGCAACAAGCTCCTTGCAGTTGCTGAGGCAGAATGGAAAAACTTTCTACACCGTCTAATGTGCACAGTGTGTCGTTTGTGTGGCCAAAAATGTTTGTCATTTTTAATCGATCACTCTGTGGATTTTATTAAAAAAGCAATTTGCTAAAATGGGAAGGTTTCATCATTTAAGCTTTATGATTTCAATTGGATTACTTGCAGAAGTAGTTTTGTATTGCTCTTGAAAGTGAAACTAATCAGAATTCTCCAATTGGATGGAATAAAAAGCATTCTACGTGTACTTGAACAGGACTTTCAAAAAAATTTTGACATAAAATGAATGTTTTCTTTCTTTTTGACATTTACCGTACCGAACACTGAACCAAACCGCTCCCAAAATGCGGAAATATGCACTCCTTTACGCTCTCATTACCTGCAACTGAACCGATACGTATCCATACAAACTTCATTTTGCCCTCCGCCATTCGCTGGAGTGGAATTACACAACGGAATATACAAAAATCCTCACACTACACAAATTTGCTGACTTCACGCGCCAATGGAAAAGTGCCGACACCCTCCACGAAACCAAAGGAAAACAGCCAACAGCGTCAGAAAATGGAAGAAATGTGCCGCAGAATACTTCCAACTACCATTATTTGCAGGACCTACACCTTAATCCCAGCGTATACTTGTTCGCTGCGTGAACGATTTTTGCTTCCCGAGGGATGCAAACAAAATAAGTTAAAAGAAATCCCAACGAAGGACATCGCAGCTGAAAGGCGCCGTGCCGAATGTGAAAAGTTGCTAAAAATTAACGTTTTTTGAAAGCAGTATCAATAACAAAGGATGCAATTTAAAACAACTTAGACATTAAAAGTGACTTAAAAAATATAATAAAATTTTTTTTAACTAAAAACTATATATTTGGTCCCCTAAATCTTCAACGCTTATTGAACAAACCTTTCCTGTAAGTTTTACAACAAATTTAACCAGTTTTGTTCCATGCCAATAACAATTTTTAGCAAACCCCACACCCTTCGCTATTGCTAAACGTGTTGCTAAATCATTCCCTCCGAAGCCCATTTTCATTGGAGTGAAATTCTCCCACCCTCTCCAACCCCAACAACCGGAAGCATTTCACGCCCGACCACAAGGATGGCTTGTAGAAGGCATTAGCGTTGGTGGTTGACGGTGGCGGCGCGCGCGCGCGTGCTAAAGTAATTATCAATTGCGTAGGTTTTGAAGGGGCAATGAACAGGAAGCGGGTGGCGCCGTCCAGCCGTTTCCGTTGAACATAAAAAATAGCGGAAAAAACGGGGCGCGTGGTCGTTGGAATGCGATGGTGACGGTAAAACCGCTGCCGAGTCCGAAAAACCGACGCCAAACTTGTTGGCGGTGCAATAAAGTGTTGGTACGGGGGGAGGCAAGGGGTTTATTTTTCTATTCGCCATTTTATGTCGTGGATGCCTGCGGGAGGTTACTGTAATTGAAATAAAAACTTCTTTCAGCAATGCGTATTACATTGCAGCGGAATAGGACAACCCGGCAAGGTGTTTAAAAAAGGTATTTTTGATGCCTTTCTGGAAATCCTTACACACAGAATTTCTTTGTTATTTTTGGTGTTTTTGAACAATTTAAATCGTTCTTCTAACCTTTATAAAAGATATCTTTAAGTTAAATTCCCCTAAAAACAAATTTCAGCAGCATGTCGCCTATGTAATATATTTTATTTTTATGTTCAAAAACCCCTCAGTTCTAACATTTTTCGCCAACGGAAGGTACTGCATGCGATGGAAAAGTTTTTCCACCCCCAGGAATGCAACGGTTCGCGCAATCCACGCCCACACATTACTAAATGGCGCGACTTTCACGTTCCACGCGTCGTTGTGCAGATTTAATTTATGCCCTTTTTCCACCTGCTACCATGTTAGCTGGCCATGGGGGTATTTTTTTGTTACTCCCGACGGTGGGGTTTTTGCAGCTGACAGCCGGCTCGCGGTTTGCGTCTGTTTGGTTACGGTATCCGGGATTTTTTTTTTTGTTTTTTTGTTATTACAATGCAGAGTTTGTTTTTTTCTTTCCCGGTAGGTTATTTTTACGCACGTTTTCCTGTGGCTGAAACGTGTCCCGACCGCTACGTGACGTTTGAGCTTTCAACCCGGTTGGAAACACCAGAAGGCAATTTATGCGCAAGGATATGTAAAAACGGAAACAGGTTGAATAGTTTTCCGTTTTCACATGGTTGGAAAGCAAGCTTTCCAGTGACTAACGTACTAATTTTTAAATGTTTCATTATTACATTATTTTCTTACAATTCCGAAAGTATAAACATTCTTCTAAAATCATGTTGAAACAACCAATGAGCGGAAAGGTCTGGTTCAACGCTCAAAAATAACTTCCTTGCCTTTTCCTGTTCAACAGGCCTCGAATAGCATATAACTGACAAACGTTCCGAAACTTTGCCAAAAAACTATTCGCTACCAACATCGCTTCCCCTCGCGAGCGTAACATCTTGACTTCGATCTTCGACAAAAACCACACAGCTCCACTTGGGACCCGAATTCATTTTCCATGCTTTTGGGCGAGGGAAGCGACGGATCCCTTGCGACGGACACTGCGTTTTCCACGGTCCGGAGTGAAATTGTAGCCAAGGTTGAACCACGTCGGGTCACTCACGAACGGTGGTGGAAAGCGTCGAGGTTTCCGGTGCCAACGTTGTTCGTTGGAGGAAGCAACCGAGCCCCGCTTTTCGGCTCCGGCTAATGGGTGGCAAAGTTCAACTCCGGGCCGGTTCCGGAACGTCGCAAAAGTTGCCTGGGCGAAAGAGATGGCTGGTGGTCGTTTCCTTTTTTGTTTCTTCGAGTTCTAGTTCGGGTTCGAACTAACCACGTGCAAAGGGGTAGCAACAGTCGACTCGACAACAGTTTGTCGGACCGCGCCCGGCACGAGACAGAATTCGTCGGAATGGGAAATTGAGACGTGGAGCAAACTTTTCGATACTTTCCGCAAAAGGCCGTGCAACAAGGTCCATCGTTCGCCCGAGGACTCGGTAGAACTGTTTCCTAAACCTCCCCCCGGCGATGGAAGTGGAAGATTCGAAGGAAATGAGTCCGTTTTCCGGGGCGGCAATAAACTACGGACTTTCGACGCCGTCTGCGTTTTGGGAACGGTGCGTGTGTGTGTTTGAGAATGCTAGAAGCACGCAGAAAAACACCGGCATGAAGCAGCAGCCAAGTCGGACCAGGTCTGCGAATAGATTCGGGTTGGTGCTAGAACAAAATTGGACAAGAACGGTTTATACTCCGTATGGAATATGCTATCGAGCTCCAAATGGCTTTAAGTTTTCGCCAATGAAATGAAATACACCAACAGGAAAAATTGTGCGCTCGAGCTCGGTCCAACAACCAGATGAAGCACACGAAAATCACCTTTTAATCGGCTCTACACCCTCCGGTTTGCGAGTAAACATCGTCAACATCACCTGGACCGATAAATGAAATCATGAATCATGACTAACCGAATCACCGCCATGAGCTAACTAGGCTGAAGGACACTTCCACCGAACACTCCGTTGGTGTAAGATTAATCCTTTCCGATCCAGCTTCACCATAAGGTGTACGTTAAAACCTGCACATAAACATACACACACTCACATTAACACAAACACACTTTGGCTCACACCGAAGGTGAAAATCGTGCCAGTTGCGGAAAATCTCCGAACGTAAGCGACGATAGACTGGTGACACTTTAATGCTTCGTTAACTTGAGCCAAGCCAACGGCTCAAAGTGGCACACGGTTTTGGGAGGGGGATTCAGCAATCTCGCCATCTACGTTGGCAATGGCTCCTAGACAAAAAAGGGATGGCGTCAATGGATACCCGGCTAAGTACGGGCACTAGTAGAACGAGCTTCACGAAATTGGCACAACTTATTTTATGGAGTCAAGCTCCTTTCTTTTACCTTTCACCATCGCCAGGAGAAGAAGTCTCCTCTTGTTTGTTATTTTCTGTGGGTTTGAAAGACGTCGTGGTAGGGGAGGAGGGTTGACCGAAAGAAAACGTTAGAAACCCCGGGCTGTATACGACACGACAGGAACAAGTGACTTTTTGGAAAACATCGTTCCGCATTCTTCAACCTTTTTCGAGAGGGGTTTTTTGTTTTCTAAACGGTTGTTAGAAAAGCAGTGGCAAAGTAAAGAGTAAGTTGGCACAATAGCGATGGATTGTATGTTCATTAAGAAGGTTTAAACTTATTGTTCTGAGCTTAATTTTCCTTTAATCGCATTTTACATTCATTCAAAGTTGAATTCCGAATCTGACATGGGGATTTCTTGGTGTTTTGTTTTCTTTCAATTAAAAAATGTATTGTTTTTTCTTAGAAATTGCCAAGCTTATTTGATTTCTTAACGCATCAGAAAAAATCGTTCATGGTCAATACTTTGGGATCTTTAAAAGCTTTCATGGTCTCCAACATGATTATGTGTAGTAAATTTTTTTCTGTACAAGACGCTTGAAAACTCAAATAAAATTACTTACTTAAGAAAGTCTTATTTGATAAGCATTGATTGTTCTGACTTTGTTAAGTTCGTTTTGTAACTGAAATCACTGTATAATTTAAAAGTATAACAAATTAGAATAAAATAAAATAAGATTTCAAAATATCTTTTTATCAAGCCATAAATTTGTCTCACGAAAAACCAACCTAATCAAAAAAGAGACTTTATGAAAAACGTTATGTGGAAGTAAATTACAGATGAGATATTTTCTATTTGAATTATATCTTAAATGTTAAATATTGAGCTTCTTAAACAAAAAGTACAATATTAAACTTTTGAAAGAAAAACAGCAAACTTCTGTCGAATTTCCTAAAAAAAATCCTGGCTTTGAGAAACGGGAAAATCAAAAACGGAAACGTTGGAAATTATGGTTCCGTCCGGTTGCTTAAACTGTTCGTTCCGATGCCTTCCGTAAACGGCCCAACGACTTACCCGTTTAGTATGCATGAGAAAACTAACGTAATGAACAATAGTAAAAAAGGCGCACACACTCATACACGCACACCCACACGCTCGTATCCACATTGTCTGAAAACTTCCACACGCCTTGTGTATCGATTTCGGAACCCGGATCGGATCGGAAGCGCAGTGTGAATTTTAAAGCGAAAAATCGAAAAAAGAAATCGAATGTACGCTATCGGAAATTTGCATTCCACCTTCCTGGGCTGAAGAGGGTGGCAGTAAAATGTGGTTCAATCTGGCCCAAAACGCCACCGGGCGGAGGGGGGCGGGCACGGAAAGAGGCCCACCGGGGACGTCAGCCTTCTTCACTCGAGCTGCTGAAATGAAGCCACTCCAGCTGGAAACTGGCTGTGCAGAACCGTCCGAAACGGTCCGTAGCGATAAAAACGCCCCATCCCCGAGTTCGCACCGATGGCCACATATTGATTGGACAACTGGGAGGGAGCGTAGAGGGAAGGTGGAGAGGCAACGGATCACGTCGAGGTCGTGCGCACGCTGCCTGCCAATAAAACTCGTCCGGCAGAAAAGCGGACCGAGTAGTCGACGTAAGGCGAATGAAATGTTATAACGGTTCCGGGCGGACAGCTGGGTGGGGAGATGGAGGGTTAGGTGTCGACTGATGGGCGAGCATCATTTCCTTCGACCCGGGCCACTTACGACATCCCTGCGTTGACGAGCGCTGTTCGATGAGAACGGCCGACTGCAGGAGGAATAAAAATAACTTCAGCTTGGCTGAAACTCGGAGAAAGCCTTTCCGGTGCGGGGCGTTGAGGTGGAATCGGGGAAACGATCCCTGCTCTTCGATCCCCGGGCAGGTCTTCCGTCCCTTCCAAGGATTCACCGGCCGACCTGCAAACGTTCGTGCCTGAATGAAGAATGATATGTCCGGGTCTCGTTCCCCCCGGAGGCGGACAAATCCAACCGTGAAAGCCGTCAAGGGATGCCAGGGATTAAGGACGCACCAGCCGGTTCGAGTTCAAATACTGGTAGCCACTCGACGGACGACGACGTCGGTGACGATGACGGGGTTTCGGACTGGAAAGTTCTTCGTACCGGTTTCGCGCGTCTGTAGGGAATTTCCGAACCGAAATTGGGGCTGTGAGTAGAGAAGTAGAGAAATTCGAAATTTGTGCCCACAGCTTCTGTGTTTATGTGTTGCAGCATGTCTTGCCGACACCGTAACCCTACTTCCACCGAACACCCTTCGTTGGTTCCCCGAAACGTCAAAAAACCGAACCGGATGGTTTGTGGGAAGAGTTTTCCGATGCTCCCTCAAGTTTGGAACCATTCGTCCCCGGGTCGAGTTGTGTCGGCGGGCCTTTGGGCTGCGGGCCAACAGCACGTGTGCTGACCTCCATTGAAAAGGATGCCCATCGTCCTTTTTGGCAACAGAAGATGTCGATTTTTGGGGCACCCCAGGTCGACTGCACTAAAATCGAAACACGGAGCGATCCGATGGACGATTGATGAACGGGAGGATTGGATGAGTCTGACACGGTTATCCCATTTGAGGAGTGCACCATGCAGGAAAGCATGAGAGCGGATTGCGGTACTTTATCTGGAGGCATGTGATATTTGGTCGTTTTGGGAAAAAAGTATCTTAAAGAAGAAAGAAAAATAATATCTTGAAACAAAAAATTGCTTTAACCATGGGTCGACAAAGGCCACCTAATTTTAATAGAACTTACAATAACAATAGCATATTTTTTAAAGAAGGCAACGATTCAAAATTATTAATTTGAAACAAGAAATGACAACGAAAATGAGCTTTAACGTAGCCTGAGGATATGTATTTGAATAAAGAAATGCATTCATATCATAAGGCAAAATAACCGAGCAGCATTAAATTGTCAAATCCTATTACAAATGTTTTTGCATTGTTAAAAACACAATTTGTGACGGACAGTTTTCAAAAAGACAGAGCACAGCAAAATTAAACTCAGTTGCAAGTAAATTCATTAAAATAAAACCTAAAACAAGCATTTTTAAATGTTAAATATGTGAAATTACAATACACAATTCATTAAAGTATGAATGTTTGTATACGTACAAAAACGCTAAAAAAAAGAAAAAATTTAAAGGACAGATGAAATTGGCATCATAAAATTTTATGATGAATTGGATTACAATGAGCAAGTATAAAAAAGTAATAATTTGAACAGTAAAAGTCCAAAAAGGTATTCGTTCCTACATATTATTGCATTTTTCAAACTCTGGTACATTTTGAAGAACTTTGGACACTTTCTGTTCTGAACCAAGGAAATAATCTTTACAAATAGCAAAAACTATTCTGTAGTACATTATATGCATGCTATAAACCATTACTTTCTTATATCACTTGCTGCTCGGATGGCTCATTTATCTGGCTAACCCAAAATAATCCTTGCAAGGTGTCTTGAGGCCCAGTTCCCCAAACTCTTCGGTCGTGATTCATTTGTTTCAATTATGATCTATTTTCGCCACGGCATTCCCAACTTGGGCCAACTTGCGCTATTCCAAAGGATTAGTAAGCTTTACGTGCGTTGCGATGAGAAAAGATGGCAGGTATCTTGAAGGAAACGATGAGTAAATATTGACGCTGCTTACCGACTCGAGCTCGTCGGTGTCCGAAAAGCAACAGTTTTTGCCCGCAGCGTCACGGTTCGTACCGTTTCCCGCCGTGATATTCAAACGGAACGGAGCCCAACGGTGGCCCCTTGTCAGCGTGCGACAACTTCTTAGACCCGCTGAAGAGGAGCTGACAGGATAATGGACTCGGTGGCTGTTTGAAAATGAAAAAAAGAGAAAAAAATGTCAACCTCGAAGTCGACGAGCAAAGTTACGGTAAGGATACTCTTCAACAACCAGCATGCAACGCTGGCAGATAGATGGCCAGTCGGGTTGGTTCACTCGGGGGCTGCTTTCCATCACAAGTGGCTACTTGTGGCACGATCTTTCATCCGTCGGGCGGAAGTATACTTTTCCTTTCTGTGTACGAATGCCATCTCGAGTTAAGTGTGACCTAGTATTGTACCATTTACAATCCTTCTGTTGAGAAAAGAAGCTCTGGGTGTTTCCTTTCAAAAAGGTAAAATTTTGTACCATAATTTTCAACTGCTAGATTGCAATTGTTAACTGAAACGTGATCTAGAAACATTTAAAAGGTGCTTTTCTGTAATCATAACAACTATTTTCTCACTAACTAACTTTTTAAAAACGTTACTCAATACTGTACAATATTTTACTACATCAGGGATGATCAAAAATATGTTTTTACTAGTCAAAAAGATTAATTTTAACCAGTGGTTTGTTGAATATAAAAGTATTGGAAAGCAAGACCAGACAAACAATGATGAACGTGCATCAAAACATTACTTTAACTTTTTCATTCCATACAAACATTTCGTCCAAAAGAAAGAACTGTATTTTGTATTGTTCGAATAGAATATTGACTCATTGCCATTTTTATGTAATAATTAAAATAGAATATAAATTTGTTAATGTTCAGCACCAACTGGATAATTTTATCAAATATACAATATTTTTTTCCACACAAAAAACCCTTTCAATTGTTTGCTCGATGCCACGTGCCATTGTTTCGCCAGGTCAGTTCATTTCCATTCAATTAACTCGAGTCATTAATCATGCCGACACATAATGCGCTGCACCGAAATCCCTCATTTGTGCATATCATCACACACCGCCGGGAAAAGGCCCGTTGTATTGAAGCTGTTTTTCTTTTTTCCTCATCTCTGATGTTAAGTTTATCAGTTGGTAGCGTGAAACAAAAAATAAAGCTTTTCCAATCTCTATTTTTCGAGGCAGAAACAAATAAAAACACAAATGGTTGAAATGTAATACCAAACAATCCCCGTTGATTGCGTATTTCGCTTTAAAAATCTCCTTTTTTAATATTTCCATTAGAATCCAATACCCGTCAATGCATTTCAGCCTGAAGCCGTCAAACAATAGGTAGGTAGCTCCATGCTGAAAATGGAACCGTTCCGACTCGGCGCAGGTTCAGCAAATGCTTCCCGTTTGCAAATATTGCAGCTGGCAGCCGGGGTCTGGTGATATTGGAAAAGTTGTGCATATTTGAGGTTAGCCCGGCCGTTCACTCGGGGAAACGATCGCGACGCGAAGCCGGACCTCGTCAATGATGCACTGTTGCAGTTTTGAAGCTGCTATACGGTTCACTTTCCGTCCCATCGATCACCGTCCCCGGACGGGGAATGAAGGACGAGCGAAACGCCGTCAGGGAGCGCCCGACGGGAACGAGTGGAGCTGCATCAATGTTGCCACGGTTCCAGTTGACTGCGTCAGAGTTGGACGCCCGCTCTGCCGATGGTAAAAGACGACAAAGTTAAGTGCATAAATAAACCAACCATCCGGCGGAATTGCCGGAAGCGAGCACCATAACTAGTCGAACCATCGCTGCCATCGAATCGGGACGAGTCTTGGCGACGTCTACGCAGTTACACAACTTTCCTGTGTCGCCATCCTTTCTAAAACGCGGGAGGTACTTGCACATTTCGGAGAAAACATAGTCGCTACTTGAAATGTCCAATATTTTTTCTCAACACCCTCCTTCACAGCTAGGAAGATAAGCTTTGTGGAGAATGCACTCTCACTGGAAAAACTCGAAGCACAGGAACACAGGTTACTACTCGAAGCCTTGGGTGTTCGTCTGTCTTTTAATATATTCCGAGAAAAATTTACATCAGGGCTTTACATTATTGTTCAAACTTTGTCTAAGGGCCTTAAAAGATACAGTCCAATGCTTGAAAATCGAGGTTTATTAAATTAATTGGTTTTTAAATAATTTACAAATAACTATAATTACTTCCAAGGTATCCTGAATTTTCCGGACTTTCCATTAACTTTATGTGATATGATTCAAACACAGATAGAAACCAATTTCTACCACTCCGATCCATCGCTAGCTTGGTGTTATAGAAAATCGATCGGGTCATTATGAACTTTTTTCAAGAAACTCGATACCAAAAGAAGAACAAAAATACACTGCAGTTATAATAATACGCATTAAAAATGAGTTACAATAAATAAAAGACCAAAGCTGTTAGAATGAGCACGTTCGAAAAATATACCTTTTATTCTGAAGAGCTACATTTAAAATGGTTGCAAACAGTAAAAAATTAAATCACTGTCCGTTAATTGGTTTCAGGAGTTAAACAGGTTGATATGAAGATATAATTAATCAGTTAACTTTCAAGAAAATAACCGCCTTTTCAAGCGAATCTTAATATAAGAGCATAAGGATAATTTTCGGAAAACAAATAGTTAAAGCTCAAAAATTTACATATTGGATTAAGCTGGCTTCTTATCGACGTTATTAAAAAGTATTTAGCATAAAATACTCAATATCCGCAAGCTTTCCAAGACTTGATTTGTATACCGTGCTACCAATATTTAGCCGAATTTTGATTATGATGACTAAACCTGTACCCTTTCCTCAACTCACCTGCTTGTTAGGAAAAACGCTTGGTAACGTACTCGATCGACGTACCTTTGGTTAGAAGTAAACCGTGACGCCATGGTTGAACGTATTCACACGCGCACACCGGAGTAATGGTAACCAGTAAAGATGCGGAACACTTATGCAGGGAAAAGTTTACCCTTCCGCCCGATGGCCCCTAGCCCCTCCGGGAAATGGGATGGAAATGCTTCTCACCATCGAGCAGCGTACCGCAGAATTATCGCAACGCCAGCCTTTCGCTAGGAACTCGTTCCGCACGTTCGTTCTCGAGGTTGGCGACTGCCAGCGCCATACGAGAGCCTCACAGTAAAGGGGAATTCTTGTCGAGGTGTTAAGCACAAAACCAACCGACCGACCGACCGTCCGACCGAGCTGGTGAAACTTCAGCAAACGCGCCGCACGGAGTGGGTCCGAACGGAATGAAAAGTTAGCATTCCCATTTTCCACCCCTCAAGGGTCTACGGATGTTTACCACCTAGCGCAGGGTGAAACGCTTCCAATGCCATCGGGCCTCCGGTGCACATGGTTGGAAACTTCGGGGAAAGCACTGGTAGCTGGGAAAAAGTTTCGTGGAAAATGATGGCTCACGGTGTGCGCTTCACTAGACTCCAGACTCCCCACCAGCCGGCTTTGGGGCGAGGAGTGGGTGGTTTTCCGTCGAAAGTTAACCTTGCCGCAGGTTCGGGTCGTTCGGCTGCGCATATGGCGGCTTGCCGAAGTTGCCGACGGATCGGCACGCTGGTGTGGCGTGGCGGAAGTAAAAGTTTACCATCACCACACCCGTTGTTGTTCCGCCCGCGGCCATAATCGTTGCCACCGAGGGGGGAGGAAAAAGGAGGGAAGGAGGGGTGGGTTTGTGTCTCGCCACTCGTTTTCCTCGGCTCCGACGCCTGTCGCTAAATTGGAGTGGCTCGATGGATGACTCAGTTAGGGCTGTGGGACTCTACCGACTCCTTTGGGGTAATCTCGGAAGCTCGGGTCATAACCGGAGGAGGAGAAGAAGGATGGGAGGTGGATAATTTCAAACTTTCGCTCACTTACGCCACCCCATTCCAACGCGGCACACAAGGAACGCGACGAAGCAAACAACGCGCCCGGGCTCTCGAATTTTCCGACTGCTGCACGTGTGTTTCCTGCAGGAGTGTGCAGCAGCTTCCATTTTTCCACGTCCCAACGCAACACTCCGGAGCTGCAGCGGCTGAGTTTACCCTTTCTCTCATTTTTCTTTTCGTTTCACCGTGGTCCCCGGTGGAAAGTTTCACGTATAGTTTGGGAAAAGCTCGAGCTTGGGAGGCGGGGAGTATGATTCGCATCGAATCGGTCGCAGTGTGGCCTCCGGGCCACCGTATCCCAGGTCCCTTAAGCTGCCCGGGCTGACGGTTGCCTTCTGCCCCGGAGGAGGTATAAAACTATTACTTCGTGCCGTACTTCAACGGGTGTTGCTTTCCGTTCGCACTGTGGGGAAAGTGAAATATCGGACGATGGACGGACAGAATTTAATTAAACTAAATAATTTATAAACTGTTTGAGTTATACACAACCCGTTTAGAATTCTTATGAATTCCAAATTGTAGCAACTATAACTGTATGGATAGAAAGCAAGATAAAAGGAGAGTAAGTATTACTAACGTGTGATTTTTATGAAATAGTCTCTGTTATCTCTAACAATAGAAAATCAAGTCTGTTTTTAATACAAATCTGTTGAAAAGTGCAGTTTTGAAGAAAAATCTCAGCATGAGTAATATCATCCCCGTCAACAGAAAATTATTTAGCAGAAGAACAAAGATAAATGCAATACATATCTATACCTTTCAGTTCCAGCTTTTGTTATTTGCAGATAACGAAATTATGCGTTTTCATTTGGAAATTAAGCCATACAGATATTAATACGCATATTTTCCCTTAACGCGACTTTTGTTGAAAGATCGTCTCTAACCGAATTTGCAAAATTTTTACTTTCAATGCCAAGACAAAGTTTGAGGCATTTTTGAATTATAAATCTCTTTTTTCTTCCACAACTGGTATTAGGTATTTATCAATTTGAATTTTAATTTCATTTATAACGAACCATTTTTTTATTTTTTTCTTATATTCTTTCTTATTCTTTCTTATTCTCAATGTATAGTGTAGTTCAAAAAGTACCTCTACGATAGCAAATCTCTTTTAAATGTTCCTTGCAGCTTCACAAAACCCATGAAGTAAATGAACGTATGTTGATATGCTTCCAACGTACAGGATGGAAAATAAATACACTTCAACGTGTTACCAACCGTCCTGGCTGACGTTGATTAGTCAGCCATCGACAGACGGGACCTATTAGATGGACTGCCTGTACGCATGAAGGGAAAAATTTTCGCCAAAGGGAAAAGTGAGCCGACGTTACACTGGCGTTTGTTTTTCCAGCAACCCGTGGGTTCCATTCGTGGAAAGTACGACGAAACCCACAAGTAGCGGCGCAGAAATACGTACAGCAAAGGGTGGGAGGGACGCGTTCATTAGTTACTGTCCTATCAAATTCCACTTTCCGCCACCCTCTACCCTCCCCAGGAGTCATGCCGATGGAAAGAGCAGTGTTGCAAAATGCAAAATGATCCCTGTCAATTGACTATCCGGAGCAGCATAGCCGGGTTAAAATGTTGCCGGTTCGTGCCCTGTTTTGGAGCATCAAGGACACACTCCCACACCGACACACATATGAATTGACCGAAGCGTTGTCAGCGTCCTCGAGGGGACCAACCCCGCCGACGGCAAGGCTTGCCGCCTGTCACTGTCGCTTCAATCGACTCCGAACCGTACTTCCGATACTCCCATTTCCGATGGCTCTCGGCAGACAATGTTCGGTTCATCCACTACACGGTGGAGCGAAATGAGGAAACTTTTGTTGTGAAAACTGGCCCGGCATGCCGTGCAGTGCACCTTCCCTGATGGTGTACTTCCTGAGAGGCAGTTGGGATTGCCTTTGACTCCCCATCCGTCGCTCGACTCCATCATCTTCCACGCAAGGACGACTACATCCGGACTGGCAACACCAGCCTTTGAAGACTTCTTCCATGTTTCCCCGTTCATGAGAACCCTACATGGTCCATTCTCCGTCGAGTACTACGCAGCCATGTTGTGGTACAGGGGGAGAAAAAAATCTACACATACCCAAAGGAAAGTCTAGTTCCGAGCCCCGGATAAAGGCATACTGTCTCTGGGGTTCACATATCGCATTGTTGCAACGGGTTTCATCTACTTCCTGCCGTTCGTCCAGCACTCCTGACGGCCAATAAGTTCTCGTTTGCCTCTTCAGAAGGTTAGCGCAAAGGCTTGTTGGATGACATAGGGTTTGCTTCCTTGATGGCAAAAATGGCACAGTGGGCAAAGAAGATCATGGATCCAGATAAAACTTTGTACTAAAAACGTTTAAATTCATACCGTTATGATATAAGAATGAAGCCTATGACAAATTATTTAAAATGTATTTTAAAAATCATATAATTTTTCCTATTTTTGTATATTACGTATGGATCATTTTCAAACATATGGAACATAATTTTACTACACTCTCAATTTCATCTTATTTTCATAAGTTTTATTTCTACCCGACCATATGTTTTGATCTTTCCTACATCATCGATCCGGTTGTGCTTCGAAAATTAATCTTGCCGTATGAGGCTCCCGTTAAAGCCCGTTACTTAGCATTCCATACGATTTCCTCGACGGATCCTCTCTCCAAAACACTAAGTAGAACTCCTATTCCCGAACGCATAGCCCGATACCATCCCAGGGACACTGGCAGTCGTCATATGGCCCGTAAACAACAACGGGAACCGGCAAGTCCTGAAGATGGAACAAACAAAAACTGGCACATCACGAAACATAGGAAAAAGGTTGCAGTAGTGGTACGCCATTGGGAAGCACTTCCCTACTGGGGTCGGAGACAGCATGGGAGATGCCGAAAAACTCCACTACGAACCTGGTGGTTGGAGGTCCACTAGCATTACATCGGCACCGTTTTTCACCAGAAAGGGGAGAAAAGGGCCGGTTTTCCACGCAGCACGACACAAAGTTCACAGGTCCTCCAGCGCACAACACTCTGGGCCATGGGGTTTTTATGGTTTTGGGATGTTTTGGTCTATCGCCCACATCTCCGCCCATCTTCGGGCAGGATGTCTGCCTTTTTTTCCTCTTCGCTCGGCAAGCAGAGTGGTTGGGAAATTTTATTTTTCCGCTCCCCCATCCCATAGGTTATGACCTTGTTTTTCTTGCTGTTTGCTTTTCCTTACTTCCTTCGAACCAGAGTAACGCCTAGGCGGACTGTGGCTAACGCAACCCGTCTCGCTGCTTGTCACCGCGTTACTTTACCCTTTTCCGAGCGCCTTTACCCTTCCTGGCAAGAGGGAAATGGTTCGGCTCATTCGACCAAGCTACACGTGCACCGGTGGGTTTTAGAAGGTGCCGTTTTTTTTATTTGCTTCTGCTCCTACATCTCTGCTTGCCTCGTTTTCTCTGAGGCCGAAAGATCCCTACCGTCCGTTGGTTATGCGAACAGATGCAGCACAGTGGATGTGTTTTTTTGTTTCTGTGTATTTTTCCCTTGCGAAAGGGTCTTTGTTTTTCCGTTCGGTGTCTAGCACAAAAAAGCCCGTGCTGCACCAGGTGGCTTGGATGGAACATTATCCCTCAGCTGATCTAAGGAAAGACCACTTTTTCCCTTTCGATGCGCTCGGCATGGCGTTTGTAGTTGGCGTCACCAGAAAAAAAAGGATGATACTAGACCTTTGAATTGATTAAAGTTACTTTAATAATGGAAAACTTGTAAGCAAAATTTTTCTATGTTGCATATGTTTGGAACATCATTATCCATTGAAAGATCATTATTCAAACCGATGTCATTGAAGAATAGTTATTTTAGAAATTATAAATCATATGAAAACCATTTTATCCAGTCTTTGATACTATAGAAAGTTATGCAAACAACGAAACAGGTCTTTTGCGCATGTATTGTAAACTCAGTTTTATGTAATTTATTTAAAATTATAAAGTGATAATTTTTTAAAGCAGGAAAACCATAGTGAACTGAAAACCTAAATTTTCGATTTTTAAAATATCATGGCTTATGGCGATTTTTAAAATATCAAAATGAAGTAAAACTACAATACATCATTGTGAAATTCAAAAACTACAGCAAATTGAGGTTCGGAAAGATTATCTTTAAAGTCTTTAAACAAAGTTAAAGAGGTTTGATGAATCCGAACCGAATTAGAAAAGGACATTTTAAAATAGGGAAACTGGCTGTCACGAAAGAATACAAAGTTTTCATTTTATTTCATATGAACAAATCTTGAACGAAGACTCTTTAGCAATAACCATAAATGTCAAAAGAAGGCAACAAGTGCATAAAATTGTACATTTTACTATTTCGTTCGGTAGCGAGTAATGAGTGAATTTCGATGAAGAAAAAAAGCAAATCATGTTTGTCCATTTCATTAATTGAGCCACAAACCCCTTTTTCCCAGAACGCCGCCAGGGAAAACTGGTGCCCAACGGACGCCTTGGGCGGCCCAGAAGCAACCCACGAATTCCAATCCGATGCCAGCGCGCGCGCAACGAAACGGATGTGCCCTAAATGGAAGGGCTGGTACGGGGACGATTATGTATACATAAAGCAAAACCAAAGGCCCAACCGTGACCGAACGTCGGGCAACCGTCATGGACACGTCGAACGGGCCCTCGACGCAGAAGAGTGGCCGTATCCTGCAGCATCTTCGCCGACCGGTAAACACCCACACCGGACACACACACACACACAAATATCGTCCAAGTAGCGTGGGACGAACAACTTCGGCATCCACGATCGGAGAGCATCCGGTTCCGGTGGAGAGGTTCAAGCGGCGAAAGGAAAATTTGCGGAAATCAAACCAACTCGTCCGCGCCGGTTGTATCGGTAGGGTTTTCCCGTACGGTCGACCCACCGACCGACGCTGTGTGTGTGTGTGTGTGTGTGTGTGTGCACACGTCCGAGATATTATCACCCCGGGACCTCCTCCCCCCAGCCCACCGGAACTCGAACCGAACACCAAGTGGTTGCCATTGCCAGAAGTCTGCCTGCGAAGAACAGCGCAGCCACATCCGGTGGCATCCTTTACCCGGCTGGCAATCGAACTCGTTCACCTCGCTACCCACCCGCGCACTTCCCCACCCTCCCAGCCCAGCTAACAAGCTCCCGTCAGGCCCGGCTTGGTGAGGATGGTTTCTATTTACGATCACCTTTTCACCTCCACCTCAGGCAGCAAACCCTAACCTCACAAACATCGTTTCCCACCCAGAAGTGCGCCAACGACAGCAGAACCGGACCGGCAGTCGACCGGTCGTCCTTTCGGTTATCTTCATCCGTACCTTCGCTTCCCCCTCCCATCCCTCCCTCAATTACCAGCCCCTTCGAGCGCACGGGAAAATAGGAAAAAGACACCTTTACAAGGTGCGCGCCCTTTCTGCGTCCCGGTTTCCTTCCGCGTGGGCGAAAAAAGGGGGCGCCCCGAGGTTAGCAACTTGGGTAGCAAAGATCTTTCCGAACTTTATTCCTGCCAACGTGCCAACGACGCAGTGCTGCCGCACGTTCTGCCCCGAAGCCTGCTATCCTCAGCCTTTGCCTCCCACGATAAACGTACCAAGGACCAAATGTGGGCGAGCTGACAGCACGAGTTGGCTACACACGGTGATACGGATAAGTATAAGCGTGTATGAAGGTTTTCAAATATAATTTGATAATTGTTTTATTTATTGAAAAGCAGTTTGATATGTTGGTGAAACGTATTATAAAACCTCATTCAAGAAGATTTGATTTTATTTTCAAAATTAATATTCGAACCACTTACTCTAAACATTATAAATAGAATTTAAAATTATTAACCGTTTTTAAGATTTTTCTTTTTTTTTAATTCATATGTGGTTACGAAAAATGTGAGGTTGGCACATTGACAGTGTGAAAAAAATTAAGCTTCAAGCTTAATGAGAAGCTGGATTCAAGAGCCGTACTGTAGTAAATCCTCGCCGAAGAAGAAGAAGAAGAAGAAGAATAAAAATTAACAAATCAATTTATTTAGTTGAACTTTAATTTGTTTCCAGTATTGTTTTTCCACAAAAATCATTAGAAACTTTCCTAAATACTTGATTGTACTTTAAAATTTTATAATCTTTAGCTATCTTAAAGATTATTACTTGTAAATGGTATAAGATTATCTTCCAGAACAACAATAATTAGCCGCCAAAATACTTAGAATATGTGTTTGCTACGCGAATTTAAGTGTTTAGTTATTTTAAATTATATCAATCTTTAAAACTATAGAACTTCAAATAGCACTTTTGTATGTAAGCTTGTCGATATTTATCTAGTTCTTTAATATTCCAAATTAATTGTTCATAGTGTCAGCTTTCCCAATAAAAATAGTCAAGGTTTTGTATTTTATAACGTTTTCTACTTCGTTGAAGTACTCTGAACTACTTTTCTTTTGTAGGGAATACCTAAAACACTTGTTCAAAAACAGTTTACAATTTTTGTTTACTCATTGTGACATTTAAATATGGTCAACAAGTGTTCCAACCGGAGCCAACGCCACCAAAGGACCGTTCAAAGGCTACTCGGAAGAGAACGAAGGTAGAAAAAAAGGTGGAAAACGCTGCGAAGTGTGCGATTCAACAATTTCCTATCTTTCCCACATAAACTTTTCCTACCCCAGGACTTCGGCCGCGCCCATTTCCACCACGACACCGTAATGCTCTCGAAGGTCCTTCGGTTAGCCTCAGGTAGCCATTTTCAACCCGAACCCGAGCCCGAGACGGCCACCGTTTCGACACGGCACGGCACTTGCCGGGTGGATCCTTTGGCGGAGGGAAAAAAACCCCAACTCCTACTCCACGATTCTACTCGACCGGGGACGACCGGAGGGTGAGAAAAACTTTCCTTCGCTCGAGACGACCGTGGTCGGAACCCCAAATGCCGTGCCCGAAAACGAATCGGGTCGCCTGATAATTTAAACCTCCACCCACCTCAAGTTCGAACTCATGTGGAAAGGGTGGGAGAGGGAGGGAAAGGAAAACGGGAACCCTAAAACCGATAGTCCCAAAGGAGCGGCTGCTTTTTTCGCAGGTTTAAGGGTGCCGTTCGGATATTCGCGCGTTTCATTTCGATCCTTCATATTTTCCCGGGTGTTTTTCTATTTTCCTTTTCCTACCCTCTTCTTTGCTTCCTTCCTTCCTTCCTTCCTTCCATTCGGTGGCACTTGTGCACTTGGTGGTGGAAAATGGTTCCTTGGAAAAGCAGGGAGAGCGAAAACAAAAATAAAAAACGCCCAACAAAGCACGGAAATAAAAACCAGACCTGGGAAAACACTTGCACTGCGGGGCTGGGAAAACTGTGGGCGGACGACGATAATTCCACCCCCGCTCCGACCTCGTCGATGCTCGTGCGGTGCCGATGGAAAGGCGGACGGTGGTGAAGTTTGGCACGCGGTTTCGGTATGCCCACGGGGGCGGGAAAATTGATCCCTCCGTTTTTCTGTTTATTTTTATTTCATTTTCCCTCGGGTTTTCCTTTTTTTTCATGCTACCCACGCCGCCCGTGCAAAGCGCTCGGCCGGGCTGGGTGGGCATTGCGGTAGAATCGTTAATCGCGCAACCCATACCAACGCTTCATGGCCCATGGCCTCCACCCACGCAGCAACCGAGCGACATTCCTGTCCCGCCCCGCCCCGCCCCACCCCCGAAACGGTGGAAATCATCGGCATTCTCCCAATTTACGACGGCATGGCACGGCACCGATCCGGGCACGGCATCCGACCCTGACTGCGGCTCGATAACGGCACGAGTGTGGCACAGGATCATCAGCAGCAGCAAGCAGCAAGCAGCAATAACAACACCAGCAGCATCACCATCAACAGCAGCAGCAGCAGCACCGGAGGCAAAAGCAAGAACCGAAAAACCCTCGCGGCGCGAAACGTGTTTCGATATTTTATTATGGAATCATCATCATCATAGCGCGCGAGCGATTGCCCCGAAGTTGGGGTGGGTGTAAATGAATGCAGGGGAGAGGGGGAGTGGGGTGAGTATTTGCCACCCACGCGCTTGCCAGCCACCAGGGATCGTCCTTACCGTTTGCGATACGGCGAGCATGGCGAGCACCTGTTTTGTTGGGCAAGTGGAAAAAGAAACCGAAATCCACAGCCGATGGAAGGAGCGAGATGGGGACAAAAAGGCACCGAGCGTTGAGTGTTGGGGAAGCGAAACAAAATAAAAAAAACTATACATAACGCAAAGGATCTCATCCCATATTCCACGGCACCACGGTCACACGGATTGCGAGTGCGATACTTTGCGGACTAAAGCGGCACACGACGACGACGACGACGACGACGACGACGACGACGACGACGACGACGACGTCGATGACGGCCAAAGGATCAGCCTCGCATTGTGGTGGGAAAGGGAGCAGAAACAGGAGGAGACCAAAGTGCGACAGGATCATGAGGAGGGACGATGCTGTAGCGGCTCAGATACACATACACACACACACATGGGAAAGCATGGACCGATGGGAAAAAAGGACACCGGAGGGCGCCGGGACCGGATGTTCACCGCATGAGCCGTCGGTTTCGAGTTGGTGTGGCCGGACCGACCGACTGGAACGACTCGATGCCTTCCAAAGGGATGGGTGAACAAGGGACGGAGGGTGGAAGGCGGGAGGAGGAGGGTGACGAGAGTTATTGGAGCGAAGAACCGGAACACCAGGATACGGGGGCGAAGCTGAAGCTCCGGAAAAAACCGCTTCGCTCCGGGGCACTTCTGTGCGGATAGCGGCAAAGAGGCACACTGGGCGTAACGGCGTTGAAGCGTAAGGTTGTGGTCATAAAATAATAATTTTATATTTCGATTTTCTTGAGACAACAATGCATACTCAAAACCAACGAAAAATTTACAACAAATTAGTAATGATAGATAAATGTATCAAAAGTACTTCATAATTGCTTGATGCACTTGTAAGTATCACACGATTAAAGTAAGAACTTAAAAATGCATGAAAATTTCACATACAGTATTATCATTACAAAGATAAAGAGAAGAAAAAAAGAAAAGAAGCAGAGAAAACTTTTCCCCTTGTTTTTCGTTGGTTTTTCTTCTGGAATATTTGAAACGGTCGAAGGCACGAGAAGTTCTTTGTAAAATATTCATGCAAATTGTTTTTTTAACACGTTGACTGCGATGACTATCATTTGCGATAGCCAGCTATCATTAGTTGTAAAACGTTTTTGCCACATTAACAAAAGAAAATGCAACATAAAATTGAGTTAGTAATAAAAACTCATTCTTTCTGAAGCTAAATCCTGTTTTATTTGTTTGTTTAGTCTTAGAAAACCGTCGGTTTGATAAATAGATTTAATCAAAAAAGATTGTACTAAAAATATGTGCTAAAAGCTCTTGGCAGTCAACGTGTTAACTATGATTAGTGAAATGTTAAAATATGTTCAGCATGGGTAATTCAGGTTGATGGGTTTCCTTTACAATTGCAAATTTCTTGAAACGTTGTTTTAAGCGCTATTCCAAAAATTAAATGCCTTTTGTGGTAATCTCAACAGTAAAGTCCATGATTGCATCCCGTGGCGTATCATGTGCCCGATCATTCTGTGGAAATTATCTTTGCCATCCTATCTCCTAATCAAATGCTCTTACTTTTGATCCGACATTAGCTGAATAACCATCGACTTAAACAATGCTTGAATACACTGATACTGAAGAAATGTATAAACAAACGAATGATGTCTACATTTAACTGTTTTGGTTGCAATTGCTTATTGACTCTTATTCCTGAATTATCCAAAAACTATCCTAAATTAAATTCACAATAAAGGTTATAGATCGTTTAAATGCTCATAGCTTAGTTTTTCAAAAATGTAATGAATAAAAGCAACAAATTTGGTAAATCCTGCCTTAGACAAATAACAGTTCAGTTAAAATAAAGCCAGCATCATTATCAAAAGTACCTCAAATTTACCATAACATTTGATTGTCAAATTCAAATATATTATTAAAATTCCTAATGAAGCCCCCCCGACCAAAATCAGTGTCGTGGCTACAC
>KE525231.1:1080709-1127976 GCA_000441895.2 Anopheles sinensis | reverse complement strand
CTCCCCGTCCAGCTCACTCTCGCAGAGAACGACCGCGTGAGTGTGTGTGTGTGTGTTTGCTTCTCGCTGCTTTTGCTCATCGCGCTGCTCGCCTTCACATGATCCTTCGGCCCCAACACCGCCACCACCATCATCATCATCATCGCCACACGGAGCCGTCGTGCGGCGTTCAATCGGTCCCCCGCCCTCCTTATCCCTCACCCTCTCGTCCCCACCCTCTCCCTCACCGACCAGAAATGAGCCAAACCTCCGTTGGGTAGCAATTTTTCTCCCAGGCGCGTGTCAGTCGCAAGGATTTCCCACCGCAGCAGTATCAAATCCCACACCCCACTGTCCCTTCACTCCATCCCGCCTTACCCCCCTCTCCCCCGGGTGAATCTTTTCCGCCTCACGGTGGTGGCCACCGAACCCCAAACCCAACCCTCGCTCCTCGCTCCCGGTCGGTCCTTTTTGCCCATTTCTCATCCACAGCCTACTAGCTCGATTCGCACGAGGACGACGACGGCACGCCTGTCTCCATCGTCTCGCTCGCTCGCACACACTCTCTCTCTCTCCCTTTCTCACCCGGTGGGTGTTCGGCTCGTTTACGCTCGTCGGTCGTTCTCGCTCGTCTCGCCTGTTCGTGTCCTGCTGGGAAAAGTCCACGCCAAAGCGCTTTCCACGCGCTCCGTGCAGGACTCGGCGCCAGTCACTGGTACGGTTCGGTGGCGTTCGGATGTTTCGCACCTCGCGGCAAAACGCTGGCGATCGACTGTTTGGTGAAACTTACGCCAACCACCAGTGCGCCAGTGAGCGTGTTTTTGCCAGCATTCCCGGGTGGACTTGTGGCGTTCGGAAAATTGCAGCGTGCTCAAGGAAGGTCCCGTGCGGGAAAGTGTGTGCATTGAACTTCAAATTTTATACCATTCCAAACATGTGACGGTTAGATACAGAATTAAAAAGTGCAAGCTGATCGTGGATTAATGATCGAGCCAATCGAAAAACAGCTGACGATCAGTCGATGAAGTGATTTCATGGAAGAGTGATGCAAGAAGATTGTAAGTGTTTAAAGAAAAGTAATTTGATCTTTGTGTACTGTTTATCAATTGGAACAAAGAACAGCGTATAACAAATACGACATTATTGTAATTGTGTTCATTCGAAAAGTGACAAGCGAATAATTTGCATACACATTTGACAAGTGTAAGTGAAAGTGAAGTAAAAATTTAAAATTAAAATAACATTGAAAAACATGAAATGTTATTATGAAACTGTTAAGACAAAGTTTGATTTAAAGAAAACTGTGAACGGTTTCGAACGTTAAAAAAGCGTAATTAAAAAACGAGCCCACTAAACCCAGCCACGTTAAAAAGGATTAAGAAAAGCAGCAGCTTAATTGCTCGGACTATAGGAAAGGCACTCACGCAAGACTCGCGAGGCACAAAATAAGCCTTCCTCCAACAAGCCAACGCATTATCGTTATCGCCATCGCGCCAGTGCGAACGAATCAGGATAACTTCCCTTCGTCCTGAGCGCCGACCGGAACGCGTCACACATTCCGGCCTCTCTAACAGGTAGGTGAAGATTTCTTTTCCCCATCTTCTTTCAACCGGTTGTGCCGTAATCCTTTCCCGGAAGCGTTTGGGTATCCTTCCGCAAGCACGACCACCGTCGGAAGTCGTGACCGTGTCGACGTGAGAGATCTTGACGTTTCCTCCGGCAAGGGGAAACTTTTCTTAATCCTTCCGCGTTACCCGTGGTGGGCAAGCCGGTGATTAGAGTAAGCCACCCTCCGGGCGCCCTCGCCCGGCCTCGTGGAACGTGCGGACGCGGTGCGGGGTAATTTCCCATAACTGTCACACCCGTTTCCCACCACCAGGATGAGAAAGAGCAGAGTCCTTTCGAAGGACGAGGGATGGCAAATCGCCCCTGACGACGGCTATTCTATTTGCTGACAAGGATAACCGCACGAAGGATCGCGAAAGGGTGTGCTTGTGGGTGTGTGTGTCTTCGGCACACGCGTTTGTTGTTAGGGATGGGTGGTGGGTTTCGGTGTGTTTGACTACATCATCCTTCCGCTCTTTGCCGCACTTGCGATGTTAAAAAAACATCCTCCCGACGGAAAAGTCTCACCGCGCTTGCCACTTAATCCCTTCGGACCATAAAAAGAAAATGAGCGTAAAATCATAACCTTGCCACCCCGCCCCCCGCCCGGTGCGCCATTTATGCTCGTTCCGTTGTCAGCCACTTACCGTTCCAGAAGGATTTTGTTTTTTTTTCATCCTTGATTTCTGGAAATCATGAGGAAAAACGAAGAAAAGTCTCTATCGACCGGAAAGGGCATGGAAGGGGATAGCAAAAAAATCCCGCGGAAAGAAAACCATACCATAGCATGTTCGGGAAGGTGGGAGTTGTTTTCCCTTTTTTATTTGATTTTACTTTTTCCCGATGGAATTAAAAAAACACAGAAGAAAGGTGAAAAACTCCCCCAACCCGCTTCGAATCCGTCGGTTAGTGGGAAGGGGAATTTTATATTTCTCCAGAAAAAGGTTTTAGCCGCTGCTTCTGCAAAGCTGGCAAAGCAAAATTCCGCCCAAACTTCGTCCCACGTTAACGGTTACACAACGAAAAAAAAAATGGAAAAAGGCTCAGCGAAAGAAAAAAGGATCTTAGTCTACATCGTCCGAAACGCGATGGAGGGAGGAAGCGGGCACAGGTTAAAAAGGGGAGAAATAATAGAGCAGATAGGGGAAGCTGTACCAAAAGGCACCGGCAGGGCAACCCAATCATCCAAACAAGTTAAACATGATAACGCAAATTCAAAACAAACTTCATTCATCATAGCTAAGCGTAACTATGATTAAAACATGGAAGAATAGATTTAACTAAGTTCTTCTTCTTCTTATGTGGCTCAACATCCCCAAGTGGGACAGGGCCCTTCTCCGAAGAGAGTTACTGTGACCGATAGACGGTATATTATTAGATCGGTGATCAGCCGTTCGTTATACCGGGGGGTGCCAGACTCGGGATTCGATCCCACACCTATGGCGTGGTGTTTTCTAACGCTACCGCTGCGCCATGGGCACCCCCATTTAACTAACTTAGGTTATGTTATATTATTGTGACGACCAAACAAGGCCAAAGATGTTGTGTATTTTTCAAATTATTCACTTATACGATCTTTTCTTGAACACACAATGTTGAAATAGATAATTAGGTTTAAGAAAAGCATGTATAGTTTGGTTTTTCTCATGATCTTAATTTTGTTATTCAAAATTGATAGAGGAAAGCATAAAGTCTTAGGAAAACAATACTCCAACCTGAGGAAAACCAAATGTAGCGCAACACTCTTGACAAATCTTATCAAATTTCGTGTATTCTGCATCCAAAACTCCCCTAAAATATTTTTAGAGCATAAATTTCATGTCCACTTTGTCTTACTTTTAGCGTGTGCACAGTTTAATAAAACCTTATGTTAACTTCAAACATATAATACTGTAAACTTTTAACAGTAAACAGTATAATTAACAGTATGACAGTTTTGGAATGCTTTGCAAACACATTCAAACCAAAGAATCGAACTTCTGAAATCTGTCGAGAGTGTATTTCGTAAAAAAGGAAATTATTTTCTTTATTTTTCTCTCCATTGTGGCACATATTGGCCCACTCTCCCCTTCCCTTGAGGAAACGAAACGCCAAACTGAAGGCACGAACAAGCTGCCCGCACGCGCGCGTGCTACGGTCGGACAAATGAAAGGACGAACCTGTTATTTTTTTTCCTCTGTAACATTTCACCGTCGCCCAGGTCCCATATGGGGTAGGCGAAAAGAGGGAGAGAGGAGGGTGCGCGAGGAAAAGGGAAGTCCCTTGTGGGCGGCCATAGTCCGCTTCGTCCTCGTCGTCGCGGGGTCGTCAAGTGATGGGTAGGAAGGCAGACGATTCCATCGGTCTGCACCGGACACATTCCTGCCGTCCCCATTTTCCGACCCCACCAAAGTTTCCCGACAACCATAACTTCACCGATTCCGTCCTTCCTGAACCCATAAATTTTTTTTCTCTCCTCCCATACCGTGAGCCCTAAATTGAACGAACGTTTCTCGGTGAACAGGGAGGAAACGAAGCTGGTGGAAGTGCGTGGGACGGCCGATCAGGATGTCCGATTTCAACTCGGTTTCCTCTCGGGTTTCGGGCCCACACCCCCGCACACAATTTCCCAACTTCGGGCCCGGCCGTCGACGTTGTGTCGAGGCACACTTAAAGCAATCAGTCAACAGGCCACAAACCATCGCCACCACCGCCATCCACTGGTCGGTATGCTTGGCTGGCATGTCCTTGCGTAAATCCCTCAAATAATCACCTCCAACCCGACCCCCCGACACAGACACACACACACCGACACCCTCCTCGGGTTCCATCGGGTGCCGGCGTTTAACGACGTGCGCACGCTTTCCATCAGATAACTAGCAGCGGTGGAAAGGGTGTACAAGAGACGATCGGAAAGGGGTCAGGGGTCGACTAGAGGAAACGGGTCAAAGGTTGCTGTCACCGTGCCTCCCCTTCCGCCCACTTTCCCATCCACCCCGGACCGGTCGATCGGTTCGGCCAATCCAATTCGGAATGGAACAAAATTTACAAGTTCATGACTCGGTTATTTGTCATTCGATCGAACCGGACGACTACGGTTCGTGAAGGGGAAAACGGGTTGTGGGGGCGAACACTGGGGTGGGAGGTCAAAGGTTATCGGTGTAACCTCCCGCTGGCATTTTCTCCGCCGTCCCCACCACACACGCCCCTTCCCGGAAGGATTCACACTGATTGCGTACCTTGCGCGCGAAAACTACGTGGGGTTTACCGGACGTGTCGTTTCACTCCGACCAAACCAATCCACCCAATCCACCCCCGACGGGTGGTGGGACCGGGTGTCTCGGGTGACGGAATTCACGGCACGGTCCATCGTCCTCCGTTCTAACGCCTCCGGCCTCCCACCGGTTTCGCCTTTTTATCGCTCGCTCGCTCATCAGCAACACCTCCGCGAACGCTGGGACCGAGAGGCGAGTGTCCGATGTTATCGGCGTTAGCAGTTCGTTTCCATGCCCCGTTTGCCATCTGTTGGCGTCTCCCAACGAACTTCGGCCTAGCTATCGCTGAACCATGGCACTAACAGTACGCTACCGTTAAAGTACACCATTTGGGTTCAGGAAATATTGGGTTTTTGAAATGAGATAGTTTTCCTTTTTGTTTGGAATCTTTTTCTGTTAAAATGATATTTTAACGGGCATTTAAATGGAAAATATTGTTTTATGGATTACAGCTTGATAATTCCTTTTTTCACACTGTTTGCGATACATAGTGACATTTTCTGTAATATGCAAGTTTGCTTAAATTTGATGTAAGAGACATTACGAACTCCTGCTTTCTCGAATATTGGAGAAATATCCTCGAGAACATTAAGGATTTATTATCATTGTTGAGTGAATAAGAATAAAACAAAAAACAAATAATTGTGAGTGGCTAACACAGATTATAAAAGCGCAGACTTATTTTTTTTTATTATTTGTTTTATTGATACAACAACAAAATTCATTACATAATATACTTTATTGTCAAGGAATTACTTGTTGCTAGTTTTCGTTTCCAATGAAAACTTTTCAAAAACCTCGAGTTAAACCATATGAAATTCTTATATATGTAATTATTTGCTATAAAATAGAAACATGATATGAACCAATGTGCATCACTTGCGGTTTTTGCTCCATTTTTCAATACCAGAAAATGCTTACTTCTGCAAGGTGCTCAAAAAGAAGCACAAATCAAAACAATGAAAGATTTTTTCCGAAATGGCAAAATGGTTACTCTTTGAAAAAAGGTCTTGTAATAAGTCATAGGTTAACAGAGTAGTGTTTGTTGCTAAAAGTATCTAAAGGTTAGTATTAAGTTTTACACAATAACGTATTTTCTATACGACAACAAATTCACAATCATTTCAATAAGCTTCATTTTGTGTAATTAAAAGATATTCGATCTTTTATTGATGTTGCTTACAAAACAGTTTCGAATACTGCAGAAAGTCCTTTAGTGCAAACCAACTTTTTTTCGTAAACGATCAAACGATTGTATAAATTCCTATACGCTTCATAAAACACGTGTTTTTAAATTAAATGCAAAATATAAGAGCTTTTAAAGCAGGCTATTTTATTAAAAACTAAACTCAAAATAAAATAAAGCCTAAAGAAAAATATCAACTAACAATGATGGTAGAATCAACAGGCGGCCCGAAAAGCTTGTCAGGCACTGTACGACCGCCACGAATTAACCCCACCCGACCCCAGAACGCACCAACCCAGCCGGGGAAAATGGGCACGGCACCGGAGCCGGCGAGCGCGTGGAAGCGTGTCTGCTTCTGGGTCGGTGAATTCATTTATCTTTCAACCCCTGCCCTAACCGGGCCCTAGCCTCCCAACCCCTAATTCTACACCCACCCACCCACCCACCAGCTCTTCCCGTTTCCTTGTTTCCCCCCCTTTTCCTTGGTGCGCTGATGTCGCACACTGATTGGGCCTATTTTCCGGTCAACGTAGGAACGTTTTTCCGACACGCTGTCGCGCTCACACTCTTCCCCCTCCGACTCGCGGGATCATTAAAACGTTTGGCGTGCTGCGTCCAAAGGGGTGGCATCGTTTATGGCTGTGTGTAAATGTGTGTGTGCGTGTGTAGGTTCTTTTTTGCGATGTTTTCCATCCCTTCCGGCTACCGATGGCCTCGAACTGAACGCATTAGCTGATGCCGTTTTCCATCCGCTTGGGGATGGCCCGCGTGCCAAATGTGTCACGATTTGGCATAGTTATCCGCACACCCTTCTCCCCTCCCCGATAGGAGACCTCAAAAAGAAAGGTCAAAAAGCGAATACCGTGAGCCACGCGTGCCATTTTCCTACGGGAATGCGTGCGGGCGCCCCGATTTTTCCCTACGTAAATCAATAAACATTTCGGAAGCAATTGATTAGACAGAGAAAGAGAGTGGAAAGCCTCCCAAAAATTGGTCTGATGAAGGACATCGATCTATTTTGAGTGCATACTGTTACTGGTTGGTTCTAGATGTCTATCGAGAACTTTAATTAAATAAATCACTAAATTATATAAACTTGGAATGATTTAGTTGTTAACAAGACAAGTTAAATAACATTTCTATGTTTAATTAAAACAGCCCACCTTCAGCTACATCTACTTTGGTGTTATTTAGTCCTTACCGAAGGTTGATTTTCGGTAGAATTTTATATCTTTTTCAGTTACATAATCATCGCATTACCTCCCGGCATCCCATGCTTGGTGATAGTTACCCTTTTTCACTTACCGTGCCTTACGTTGTGGGCCAACATATTTCGTAACCCTCACCGAAGACCTTACCAAACCCTGCCAAAAACCCTGCGTCTGAGCCACAGGAGAAAAAAGATCCTTATCCTCTCAACAACCGCATCCCGACGGTCCTCTTCTTTCCGAGCCAATGGCGCACCCGAAAAACCGTTCAATTTTTGCCTTAAAATAAAGGAAATATAAAATACGGATGGTGAAGATGAACAAAGGAGGAAAAAAGGGCCGCAAAAAAAGAAAAACTACGCTGTAGTGAGATAAAATAAGAAAAAAGAACTCACACACACACACACACACACACACAAAACGAAACAAAACACTTCTCGTCGGGAAGGAAACGAAATGTGTGGATGGAAAACTTTGCCAGCTCTTCCTTTTTCCCTTTTTGCGGAACGGCTGCGGATCCCGGCGTTTCCCGGCGCCGGCAATAACTTAGCGCTCCCGTGCCTGCGTTTCCGTTTCGTTCTAATTTAATTAGAACCTCCGAACACCCAGCCATCTCCCCCTCCACCCAACACCACCACCCGAATCGTTCGGCGTGCGGTGCGGAAGAAAATGGCCGGAATTCGATGCCGAACCGTAGGGAGGAAGAATAAAATGCGCAAACACATTCTGGCACACACGCAAACACAGACACACACACCCAGGGACAGGGCGAGACTCATCGTCACGCTTATTTTCTTCGCCGAGCACCGGAAGCTACACCTGGCGCGCCCAGCTCCTTGTCGGCTTGCGTCCGGGAGCTGGGCATTTTGTTTCTTTCCATTTGTCTCGCTGCCTTTATTCCTTCGCCCTTTTGCTCCACCCTGCAGCGTTGGGTTTTTCTTTGCTGCTCGGAACGCCTGGCGTCCGGTTTTGTTTTCCTTACCCCGGACGGAGCCTCGGTTGTCTCGTTAGGGCGTTTTTCTTTATCCATTTCGCTTTGCTTCGTCCTTTTCTATTACCTTTTCGTGTTTGTCTTTCTCTTGTGTTGGGGAGTCGAATTCTTTCCCTTGCTCTCTCTTTCTCACTTGGACAACCGTTGGCGACGTATGCTTCTACGAATGCTCGCTTTGGGGGCGGAAAATATATCCTTTTGGTGGAACGGGGTGGCAAGTCGCCGGCACAGACGTCGAGCTGGCTTCCGAATGTCGACGTTCTTTCTTGTCGCCTGTCAACTGTCAGGACACACGCCCTACCCCCTCGGGGCTCCATAGTTCATTGCTTGCTGCCCCGGAAAAACTCCCTTCCCAAGCTCAGCTCGGAAAAAGGGAAAGGAAAGGGCATTAAGTGTCGAAAGTCCTTCTTCGATTCGGTTCGATCCGTGCAAAGCAGCCGTTCCCTTGTCGAAAGTGTCCTCGTCGGTTTGGTGCGGTTGATGCGATGTTGAGATCCTATCCTTTTTTTCCTTTCCGGTGGTATTGTTTTTCCTTTTCTCCAACCCCAGTTTTCCTCTAGCCTTTCCGAAACAACAAACGGGTGGTTTCCATCCCACGCTCGCTGGCACGACACTCCAGCGAGGCAAAAGGAAAACTCTCCTTGGGGCGAACAGAAGGAAGAAATAAGAGTAGAAGAGATAGAAAACCCTGGGCAGGTCGAAGAGCGAGTTTCATCACTTACTTTCTGCCACCGGCTAGCAATTGTCCTTACCCCATTCCGCTCGGTTTTCCTCACTTAGTCCACGCGCTTAAGTTTTTCCCAACCCCCGACCAAAGCGAAGGACCGTCTGCGGGTTGGCAGAGAAAAATTGCCCACCACGTCCTGCCAAACTTTTGCCCGCCGGTGTTTTTCCTTCTCCACTGGTCGGGGGAGAAACGGCACGTCGATCGCCATCGTTCGGCGTCCGGAGTGGGAGTGCTGGAGGTCAAAGGACCCCCGGAGCTGGAAGGAGCTGATGGCGATTGTGATTATGTGGTCGATGGTGCGGTTCCATTCCGTACTGCCGGTTCCCTCCATCAACACCTCACGACCTCAACGGCCGACGACGGACGACGGCTTTCAGCTGTCACTTTTCCGCCACGTCAAACTCATCGCCCCCCCCCCCCAACGGCACTTTTCACTTCCGTTCGCTTGATTTCCGGGGCGGACGACGGATTTTGGGAATCGTTTGTCTTCCTTCGCGTGCCCCACTTCAAGGCACGAGTTTTCCCCCTCCAGCTGCCAAATCATGGGTAAAGAAATGTGATCGCGTTTTGTCACGCCACACAGTGGGCCACAGAGTAGACTTGCAGGTGGACATTTCAAAAATACTAGTTTCAAAAACGCGTTTCCTTGTTCAAATAAGTTAATTTACATTTTAAGGGTGTGCTATTACATTACTCTTAGCATTGCACAATTATGACTATGAAATCTTAATATTTATTCGAATATTGGGTTTACCTGCCCACACTGATATAAGATGGATAAGAGTCAAATGAACGGATGATAAAAATGCTTCATTATTATCTTTAAATGCTTAGCAAAATTCAACAAAATAGAAAAGAATCGATTAGTTTTACTGAGACTGTTCTGAAAATGTTTAAAATGACACTTAAGCATACATTTGAATAAAAATCTTACTGATCTCAAAATCTAAAACTGAAAAAATAGCTCATGACACTTCTTTGTTATTGGCTTAACGATCGTCTATCAACTTGCTACTCTTTTTTGTGTACTCAAATAGACAGCTCACTTGCAGAGAGGATGGTTTACTGTAAATTGGGAAACGATACTACAGGATTGAGGAGCTCAGAAAACAATGATATTGTTATAAATGATGTTTTACTAACAATCTTACTCCCCAGCAACCATTTTCGGTAAGCAATGAGCCGTCATAAACACGGTACATCCTTTAACACGTTGACTGCCATGGCTGTCATTTTTGATAGCCAGCTGTCATTAGTTCTAAAAAGTTTTTGCCTAATAAATAAATAAAAATACAACATCAAAATATAGTAATATTAATAAACAATTCATTAGTTGGCTTAGTCTTTGATGGGTCTTCGAAACCCATCGGTTTAATAAATTGTAAGAGCAAATTTAATCAAAAAAGATTGTTCTAAAAAAGTGTGCTAAAAAGCCTTGGAAATCAACGTGTTAAAGAAATTTTCCTCAACACCGGCTTATGAAATAACAAAGTTTTGTTCAATCCGAATCTCTGTGTTATAACTGTAAAAGTGTATCAATTATTTCTTAAGTGAATTTTGAATTGAATTATGTGAAATTTATGTCTAAGTTGAGTTCCACACTATCTAAAATCAGCTATGTATCCCCTCCGGTTTAACCACTGTGCTCGACACTCTGGCCATTGGAGGAAAAGTGTGGTTTTGTGCGCCGCGACCCATTCTCGAACATGCGGTTGAAAAACTTCTCCACCTTCTGCTTCGACAACGCCAGGTAAGACCGGTAGCCTCGGTAGAGATTAAGAAGAATGGCGAAGATGGTGCGACGAAAGACGATGCGGTCGTGGACGTGGTGTGGGGATTTTGGCACCGGATTTCGACCATCCGGTCAACACCGCAGAAGTTCTCGCACGGCACGCGAACACGCGTTGCTTGCCTCGTCGTTACGGGCTTCTACCATTTCGCCCCCTCCCCTCCCACCACCCACTCATCGAGTATGTGTGTGTGTATGTGTGTGTGTGTCTGTGTGCACATGAAATATGGTGTCGTGGTGCGCGCTTAGAAGGCTAACGATCGTCCTCGGCGCTTCCCGTTCCATAAGTTGCCGACAATCAGTGCCGAGGCGTGCCCAACTCCGTACCCGTGTGTGTACGTGTGCATGTGGCTGCCCGGCGTACGTGTGCGCGCGCGACGTACGTGTGAGCCCTGCTTGTGAACGGTCTGGCAAAAAGCCCCCGAAGCATTCCCTAATCCGATGCCGAACGGGAGTTTGGGGCCATCCGACCGTGGGCCCAGCGTCAACGACAGACCGGCTGGCATAAACCACCCCCTTCTCCGGCCGCCCTTTCCCCCTTCCACCATCCCAAGCGAAAGACGAGGCGAGGAATGTTTGCCGGCGGATAGTTTTCGTCACAACACGACGATGGTGCGTGAGGAAGGTGGACGAAGGAAGCGACGATGTAGGCTTGACGGGCTGCCGGAAAAGGCGCAACCGGCAGCAAACACACATACACACGTTCGATGGCGCCACACGAGTCTACGAGGAGCAGCTTTAGCACGGCGCGTACCGCCGCCGGATACGGATCGTCCGGGTTCAAGGGTTCGGCGGGGTTTGGCAAGTGCCGCAGGAAAATTTGATGTGAACCACGAGCGGTTCGGGTTGGGATGGGTGGAGGGGAGGGAAATTGAGTCGAGGGAGGGGGGGTAAATAGGGTGACTTGGTTTCCGCCTCGTTTTGCTCGTTTTCGCTTGTCGTCCGCGATGACTATCTTCCGTAGCACGCTGCTATCGGACAGTGATGGGCAAAACATTTGCCGGCAGAAGACAAAAATATATGAAAAGTCAATAAATAAAAACCAAAGTTATATCTTGTTTTACGACAAATTTTCAATCTATATCCCCAACGATTTTATAGTCAAGTTGATAAAAACACGTAGTTTAATTTATAAGAATGATCAAAACGAGGCTTCAACTGTTTTCAACTTAAAAAATCTTACATTGCAAGATTGGAGTATCGGAGGCAAGCAGACGAATGGGATGAAAAAAAACCTAAACGAAAGTCCTTATTTTCCCCTTGCTTATTGATAATGCGACAAAAATACTTCTATTTCAAGTTGCGTTTATTGAAATAAAACAAAAAAAAATACCCTCCAATAAAACACTTCTTTAAAAAATGTTATAGTTACTACCGAAGGCTTGTCGAGGAATACCTTAAAGCCAAGGAAACATGTAACTTAAATAAAGCTTTACACAGTTCCAACCAACTTTAACATTGATTTAAGTTAAGCAACAATCTAAACAAAGTTAGTAGAAAAAGGACTATTATGCTTCGAATAATTATGGGTTATAATTTTATTGCATAAATTTTACAAAATAGTGAATTGTGGACGAACGTTTAAGTACAAGAGAAAACGCCTTAGTAAAACATTTCTTCAATGAGTTTCAGAATTGCTCAAAATAAGTAGCTCTATGTTGTTTTCCGTCAGTAATTTCCGACACCCAGCAGTAAATTATGTTATTTAAAATGTTTATAAAAGGAACATATTAGCAACGCTTCACACATTGAACTCAATGCCATGTAGTTTAGTTGAAGTTAATTAAAATTAAAGAAAATTGACTAAAAAGGAAAACCGAAGCTAACGAAGATTAAAACGAAAACGTGTTCACCTAATCAGCAACTCGTTGGAACCACACTGTAACCTAAGTGAACCTGCAAAAAGGACCTGTTCTCGTGCATGGCACACGCTGCTGCTGCTGCTGATACCCCCTGACCTCTTCCACCGTCCCATCCGTCGTTACTCTGGGCTACCAACAACTTCTGCCATCGCCTGCTGTGCGCTGGGCGCTTCCGTTTCCATCGCCGTTTCCTGCGGTTGCTCCTCGCTTGCGTATCGTCGACGCTGTCTGCTTTGCCTTCTCCTTCACCCCACCCATTCCTCCTCACGATCGCATGATTCGACCCTACCGAGGACGACGACGACGACGATGACGACGTGCGATGTTTGCGTTCATGCTGCGAACGACCGACCGATACGCCGGCGGGATACGGCACCTTTTTCATTTGCTCGCAGTGGGTGGGAATGGGGTGAGGGGTGAGAACGACCACTCAGCCCACCATCATCACCCAACCTCCTCACCCTTGCCCATAGTACGTCGCTGATGTAGCGATGGAGCGCCAGTAGTATGCTGATGATGGCGCGTGCACACCCCAAAACGATTACCAGGAATATGTCGACGGTGGCGTGCGCGCCAGCGATACCACCCACCCACCCACCACCGCGGGTGGTGCTGAGTTTAACGAGGGTGAATAACGCGCGCGCGATGTTTGACTCCCGAACTCTCTCCCCTCCCGGCTCTCCTTTTTCCCGGCGGTCCCCTAAATTCCGACGACGACGACGACGTCGACGGTAAATTCAACCGAAACCGGCAACGCTTTGCCTCTCGCTCGCTCATTCCCACCAAATTATCCTGCCCTTCCGCAGGCCAACATTATCCTTCGCGCCCTTCGCGTGGCTTTTCCGTTTCCTGCCGCGACCGTATCAACAACGTCGTCGTCCTCGGCGTCCGTGTTTGGTTGGTTGGTTGGTTGTTGTTTTCTTTTTTTCTCCACCCTCTCTTGGGTGTTCTAGCACATGCCACCCGTGGTGAGGGTGGTAACCGTCGGTCGTGTCCCTTGCGTCCCCTTCCTCCCTGTCCCGGGTGAAGGTGATGATTCAGATAAGTGGCAGTAGCGTGCTCGACGTCGTGCGCGTGGCGTACACACGAACACAGGAAGCAGCACCAGGCGCTCGAGCGCTCGAGTGTGCCAACACCGGCCAACTTTTTTTTCGTCCCACCACCTACTCCTCCTCTTCCCCTTCCTTCCACGAAGGGATGACGGGGAGGGAGACGGGAACTCGCTCGTCAACAGCGCCAAGAGGTGAGTTTTCCACCCGGGGGTTTGGCGCTGATAAGGACATCAAGAGCTCCTTGCGAGCTTCCGAAACGGCTCAGACGAAACCGGGGCGATGTAATCGGGCTGGGGTGAGGCTGCTTCGGGCACATTTGATGGTGGTTTATGTTTCGAATGAATTCCACCCCACCAATCACCCCCTCCCGTCCTTCCACACAGGTTGCGGGGTGCTACACTTGACAACGACAACGCGCCCTGACGACGATAATATGCCCCCACTCCGACTTTGGTGAAGGAAAATCGGTGGTGGTACCGAACGGAACGGACGAAAAGTGACGGGAAAAAATCCATGGAGGGAAGAAATAATAATACCGAAACGTCAACCGTAACGTTTTCGTCGTCGCCGTCGTCGTCGCCACCGGCGTTGAAGCGAATCGGCTGGAGTTTGAGCGTTTGAGCGCTGCTGCGGTGACTGAACAGCGACGACGACGACGACGACAACGCAAATCCCCGTGAAGGAAGGAGACCCGGCTCGACTTCTTAAGCACCTGCCGGGCCAGCCCGTTTTCCCATTTCCGGTACGGCTGCCAAGTGGGGGAGAAGGCACAAGAACGCGGATGACGATGATGATGATGATCGTTTCGTGACTTCCTTTCGCCCGGTTGCTTTGGGTGCCTGTTTTCATTCCTTCCCACCCACAGCCACCCTACACCACTTCCGCCACACTTTTCTTTCCACCCCCAACTCGAGGGTTCGCGGTCTAGCGGCGGGGTGTGAAAGGTTACGCCTGTTGTGCGGATATGATGATGGATCGGTTTTCCCCGCGGATGACGTCGGATGGATGGGCTCAAATTTGGCACTTTCGAGCGAAACAATTCCAAACGGGGGTAAAAAAAGGTATAGCAAAAAAATTCCCTCATGCCTTTTCGCCTTCGGAAGGGGAATGGCAGATGACGGAATCGACAAATCGGTGGCGATGATTTTTCAAGTGTCAACTAAATGAGTGAGTGTGCGCGTTTGGGGTGAAAAAAGGCGGCATGTTTTATTTATGAACAACTAATTCGCTGACAGCGCTTCACGCGTCCGAATCGAAGTTCTTCGAACACTCAAGTGTTTCCTACTGAATATTCTAAAATCTTATAAACTGAAGATTAATCACCCTTTTCGATTTCGATTTTTAAAGAAAAGTAAGAAAATGGTTCAGGAACTCAAGAACGGTTTGAAATTTACGATACGCAGTTATGTAAATAATCCTCGTAAATACTTTTTAGTGCAGGTTCGTCGCTTATGCAATAAGGGAATGTTTTTGCTTTAAGTTCCTTGCTTTGCAATTCTATTATCTGATAAATGCATTACAAAAGAACTGATCATAATTTGAATAATTAATTTGATTTATCTTACACGTCTTGATTTACTTTAAACCCAAACAAAGTTATTATATTGAATACTTTTTGTTTCGTGGTTATAACTTATAGCCTCCTCTTTTGAAAAACAATTATGAAATGTACTAAGTCAGTGTTTTGTAAATTTTATTCAACTGATGTGAGTGGTTCTATATTTTCCTCTACATGGAAGCATATTTTTGTATACGTTATTTTGTTGATTGAATGCGACTTGCTTCCATCTCGATAATTTACAATATGATGAGGAAACAAAGAACATCTTTAAAATGTTTGATAGGAGTTTCAATTGTTTAAGCGATCACAATAATTCCAACATAACTTTATTAACAAAAAATTTATAGAGAACTAAAATAAGATCTAAAGAAAAATCATATATTCTTCACCACTAACATTCAGCAATATCGCACAACACTCCAACAGGTACACCGCTTCCCCTGTCCTTCCACAAAGGACTCGTAAAAATGAAAAACAGACCCACACCTTGCACGCACCATTCGTTTAACTCCTTCCAGGCGCACCGATGAACCCATACGGCGCAATAAAAAACCACCAGCACCCTCCCACTTTGGACCAATTTGGTGCTCCGGTAATTGTCCTGCGGACCTCCTGCAGCGCTCTGAGCAACAAAAAATCGACTAAAACGATTACCGAGCGGGGGTGGTATCGGTTGCAAGGGGGGGACCTGATGTACACTTAAAACCACATCGGCAGGAGGAAGGGTGAGGGAGGGGCAAAAAATGGTAACATCGTTCCGGTGTCGTTTAAGGGAAAATATCCTGCCCCTCCTCCTACTCCGCTCTGCTTCGCAAGTGGTGGAAAATTAAATTTATCACCGGCAGATGAAACGATTGACCGATTTAAGGACAATCTGCGACGGGCTGGTAGTAGTGGGTGTGCGTGAATTTGTGCTTGAGGTGGAGGATGTCAGAATGGCAAGAAGCCAAGAAGTTGTCGTCTTGCGCGATGACACCGCAAACCGGCGAATGATAAATTGTCCTCGCCTGGGACGGTCTCCGCCGACCGACGACGCGGGGGCGTTAGGTGGGCGGCTCGTGACAAACATTAATGGAAGGCGGAGGAGATGGTCTCGGGTGACGGCTAAACTCCGGAGCCACCCAACCGAGCCACCCGAAGACGGTTAGTTAATTAGATGGGATAATTTATAGCGCTTTTGCTGCCAACACGCGAGGCAGGATATGGGAAACTGGCACGAATACAGGATACGTTGCGAATATTTGAAGGTAGATTTTATGTTTGCCCTGGAATCGCCAACGCTAAGACGCCCACGTCATTGAAAGCGCCATTTACCAAGCACTTAAGTGTAAAATTTCTGTATCGCTGCTATCAGCGGAATTGAGAAAATTAAAAGTAAACAAAATTAAGTTTGCTAATGTGAAACTTACAATTTGATCACATACAATAGTGATCTCTTGATTAGCAAGTTCCTTATTTCATTGTCTGCCATTGCCAGTTCAATGTTCTAAGCAATTGATATAACAACCAAAGGGGTCAGCCAAGCTAGTAAAAATGTAATACTTTTTCAATTCAAAAACATAGTTTTACATGTCTTAAACATATTTTATGATGTGCGTAAGCTTCCACACAACATACGAACATGTAAAAGTTTTACAAATCCTATTATGTTTGAATTCATAAAATCAATAAACTCATCCGAAAACTTTTCCATGTAGCTGCGAGAAACTAAAGTGCAGTTAAAAATTGAAGAATGTGTGCAATCATAAATATTCCTTAAATGATGCTCTATTTCTATTATATACTGGTATGAAAAAAAAAACACAATTTTGGAGTTATTTACATCCTTAATATTAAGTGTTAAGAAGCAATAGATTTATTAAGCTTCGAATATAATTACACAAACAACAAACAAACTAACAAATCAAGTAACAAAGAAACACCTTTACAAATCAAACTACAGAAGCGGTGTTGATTTACCTTCAAAAAGAGAAACAAGCACCCGGGAGAAGCATTAAGCTTTTTTTAAATAGGCTCACCGAAAAACAAACTACTTCTGTTAGGAAACCAAACATCAAAAAAGGATGGCTAAAAAAGAGCTATTCAAAGGTTAATTTTTCGAAAATGTTCGCCCTGTTGAAGTGAAAGAAGCTCGTTTTGTCCTTCTTCCCGAGGCACATCGCATCTTTCCCGAGGCGCACGGAAAAGCCCAATTAAATCCCACGTGCCAAGATTAGCCAGTCCGTGTCTTCTCGAGCGGCGAGTCGCTTCCAGCGTATTTTGCGTCCCATAAAGGATGTTTTCAAGGGGTTTAAAAAAAAGGACCACGCGAAAAGAAAACAAATCAACACCACGGAAAAGCTTGCGATGACACGAAGCCTTACTTCCGAAGCGGGGGTTCTATTTTAAGCTCGACTCCGCGTGTGAAATCCTTTGGCTGTCGGTAGAATCCGGTTTCCGTGTTTTGAAAGGGTTAACTTTTTTTCTACCTTCCCGAGTTCGCTTTCGTCCCTCGGTGCAACAAACTGGCAAAGTGAACAGAAACGAGCCACCCCGTCCGGGGCTTTGAGAGCCATCAGGTGACCAAAGTGGTGGAAACGGTCAAAAAGGAGCCACACAAACGTGCCATCGGGGTGCGACCGTCTCGAGTGGCACCGTTAGCCGACGGCTTATGGCTGGCAGCTGATTCGTAGTGCATCCGTACGAAAAACACGACGAAAAAAATAGCATGTTCACAAACAGGGCGCACAGGACGGAGGATAGGTCCACACCATGGCTAAACTTGTCACGTCCGCACGCCGTTGACACCGCGTTGTTGACGGTTGTGTCCTTTCCGGTGCCCTTTGGCGCTTCGCTTTTCCTGTGCTCGCAAAAGCACGCTCGTCATCAGGATGCAGAGGGTTCGTTTGCCGGGAGTCACTGGATTTGTTGCAGTCCCGCTCGGTTCCGTTCGCCCGTTTTGGGGATTGGCGAGGTAAACATTCCGTCGGAGGAATATACCTTGCAGATACGCTCATCACCTGGTCGGCGAACTTTGCTTGATTGAAAGACCCAGGAGGAAAAAATGTGTGCCTCAGAAAAGGGTGTGATATATTATATCAAAGGTTGTGGAACTCAAACTCGTATGTTTGACCAATGAGAATCATTTGTGCAGTAGAAAAGTTCAAATGTTCTAAAATTAATTATGTTTCAACTTGATGTTAACTTTTATTTTAATTATTATTTCATTCGTAAAATTACTTTCTCTTTTTGCAACAATTCATTGTTTATATGTAATCATTGTTATGCACTTGTTTAAATAAATGTATTCTTAGTTATTTTATATTCACATATTTTAAAATATCAATTTATTTGGCAATACGATATGAAGCGAATTTTCCTTCAACACTGTACGAACCCACGCAAAGGAGAAACCTTCCAAAACGAGCCATATTAATAGGCCGCTGGCTTGAACGGCGTACTGGAAATATGGGAATGCTAATGCCCTGGGTGGGCTTTGGATGTGTTCACCGCGAAAGGCCACGATTTGACACTGAAAAACGCTCGCAAACTACCATTTGCTTCGTGAACGTAGGCATTCCACACTTTTTTAATACTTGTTTTGCTATTCCAGCATAGAAGGAAAGGAGAAAGCTGGATGCGAGTATTTTTTTATTCTATTTGACCCGAGTACGTGCGATGGAATCTGGAAAATGCTGGTGTCGTCCGTTTGCGGGAAAATCCACTCCCGAGCGGATCTGCGTCGAGCTGCAAGGCATGCAGGAAAAACGAAGCGCAAAAAGACGCCACCTCCGTGCGTCCTAAAGCCTGATGCACAAAAAACACACACACCATGCGGCGATGTGGGAATGCAGATCGTATGCCCGATAAAGCGTAAGATAAATCGACGCCTGGCATTCCCCAGTGGACGCACGTTGGAGGTCAGTAGGAGCGCATGGTGCGCATCGTGAACATAGTCCCGCTTTTTCTCGCGTGCTGCAGCATAGATTTTGGAAGGCGGTCGCGTTGGGTCGCTTCCACCCAAAATGTTGCCCTACATGAATTTCTCGTTTGCATTTCGTACCACCCTCATTCCTTTCCTCGGCCAAATGCTACCGAACTTTGATGCCGAACATTTTCCACAACCAGCGACCGTTAGCGTACGGGGCGCTTTGTTGCATACCATTGTTGCGCACATGTTAGTGAAAATAATTTATACTGTAGCTGTTCTGTTATCCAGTTATTAAGAAGACAAGTTTTAATAGAAAACTGTACATAAACAGCTAAAACCTCCTGCAAAAGAAAGACGAGCGCCTGATGGGGGTTGAGCTAACGGAGTAAACATCACAATTTCGCCAAATTAACCGATTAGGATTTCACTTGGGGAGTTTACGTATTCTTGTTCCATTGTTTAACTGAAAACCATCAGTTTTCCAAACGAGGAATAATGCAGATTGAATCAATAACAATGGGTGTTATCGTATAAAATCATATATGTACATTTTAAAAATTAATAAAAAAGGCAAACGAAACATTAATTAATTTATAAGATTAAATTTCTGCTAATGGAGGCGCCTGGTTGTTCATCAAAAATACGTGTTGAACGAATAGAAACGTGGATTTACTTTGGAATCAGCGAGTCGTATTCTAAATAAAAGTATGCTAAGTGATTATTACTAAGCTAGATAATGTGTTAGGATACAATTATTTTCGGTTTCCTTGCAATCTTTCTCATTACTGGGACCAATTTGAAGAAACAATTTACAGAACAAAAAAATCTAACCTCCCATTTCTCTTGCACTGACTATGTTCTGATGTAAATCTTTCTTTTTTTTCTCCTCCACAGTGATCAGCACTGCAGTGTTTTCAGTTCTTTTTTGGAAATAGTGGCTTTGGAGGCTTTAGCAGCGACGCGAACGGTCCGGAATGCCAGTCAAGTGACGGATGGAAGCACGCTGGCTTCGCCTCGAATTATTAGGACTTTTATTTCAACGCCGTTACGAGCTACCATAAAATGACTGCAAAGAAGGATAAGGACTACAAGAATCATAAACACGGCAGTGGTAAGTCTGGAGGTTCACGTAATGGGCCTGGGTTCGACGACGACGACGATGACGTTTTTCGTAAAGCGCTATCTGATGGAAAAACTTTTCCATTTTCCCTCCTTTCGTTTCCGCTACCGGTACTCGGTACAGAGTTAAGCGCAACAGCAATCTCGTCCAAGTTAGACAGCCATCTAGCGAGCCAGGCCGGTACGACAGCAACAGGTTTGATTACGGCGCAGGACCCTCTCAAACGCACCAACAAGCCCCTGATGGAGAAGCGCCGGCGAGCCCGCATCAATCAGAGTTTGGCCATCCTGAAGGCCCTCATCCTCGAGTCGACGGTCAAGAGCAAGTCCGGCGACGGTCAGACGAAGCACTCGAAGCTGGAGAAGGCGGACATCCTCGAGCTGACGGTGCGCCATTTTCAGCGCCACCGGAATCTGGACAATCCGGGCATCGATAAGTACCGGGCGGGGTACACGGATTGTGCGAGGGAGGTGGCACGCTATCTGGCCACCCCTGAGCCACCACCGTTGCCGAGTGTTCCGACGCTCACGGATGCGGGTTCTAAGGCACGTCTGTTGCGCCATCTTGATAATTGCATTGCGGAGATCGATACCGAGATTTGTCCGAAGGCGGCGGGAGTTGTTGGGGCGACGGAACGAACGAATGGTGGTGGTGTGACGACGGTGGCCACGTCAGTCGGCAGTCAGGATTCGCAGGTGGCGACCGTCGGTGGAGCGGTAATGTACGACGGGTTGAAGAAAGCCAAAGATCTCATGGTGGACTATGGTGGCGCTGTTCCAACCGGACCGCAGGACTCCAATCCACTCGACTTTAGCAAGTCCAACCGAGAAATTGGTCGCTCTCCGTACTCGTACCGAGGTTCACCGACAGACCTCGCCCTGCTCACTCCAAAACCATCGGGATTGGTAAGTATCTCACTCGTTTTCATAGCTAGCTCAATCAGGACTAACAATTTCTGTTCACTCAGCTCCACCAGGATGAAAACAACAACCGAGGCACGAGCGGTGGGACGGTGAGCGGACACAAAACGAAAGCCAACAACCATCAGCACCACCATCACCATCTTCACCATCAGCAACCGGCGTCCTCCATGGTGTCCGTGGCCAACCTGGAGGATATGATTCACGGAAGCGAGATTGCGACCACTTCCGCCGCCGGTAGCCACACGGCGCTCAACAAAATGATGCTCGGCCACCACACGTCTCACCAGTCCCAGCAGTCACACCCGAAGCTGATCGACATGGCTAACCTAAAAACCTGCCGGCTTGATCCGGGAGCGATCAAGCACGAACCAACGGGCGCCGGAAGTGGTCTGCTGGTCAACGGATACTCCACCACCTCATCGGCCGTATCTTCACCCACTCCGTCACCCGCGGCCGGCAATATGGAGTCGGATAAGGATGTGTCAAACGTAAGTGGTTTTATGCAAAAATCTTTTTAAATATCAGTGAGACCAGTTCTTATCCAAGCTTACCTTTAAATATTAAACTATCATACTGTTCCAACTATTGGAACTTTACATGCGTTGTACTAACACTGATACGTAATTGTATTAATGTCGCTTATAAAATTACATCGATCTGAAACTCCCGGTGATTTGAACGAAAGTATCCTTTGTGCAAAACAAACGATAAAATATATTCGTTTAAAACAAAGTATTTTGGTCAGTTAATCAAATTCATTTAAAGTAAGATTGTTACAAAACATAGGGGTTAATTCATAGCATGTTTCCTTTCCTTTCCTACATGCGTAGTTATTACCACTACGAACTCGATTAACTTCTTCCACATTAAAATCATTCAACTGCTTTCTCTTCCTAATGGCAGCATTCGGAGCATAGCGTGGTGGTGCCTCCAACCGGTGGCTATCCACCTCAGAGCCAGGTCCTGCTGCTCCCCGATCACTACATTCAGCTGGCCACCGCACTCGGACTCGGCAGTGGCCAACCAATGGTAGACCATCCGAGTGCCGCAGCCGCAGCAGCAGCCGCCGCCGCAGCCGCCCTCTCGACGACGGACTTTGAAACGCTGATCGAACAGAACCGTCGGCAGGCGGCCGTCCTAGCGCACGAGAAGATGACGGCGGAAATGCTTAGCAGCTTGCATGCGCTACCGGAGAACGTCGACGAAAGCTACTGGGAGCTGTACAAGAAGTCGCTCGGCATACCGGACTCGATCAGCAAGCTCAGCCTAACCGATGTTCGAGCGCTGATGGCAAAGTCGGTCGGTCCTGCGATGCCGAAGGTTGAACGTCCGGCGACACCGACCACGGTACCACCCGTGGTAACGAAGATGGAAGTAGACGAACCAACCCATCCGCATCAGCACCATCAACATCATCACCACCTGAGCCATCCTGAGGATCAAACGGCCGCGGCTACTGCACACACGGTGAAAGCGGAACCAGCTGGACCGGTGTCTCCTGGACCGGTTGAACAGGAGCCCGACACCAGAGTACCAACTGGAAGTCCACCCATGAAGAAAGAGTCGCTCGATGGAGACAGTCCCATGATCTGCACGGAAACTCAGCAAACTACCACGTACGCCGAGGAGAGGGATCGGCGCAGTGTGAGCCCACGGTCGATGGAGGATCGAAGATCGCCCACGAGCAGCAATGCTAGCGGTAGTAGTGACCGGTGTGGTAGCAGCCAAGGAACCGACAGCATGACCGGATGTCAACTGCAGGCACAAACCTGGCGTCCATGGTAAACGGGTTCGCGATCTCTTAACGGTTAGAGATGTAAATAGTCATGATACATGTGCAATAATAAGATTAGTTGCTAAGACGACCGTTTTCACCGGTCGGAGTTTCCTTCCTCGTGAACTTTCCTCTAGCTCAAACTATAATCTACCTGGATCTAGTGGTTTCCATGGAGTGTACATAAAGCAATGGCGGAATACCTTTATCGAAATGTTTCCACAACAAAAACCGAACGTTTTGGCACTGGAGATGCGGGCAAAGTAATTGTAAAAGGAGAAAAAAATACACAACCGATATATTTCCAACCCTCTTCTACCCAGTGAACAGTGTTAGTTGTTTGATGTTTGCATGGACAGTCGCGCAAGAAATAGTCGAGTCGAAAACCAAACCATCCTCAATGGGGTAAAGTATTTAGTTTAGTTACCTGCCGCTGTAAACACGCTGTTGCATACTACTCCAACACCTTCGCTTAGTGTATAGTCATTTTAAGAAAGGATAAAATAACTGAACGTAAAATCTCATTAACCTGTGAACGGTAGAAATAGAATGTAACGAAACGGAACGGGTGTTGAAGGTGAAGACAGAAAATTATCCATTTCAGAGCCGGGGAAATTCATTTACGGATCGAAAAAGAGCAGCAAAACGAACAGAAGATACATTTAGAAACATCCGGTAGTGATCGTACAATTCAAGACTACATCCATATAGCATGTACTAAAAGATGGATTACCAGTTTTTCTGTGTATTTTTCTAGATATGAGTTGTAAAACAAACATCTATTATCAAATGCTACATATTTGATTTGAATAAAGTGCAATTTCAATGATGCCGATGAGTATTATCTTAACCGTTGCTGCGGTGGCGCTATTTGCAGGTCTAATTGATGCTTGATTTTACGAATTCGGTGGGAAACAAGTAACGCAGAAAATTTTGGAAAGCATTATGCGACTCTTTTTTGTTTTAACACCGCGAAGGACACAAATAAAATTCAACTAACAAGATATTCCAGATGATATTAGAAGAGTAGTAGTTGTTACATTTGTAATATCCTCGGATACATCCTATATAACTTATTGTATTGACGCACAAATCACGAATACAGTTTCGGTTGTGTGGAAAACGAAATATCGGTTACGTTTTCCTGCTTACAGAATGTCCCCGACATGTACTGATCCCAGTTGGGTGTATCTATTAAATCAACTCCCGCACCACCGCTCACAAGAAGTTCAGCTTCGTCTTTTACGCTTTCCGGTAGCGAATCCTGGACGGTCGGCAAGAGGTTCAACGGTGACGCGGATTTCGAACGCGCGGGAGACTTAATACAGATGGAAGACGAATAAGGAGCTAACAGTTTCGACATGTCAAAATTCTGTCCGCAGTTATTTCGCCTTTGATGTGTTTTAAGGTCATTTTTCTAAAGGAAGAAAAAATGAGTTATCGATAAACTTGTTTTCCAAGACACAATCAGAATGCACTTGCACGTACCTGGGCGTAGGCTCGACCGCAAGGACATCCGTACGGTTTCTCTCCGGTGTGTATACGGATGTGTATCCGTAACTTATCCCGACGGGAAAACGCTTTCCCACACGATGTGCATACGAACGGTTTTTCACCTAAATGGAAAAAGAAATGATTTAATTATTTTACTACTTGGAACAAGAGTATATCAGACGATCTTCGTTCTTACCTGTGTGAGTGCGCATATGCATGACTAGATCGGACCTACGCGGGTATCCCTTGCCACACAACAAACACTCGCAAATAGTCTGCCCATTATGCCGTCGAAGATGCACCGTTAGATTGCTCGAGGATCCGCAATTATGGCCACAGATGTTACAGAGAAACATTTTCTTATGTTCAACATCATCAGAACTAGTTTCCCCAGGTTGTTGGTTTTTGGCGTGCGTAGCCCCGATATTCCGGTGTGACTTCCGATGGTTGGTGTAGTTAGACTTGGTTTTCATTTGTTGACCACAAATTTCACATTCATACATCTGAAAAACATAGAGATATTATATTATTCAAAACTACGAATTGGTTGTTTTCCCTGAGTTCGCTTTTACGTACCTCAGGCTTTTGCTTTGGGTTTTCCGTCTTGTGCGATTGAAGGTGTCGTTTGAAGTATCGTTCCGCCAGAAACTCTCTGCCACAATATACGCAAAGGAAGACTGCACCTACATCTTGGGTATTTTCTATCGATTCCGTTTTCGTATAGCCCTCATCAAGTTCGTGTATTTGTCTATGAATGTTTAATAGTTGCATGTTGACGTAGGGTTTACTGCAAACCGTGCACTTATAATACCGGTGTTCCGAGCTATCCTGAGGAACGTGATCACATTGTAGGTGCAAGTTTAACTGTGTCTGGAGGTTGAAACTTTCCGGACAAATGCTGCAAAGGAACGTTTGATCTTCATGTGCCACTTCTTTTTGGCCATGTTTCCGCCTGCTATATGTCGATCGAGTAACCTGTGGAATAGGAAGCAATAGGGAAGATATTAACTCGTCCTTATACGATTTTCCTTTCGTATTCACCTTCGAATTACGTACATCCTGCATTTTATGCATCTGCCGATGGGTGGAAAGATAGTTATTCGTCGTGAAGCTTTTTCCACAAACCTCACACTCAAAGTGACGCTCGTTTGCGTGCCTCCGAAGGTGGTCGATGAAGATGCCCTTGTTTCGAAAGCCTTTATCACACTGCGGACATTTCCATACTTTTTGCGGGTGAAAATTGAGATGAAACTTCAACAGCTGAAACGATGAGTACGCCTTCGGGCAGAAGAAACACTGTCGTATTTTGGGTAGCGTGCCATCATCACCATGATCACTTTTCATATGATGTTTAACCATTATCTTCCCGCCAGCAATGTGTTCACCACACAACGGGCACACATTGGTGCCGGTTGACGATTCTTGTTCCGGGTCTGGTTCCTTCGAGCGTTTGCGCAAAGACGCACGTTTAGATGTCTTGCTCTTTTCATCGTCTTCGGTTTCTAAGTGGTCTTTGCTTGCGTGGGTGTCCGTTTCCGAATGGCCTCTAGTATCCAACTGTTCATCATCATTGGCATCTTCAGCCGTCTCTGGGATCGCATTCGTTTGCGGGGGAACACATTCGATGAATTCAAGAGGAAAGTCCTGGTTAGAGTGTAATGCAGCGAATTCCTTCGAATCTGCATCTGCCCTTTCTTGCTGCAGTTTTAGTAAAGTTTGGTACGACTGATTGCATCTTTCCCTGAACTCAACGACACTTTCTAAGAATTTGCAACAGCTCACGCAAATCAACTTAGTGAGATCATCGTTATTGGAGATCTACAACGAACAAAACATTGTATTATTGAATTATGACCAACGAAAACAAAAATCCATCTGCATGTTGCTCACCTCTAGCTGAGTTATAAACTTTACCACGCTTGGAACATCGATGTTTTCATGATCGAATATGGAAACTATGCCATCTTCTTCCACACAAAGGCGACATATTGAGTCTGCACGTTCAATTAAATTAACTTTACCCATTTTTCATGCTTCAATTCATTGAAACGGTTGCAACATCCCGGGAAAACGTAAACTTTGCTTTGGTTGTTGTTGATACCGATGCCGTGTGTTTGTTTTGATATTTTGTTTTTATTTATAAATACCCTCTGGGTACCAAGCGTTTATATCTACGTATTCGGTTCTGTACCATTGATATGATGTTGTGTTTTTGGGCAAATTTGTTTAATTTTGCAAGCACGCGAAGTATGTAAAAATATAAAATCAGTACATTAGTATTTTTTTTAATGAATTATGATTTATATTTGATTGACTGATTTAATTTTAAATGCTGAAAAGTTTAATCTTTCCAGGGCAATTAGAGCTGTCAGTAGAAGGAGTAGAAATTTCCCAAACTTTCCCTGTCAACGCATCGAAGGCTGTCGAGTTGTAAACAAAACGTACACCTATTTATTGGTCCAGAGGTCCGTGGGAGGATCTCCGTTATATTTTATTTTAGGGCTCGTTTTCCAGCACAGCACGACACGGGTGCAATTATTTACCCTCCTTGATCGTTCTTTGCTGCTTTAACGCTGCTGTGAATCCGGTGTTCCGAGGCTGCAGTCGTGGTCGGTGATGGAAAGTGACAAAATGGAAATCTACGAATCACTGGTGCGCTGGCTGAGCGTACTGAATCTGTCCGCCCCGCACGAAACGGTACAGCAGCTATCCGATGGTGCCGCCCTCGCACAGGCCTTGAATCAGATCGCCCCGGAAGTGTTCACCGATGGGTGGCTGTCGAAGATCAAATCCGACGTCGGTGCCAACTGGCGGCTGAAGGTGAGCAATCTGCGGAAGATTATCGAGGGCATCTACGTGTACTACCAGGATGAGCTAAGCTTGAACCTTTCGGAAGAGTTACGCCCGGATGCGCTGAAGATTGCCGAAAAAGGTGACGCGTACGAGCTGGGGCGTCTGTTGCAGCTCATACTTGGCTGTGCCGTGAACTGCCTGGAGAAGCAAAAGTACATCACCCAAATCATGGAGCTTGAGGAGTCGCTACAGCGCAACATTATGGCAGCACTGCAGGACATTGAGTACATCTGGCAGGGTGCCTCACCGTCGCGAAATTCAATCAACACCACCTCCAGTCTAGACGTGAAGACGCTGCAAGAAGATCGAGACACACTGGCCCAGAAGTGTCACGAAACGAACAAGAAAATGCTAGTGTTGATCGAAGAAAAGTCCGCCCTGCAGCAGGAAATCGTTAAACTGCAGGCCATCGTTGGTCGGTACGAGAATCCCAACCTGATTGGCGACGATGGCACCTCACTCGGGCCTATTCAGCTTGGATCGTCGCGCTACAACGAACTGCGAAAGCTGGTGGACAGCCTCAAGGACGAGCTACTGCAAGCGGAAACGGCCCGGGATGATCTGAAGATGAAGTCGATGATCCAGGAAAAGGAGATCGGCGAGCTGCAAGTCAAGATCGACGAACTGCACGCGGCAACGGCCGAGATAGCACAGCTTAAGGACGAAATCGACATCCTGAAGGAGGCGAACGAAAAGCTTAAGATATGCGAATCGCAGCTGCAGACCTACAAGAAAAAGCTGGAAGACTACAACGACCTACGGAAGCAGATGAAACTGCAGGAGGAGCGCAGTTCCGAGTACCTGAAGCAAAATCTGCAGTACGAGGAGGAAGCGAAAAAGTACGCCGGCCTCAAGGGACAGGTAGAGCTGTACAAGAAGGAAATACAGGACATGCACGCCAAGCTTGACGTAGAAATGGGCAAGACGGTGAAGGCCGAGTTCGAGTACAATCAGCTGCAGGTCGAACTGGCGGCAGTACAGCGCGAAAAGGAGCATCTGCTGAGCGAGCGGGACTCGCTGCGGGAAGCGTTCGACGAGCTGAAGTGTGGTCAAGCGATCGGACCGGATGGAGCTGGCCATGGCGGGGGAGCTGGTGGGAACACGATGTCCAAGGAGCTACACTCGAACGATCTCCACGAGCGCATCGAACGGCTGGAGCGGGAAAATAAAGCCCTACGTGAGGGTCAAGGTGGTCAAACGGCACTATCGGTGAGTTGGAGGAGGAATTCTTGATTATTTTGTTTCCTCATTAAGAAGATTCTACATTCAAATTTTCATAACTTACAGCAATTGCTGGACGATTCGAATCAACGGAATGAAAAGCTACGGGAGCAGCTGAAGGCAGCCAACCAGAAAATTCTACTCCTCAGTCAACATCACACAGACGACGGGAGTTCGAAGAGGTAACTTTCTTAAACCAGTTTTTTACTTTTCGATAACCTTTCTTGCTTTTCGCTTCAGTGAAATGGAGCTTCAGCTCAAACAAACGATGGAACTTGGCGGAGAACAACGGTCTTCGCAGATTGACGAGACACACCTCAGCAATTTACACACGAAAATAGCCAACCTTGAGGCGGCCCTCGCTGCAAAAGATCAGGAACTGCAGGCAGCTGACGTACGCTACAAAAAGTGTGTCGAAAAGGCGAAGGAAGTGATCAAAACACTCGATCCACACGCGATCAGTGGTGAGTACAAAAAGCGACTCTCTTATTTGTGTGATATTTAATTTATTTAATCACTCCTCCAGAGGCACTCCTGATGGAAAAAGGACACATGGCGAGCGATCCGACCAGCGGGACCGGAGTCGATGGGACACCCGCGACCGCCGGCAATACGCCACACCGTCCACCGATGGGGCAGCAGGAAGAACAGCTGATAGCGACCGCATTCTATCGGCTCGGGATGGCCTGCCATCGGGAAGCGGTGGACGCCCGGCTCCTCAGCGGTCCGGGCCAAAGTTTTCTCGCTCGGCAACGGCAACCGGCGGCCAGGAAACCGTTAAACGCAAACTTCGCCAAGAAGTAACTCGATACTATCCTTCCAACACGCAGAACGCGGTGGCGCGCACGATCGATCAATCATCAATTTGTGGCCGAATGGTGCCTTACTCTAGTGCGATAGTCGAAACAGAATCGCCAAGTGACAGTTTCCCTCCACCCGAGGTGGACGAGTTTTAACGACCAAGCCTTCCATGGGCAAGACGGATTTTACTGGAAGGGACTTCTTTTTACCTCTATTTGGCGCTAATTTACGGGAGCGGGGAAATTTCGCTCCACAAGAAGACATTGGGTTTACTTTCAACGAAAGTATCGGGGTACGAGTGTCCAGTGTTTCTGTTTGTTTTTCCCCCCATAAACGAGTGTAATTCTTTGTGTAGTATTTATTTTACACTGCTGATATTTCCTTTTGCTTTTGTCAAGACTTGTAATATCGGATTCCAAATATAGTAAATATATGATATGTTTGACAAACACAACTAGCTCGTGGATTAGTTGGATTAAATCTTTTGTGATTTTATTATACGTTTAACTTATCTAAGATTCCATTTTATCGTCACTTGCACCAACTTCGTCGATCGAAAGGAAATTGGACCGATTAGTGTTCAACCCTGCGTCCAGCACGCGGTGCGCCCACCGTATGTTCTCCTGCACTTTCTCGATCTTCTCGATCGGAGTCCACGTTTGATCGTGCTCCAGCTTGTAGCTGCCCAGGTACTGATGCTCGCACCCCTTCGGTCCCCACTCGTCCGGCGACAGCATACTGAAGTACGTTTGCCCCGAGGCTCGTTTGTACAGGTGGTAGATGTGGCCGGGAATTTTACGGAAATTACACGCCGCATGGTGCAGCTCTTGTGCGGCTTGCGTTTCCTCTAGAATCTTCTTCGCCTGCTGCTGCAGGAAGCGGACCTGCTCCGCTATCATGACTAGCTTCGCGCACGCATTATTCGTAACGGCGACATCGGCCGACTGAATTTCCTTCGCCAGCGTCACGATGTCGTCCGCTTCCCGCACACCCGTGCGGTACATGCTCACAATTGCCGTCCCATTCGGGGCTGGATTACGCTCCACCAGGGTAACTGTAGGTTGGGAAACGGAGCACAGTTGAATAAGATGTTTTCCAAGGACGTTGGCACACGTTTTCACTTACCTTTGGAGAGCGCATCCTGATATTCTTTGGACGTTGTTTCGAGCGCCATCCTTTTCATACTATTGTGAAATCAACAGATCATCGAAACATGTGGTCTTAAGTGGTGTGTTGTCTGCGATCGTCTTATCAGCCAAACTCTTACGAAAACTTCTGAAAGTGGTCCTCGCGTGCGGGATGGGATTCTAAAATCTATTACTTATCTCCAGCGAACTGCCTTGTTTATGTTTTTTGCTACGAATATTTTCGAAAAGCTGAAAGCGAGGTTTTCAAGAAATGAAAAGGAGAAACAGGTTGTATCATGTATACCGCGATCTCAAGAGCAATTGTCAAGGTTAGTTTATTTTGAGATTGGAGGTTTATGTCTTTTGATTGATTTACCATTGATAAATATTTTTTCTCCGGTGAAGAATGGTGCAACACATGGCTATTAAATCTTTTATGTGTTTGAAACAAATTTTAACTCAAAAATAATTGATTTCTTGGGGCAGTCCGCACCTTTTGAGACAACCTCCTTTGCGAAACAAATTCCGATTTTGACAATTGCCTGGTCAAAACTTGAACCCCGCAAAAACCACATTTGACGCAACCTTCTGTCAGCCTTCAGTCATCTTGGTAGCGCAGGAATGGTTGGTCGAGCCAGCAACTTGGTGCGCGATTCTGCAGTTTGTTTCAGGCCGAGCGATAAGTGAGTACAAAATCAACAGCGGCCATCATCTCTATTTGAAGCAGCAGCAACACCAGCGGTAACATTATATCCAGACAAGTGCTGCAAAAAAAACACTACAACCGAGCGCCCAGAAATAACGTAAAAAGGTGTCATCTGATGTCTTCTACTTCCCGAAAAAAGAACAGAAAAATCCTCCCAATCCGTACCGCAAAGTGGTTGCTATAGCGCACCACGGCTTGCTTGTGTGCAGTGTGTATGTTTTTCCCCCCCTTCTCCTGGTTCTATGTGGATTTTCCCGTGTTGACAAAAAAGGCAATCGCGCCCCGAGACGGAATTTCTGGCCCCCTCACAACCGTGGCTATGTTCTTGGTGTTGCCTCCAAAATACAGCGCAAAACGCTGACCATCTCCTTGGGATTGATGAATTCCGAACAACTGAAAAGTGACAACTGACCAATGAGGAGCCACTCCAATGCTGCAATGTAAAACGGAGGAAAATCTATTGCCCTTAGCAAAGCTGTGCCAGTTTAGATTAGTCATCGTCCCCAACGGTTGGGCGGTACGTTGCGCTAAAAGTTCGAGAAGAAACGATTATCAGCCCAAAATATCATCGCATAGAACGTTCTGCGACCGCATGATAGCGCACAGTGCGGTGACATCCCTTTAATGTTTAAAGGTTTCAACCCCCGTGGATTGTTGTTCCTTACTCCCGCCCCTCCCTACTCACTCCATTGACTCATCGCGGAGGCAACACACAGTGGTTGTTCTTGATGGAAAAAACGAGGCGACTGGGAAAAAAGGGCGGGGAGGGATCACCCCACTCTCTGTTGTTGCGGATCGAAAATCGCGATCGCGAAGTGCGTACGATTATGGTTGTGTTGTCCAGTCGTCGTCGTACTCGCCCATTCAAGCTACGCGTCGGTGTGTGCGTGTTGTAGGTGTGCGAACCGAGAAATGTTTGTGTTTTATTTGCCTTCGTGCCCTTTCCTGAAGGGCCCCTGGGCGAAAGGAAAGTGTGTGGTGCAAAATCTTTGCAAGCATCTCTCCGTCCAAGGAGAAGGCAGTCGAAATCGAAGGAACCAGGTCGTCTATCGCACAAAGTCGAGTCACAGAACAATTGTTTGCGTTGTTAGTTTTAGGTTGGTTGTATGAAAATTGTGTCATGATCGTCAACATAAACGTGACGCAAAGAAGCTGCTGCACCGAACATTTGTTTACCTTTTTGCCCACAACCTTCAATGGCTACTTGTATCGGGTGTTTTATTTTTTCATGCTTTTCATAATATAATTCTCAATCCATAGAGGGAATGTATTTGTTCCACTTCATCACTCTCTTGTTGCTCTTTTTTCTGTCCACAGCTTCCATTTGAACTAAAACCAAGAAAACGGCACATCAACAACCATTGTGCATTGTTGCAGTTGTATTCCGCCCGCTCGACTCGACTCTGAAAGTGAAACAAAAATAAATAGAAGTCTCCTTGCGCTTCGTCACCTCGCGATCTATTGCACTTCTATTTTCGGCCACCCTTCAGTGTGACGTTGTGCAACTGTGCGTGCGTGTTGGTGTGAAGATCGTGCGTGTTTTTTCGCCATCGTCGAGCGAGATCGTGCGTGAATGTTGTAAGCTTGCGACCAGCATGTGATTTGGTTCCCTGCAAGTGTTGGAAGTTGGTAAAGTAAGTTGATTTGTTTCCCAGTGAAAAGTGGCAATTTGCAACGGTTGCAAGCGTGCATTTGCTGACCGATCAGTGTGCAGTGTATGTGTGTTTGTGGGTGTGTGTGATCGACAAAAGGAAAGGAAAACATCCTTCGTCAAGCGAGGCAAAGCATTGGGTGTGTTTTAGGGATTAAAATATCCCTGTGTCCCTCGGCCGGAGGTAGTGTCCTGCAGTGGCTTCCCTGTTGCTCGGGTCGGCTTGCACCGGAAGTGTGATAATTGTAAACTAAACCCGCACGCCCACCGCTCGTCCAACCGATCCTGATCCTTTTCGGGTGTGTGTTTTGAGTGAAGAAGGCAGAAAGGAAAAAAAGGAAACCTTCAACCAAATCACGTCCGAGGAGAAGAACGCGTACAGTGGTAGGTAGTTGTTGAAGTAAACATTTGGGACCTTCAAATCACGGACGAATGGTGAGGGAACACCAGCGAGATATTTGCCAGGCGAGAATGCAAATGTTTTCTCTACCCAGCTTGACTTCCGATCGGTGCGAGATCAGCGAACACCGAATACCAACGCCATCCAACCGATCACCATGCGGAACGTTTTCTATTTTTGGCTCACCATCAGGGAAATTCGACTCGGCCAGGCAAGCCAAGCGTTTTTCCTCCATCCCCGGGAGATGGTTCTATTGTTGCTGCTTGTACGGCAACGCCTTTCCGATCGATCGCTTTGTTGCCATGCGGAAGGAGCGGCCGGAAGAGAATTTCTCCAGCCCGGAAAAAACCATTGCAGCGAAGGCTATCTTTCGAGCTCGTTTTGATAGGTTTTTCATTTTCTTTTTTGCAACTACCTCCATCGTGTCGATGACAACTCAAATGATGGTTTGGAATTACTTATGTTTTGTAAAAATAGAAATAAATGCGAGAAATGTGACACCGCCCGACACGGCAACGTTTTGTCAATCCGAACTGAGGCTAGAGTTGAGGGCATGTTCGTAAACATGAACTCGCTGGGAGTCGTTGTGGAAAGTGTGTAGAAGTAAAGAGAGGAGGGAAAATCCCTACGCTATACGCAAAGTCACCATGGTATTTCCATGGCTACCTGTTGTTTTGCTTTCATACTTTCGAGGGTTTTGTACGGGATGACTTCGCGCCTTCTTCGAAAGTCCACGTGCGAAATTATTTAGAAGCTTTTCCAAAACAATCAATACAAATAGTATAAGTAATCATTATATGAGCTTAACAGACTTACGTAATGATTTGGGAAGGTTTTGGCTTATGAACTTTGGCAAATAAAAAAAGGCCTTCTGGAGCTTGGGAAAAGGTCGTTGCTTCTCGCTACACTGTTGTGGCTTTCATTAGCATAAACGGGCGCCGGCAGGTCACGAAGCTATTAAACCCTAGGGAACCCCTTGCGGGAACGTTAAAAAGGGGGTTTGTTTGGGTATAATATCGTCCTTCACGCTTTCCGTTGGCATGCAAACTCATACCTTGGCGACACGAGGACACGAGTTCAATGACAGCTGGCGTTCGAATGGGCTCAGTTTTCATTGCTGTCAATCGTTATTTTAAATTATTATTTCTATTTTTATCTATTAAGGAAAAATTCCAAATTCAAAGGCTCATTCCATAGTTTACTCGGAGAAATTAAATCATACCAATGGTATAATCGCTACAGGAATAGTCTGGAACATTTGTCGCAGAGTACACAAAAATTCATTAATTTGTATCCTTGAAAGGAATTGAATTTCTAAAAAATTACCTACATTCTATTCCGAACCACAAAATTGTATTAACTTTATGTAAAGAAAGTATCGATTAATTACCTTTTGCGACTATTCTGCCAATCCGTATATGTTCTCCATTTCACGTATCAATTCTCGCTGAATCCTATGCCACAATTTGTTCGAACAAAATACTCTCTAATCGATCCACCACGGTATGGATTTGTTGGCGAACAAATAGAAAGTGGGGACGACAAATGCCATCCGTTGTTTTCCCAGAGAAGGTTCAATCCCCACCCAACCAACCAACCAAGAAAACCCGCAGCGGCGAACACTACTGTGCGCGTTGCCGGATGTGGTCCGATAAGGAAAAGGAAGCTGCTGCATTGCGCCCGCGTGTGACCATTTTCGCAGAAGATGCATAATTATTTTAATGGAAATCATTTGTCCCCGCTGAGTGACGATGAAAGATCGTTTCGGCCGATTAGCGGAGAAAAGGCGTTACCAATTGGAAAACCCAATTAGGCAAAGTATGTGGAAATATTGTGACTCCTTAGATTTTTTCCAATGAATTGTTTATTTTTCTTTGTTTGGATTTGGGTTTTGTTTTCGGCAGGATCCCAAGAAGTTTGATTCTACTACTGGGATATCTGCTCATTTAGGTTTAGGTATATCTCTTTTTGAGCTGCTACACAGAAGTCTGCAAGCAACTTAACTTCTTCCAAAAAACAGAGATAAATACTAACCCGATCTGTATCGTATAATAGTGTGTTTGCCGATACCGCACTATCTTTTCGCTACCACAATTGGTTGAAAGTACGGCAGCACTACTGAAAACGATAAGAACAACCGGCGGAAAACCGAAACTACTTGTTGTGGTCGTCCCCTTTGGTCAGTTGATTGCTCTTTTTTCGTTTCAGGAAAAAAAGTGGAGCACTAATGAAAAAATTGTGTACCGCGTTCAATCGAGCATATGAGTCACAGCCGGGAGCTGATTGTGAAAGATAATGGTAACGACATTTCCCCCTGCACAAGTTCCATATGCATCGCGCAAACCCTTGTTGCTGTTCGCCCTTCGAAGGGGTGAGTTGGAGAGCATGCGGTATAGTTTTGCCGGCCCATGTGTTCCGCAAGAAGCATAATCTTCAATTTCGAACGATGCGTTACGTTATCATAACGATGCTGTCTCTTCCTACGCACAGATTGTTGCGCGAATGAGGCCAACCGAAGGCGACTGGAGGCTAGATGTCTTCGCGTTTCTTATGCGTGTCACTTCCGCCTTCGCCGGCACCGATCGGATCGAGATCGAGCTGCTCGTCCGTGGGTGACTTCCGGTCGGCGGGAATTGCAGAAAAGGAAATCGAGCGTCGTTGACTGGGGCTTCTTTTTGAGATCGATTTGGTCCGGTTGGCGTTTTGGACTTTCTTAAACGTCGCGGTCGAAGTTGCTGGTGGGCGATACTTTGAAATCTCTTTTGGGGGACGTTCGTGTTGCCGGTATATTTAATCTTGCTAGGAAGACTATTCCTGTCCCAATGTAAAGATATTTGTCCGAAAGTTGGTCCTTAAGTAAATTCAAACACGATTTTCAAAAATATTATTTTTTAAGCTGTCTAATTGTGTTTTTTGGAAACATAAATTTTGTAAATGCTTTTAGCTAATATATACACAGTTTTATAACTTGCGTGGTTTATAGTTTAATGCAAAAAAATACATGCAAAAAAGGAGCACAGTTGTACTGTGAAATTAAATTTAATTGATCAATTTAAAAAAAATCTGATGTCTTTTATCTTACAGGGATGCTAAATTAATAACATACGTATTTGGTATGAAATGCGCGGATTGTAGAGTGTAGATGATAGTATATTTGATAGAATACAATGATTTTAACATGCGCTTCTTTTTGAAAAATGAAAACATTTTATCTGCAGTTAGCGATTGAACAATTAAATTATGCTCGTCAAGCTTACGCAAGATTGTTGAATGGTAAAATTAATCTTGACAAAACTAAGAAAAGCTAATGTCATGAATCCTTTCAACATGTTTCTTTTCTATTTTGTTTTTTGTTGAAAAAAACGCACCATCACTAACGAAAAGAAAAATACTTTCCCATGCGGCGGTAACGACGTTGCGTTACGCCCTAAAAACGGGGACAAAATCCGGCGGAAGTGGCAAAGGAAACATCATTCGTCAACGGAACCGGCGCCCCGGGTTTGCCGGAGGAAACCCGAAGGAAGATCCTGTCATCTCTCGCCCGGCGTCCATTCCTTCTCCTCCCACCGCTCGCCCTGGGCCACTTGTGCTCGGTTTCAAATGAATTTTTATGTTGATTTTCCGTTAAATCCTCGCGCTCAACTGGTGCTCGCAATGAAAAGGATCCAGTTGGTGCGAGTGTGTAGGTAAGGAAAAGCAAGGCAGGAAAAAATCCCGAGTGGCCTCCAGGGTCCAAGCGGTCGTGCAGAAGGATCTCTTCGGGCCGCGATACGAAGCGAAGGATGCAGCATGTTTGTTTTTTATTTCGTAAAGGATGCCCTTCAGAGCGTAAAGCGGCGTTTCGCTTATTCGAGTGGCGAAAAAACAGCGCCATTGCCCGTCGAGATGTGTCAACATTTTCGCTTTTAACTAGTTCGGTTCCTTTTGCGATGTTCCGTGACATCCTTTTCCTAAGCGGGGAAAAACTGTAACTTTTCAACACTTGGTGGCGCATCCTTTCGCTATCCTGTTCATCAAAGGATGGTTTCTCTGGTTCCTCCCGAACGTTTTCAACATTTTGTGAATGGATCCTCGGTTGGATAAGCCGAGCGTGGGAAGGATTAAGGTGCGACATTCAAACACATACGAATACCATGCAGAATAATTAGTTATATGGGCGAAAAACTGTGTCACTTGGTACGGTTTTTCATCTTTGAAGGATTTTCAAAACCGTCTGAAAGAGCTGGTGATTTTTTGTCCCTAAATGCACCGTTTGAAATCTCATCCTTTTCCCCCTTTCGCCATTTTACATAAACCGCAACCGAATAGGCGTAAATTGCAAAGCCGCGTGGTGAATGCGGTGAATTCAAAGACATTCGCTGTTGAACGCTTCGGCCTTCGGAGATGGTGTTGGAATTTAAAAACATTTTCTTCCTCTGAAAGATGAGAGCATAAATGCATCTAACGATGGAGCAGCGCCGGCCGCAATTGAATTGTGCGAATCGAAACGCATCGTCGTGTTTGCAGAGCAAGACTTTTAAAAAAGAAACCCTCTCCAACTGGCCACTCTCGACGATGTTCTACAAGTGGGCACAATAGTGGCACTTCAAACCAATCTTCTTCGTGGTTTTTACAATGTTGTTTCACTCTCTATCGTTTGAAGCGAAACGAAATCTTTCCTAGCGCTTCCCTTTGAAGTGATTCCTTGTAACGAATCTCGCGGCATATGGCTTCGTGGGGATGCTGCCTTTTTTTCTGTTGCGTCCAGACATACAATGGTTTCTTCGGAGAAAGTAGAGCACAGCCAATGGTATACTTAGTGTGGTCGTAAAGCACCGTGTTGCGTCAAGGTTTTAGCTCTTTGTTCGAAGAATTGTTTTATTCTGTAAAAGCCTACGACAATGGTTAACAAAATCTGGAGGAAAAACTTGACATTTTCCTTCCTTGGGCACGGTCGACCATGGCGGCCTCTTTTCTCCCTACGATAACTCAAGTTCTTAACAGTAAAAAAAAGACACCTTTAATATCGGGTGGCGTCGGTGGCTATCGTTATCAGTAGTACGTCTTCCTTCCGACGGGATGTCATCGCCAGGGCGCGGGCGCCTTGTTGCACCTTGAGGCGCGCTTCCACGCATGTTTCCATGTCGATTCCCGTGTTTCACTAATGGGGTTTGCCGATCGCCGACGCGATTCGAAGCTCGATCTTCCGCTCAACCGGTTATCGGATGGCAACAGGCCAGGGCCGACCCAAGAGGAGGGATGGTGTTCGCCAAATGGCCATCGAGTTCTAAATTCACTGACTCGTGTATTTGCTGTTCGGTTTTTGTTCATCACTTTTGCAATCTCTTCTTGTCGATCGGGCGCACCGATAACAGGGTGAAGTTCTGTGCATTTCCGTTGATCAATCAATCGTCTGGAGCGGTTGCTGTAGACATTCTTGGCGGCCAGGTGACTAACTGATGCGACCGTTCTTTTAACCCTTTGATGAAACACGCAAAGTCAAAGCCGTACGATTAAGAGTTATATTAAGTAGAAATTTGAAATATCTCCAAACATTCTTGCATATTTTTTGATGGACTTTTTTATGTAATTCTTCTATTTTTTACTTTTTTTACAATTTCATTTTTTAAATTTTTTTTGAATTTTTGCTCTGCCATCGATCATAAAGTTTTTACTGCTTACGTTGAACTTTGATAGTGGCGCCAGTTTTGTGTCAACTTTCGAAAACTACGTAATGTCGCATTGCTTTCTAATTTTTTTTCTTCTTGCCATTATTCTTTTTTCAATATGTACTTGCAAAAATCTGAAATTATGCATCGATATTTTGCTAAGAAGTTTTAAACAAGCGATTGAAAAATTATGTCAAAGAATGTTATGGAAAAGTTGAAAAATCGTCATAGAAAAGGAAAAAATGAATTAAAATTAACAAGAATAGAAATATCCAACCCTGAATTCTTAATTTCAGCGACTAAGTTTGTATTTGTTGTGAAATAGAAACATAGTTTTTGTTGAATGACATGATAAAATTCAACCATGTATTAACCGAAAGTGTTACTTTGACAATTTAAAACATTCAATGACATTTATTATTCCGTAGCTCGTCATATTCGAAACTAGCAAATTTCCCGGAAATCTCTTATGGATTCTCAAAGGAAAAGGCATAAAGATGAATTGAACTTTAAAATAAGCTAAGAGCCGATTTTGGACATTGTCGCTTCAAGGGTTAAACGTTCCAGTATAGCCCAAATCGCGTCGCAGCAGCTATCGTTTGGCGCCGGACGAAAAGAACGTAAAACCCAAACCTTGATACACGCTGCACATCAATTAGCGTAATTGATCTCGCGTCGGTGGAGGTTCCCATCTAAAAAGGACGGGGACGGGGAGGTCCATTATCAATTGAATGCAATCACGTTCGATTGAATGCAACGGTGGTTCCCGCACCACCCAATCTTGCTGCCCACATTCGTCCCGATATCGGCGGGTTGCATGGGTCGTCTGGCGGTGACCAATGGCCGCAATCTATCGAGACTTCCTTCCCTTGGCCTGGCTGCTGATAGCTTTCTCGTCTCGCTACTCCGGGGGCGCTCCCAAGGGTGGAGTTCCCGGAGCCATTTTCGCAAGTGTCACCAGCGTTTCTCGATGGCTTTTCATCGCGCGAGTGGCCTTCTCGTGGTCGTAGCTCTCCCGGGGGAATGGGACGGGATTGCCCGGGTCGATTGGTCGATTTAATTGCACAAGCAAGCACAAGGCCCCACCCGGGTGGTGTTGCTGCAGCGATAACGGCATGTGCAGCAAAGTACGACAAACCACCCGCACGCAGTCACGGGAAAGTGCCGTTCCTTCTTTACGCTCCTCCGAACCGTTGGCGATGGGCAGCTGGATCTCAAATGAGATCAATTAACAATTTGTGGCCTGGAACGGGTGGAGAAAGAAAGCCAACTTGTCGGATGTATCCTTCGCTAGTAAGGACACCGATATCGTCAATTGGAACATTGTTTTTCATGATCGTCTCAAATGGAGATTAATTTTGTATTAATTTTGAGCTCATGTCAAACGGATTTTGATTTTGGTTTGTAATGCAAAACACTTTTCATGACGTTCTATTCAATTTCTTTTCTTGTTACCTTATTTGCAGACTTGTGGTGTTAGGACATTTGAAGGAAGAAATAAAAATTTCTTAAGTTAAAGTATATTAAGTTTATCTCAAACGAATTTCCGCTGTGGACAAATTTTCAAAAACACAGTTTTGATTTTCTTTAAATGTAAGGAATAAGTTCGAGAATTTTCAACTTCTTTAGCATATACTGAAAAAAGGAAAACTCCTTCTCAGTGAAACTAAATCTAAATTATTCCTCTTTCTAATAAAAGAAGAGTGTTGATTGAGTTTTTTCTTTTTTTTTTTTGTAATCAACCTTCCCTCTAGAACAATGACCTGCAGCTTCAGAAGAATGAGGCGCATGTTGCTATCAACCTTATCCTCTTCCTTCCTATCTCTCATCATTAACCATGCCATTGCATCCTAACTGCGCAAAACGGGAAAATGCGTTCCTTGGAGTGCGCGGGGAAAAGGATCGGCTCTTTTATCGCACTTGAAAATTCACTCCCCCCTTCCCGCCGCACAACGAAGCGAAGGTTGGAGGTCAGCTGGAGGTTGCGCTTCTGCTCGGAAAACTGAAGTAGCTGAAGTAAAAAGTCAATTGACTTTGAACGCGACGGTGTATGGGGAGGAGACGGTGTGTCGATGAGCAGCCAGTAGTGATGCACCGAGTGGCATCGATAGAATGTGGTGTCGGACGAGTAGATAACAAGCCCCGGGACCGTTCAAGGAGATGCTGACCCGTTTCACCACGAGCCCTCGGGAGGGGTTTTTCTTAAGTGCATCTGTGGGAAATTGAAATAGTACATTTGCCTACATTTTGGCGTATTCAGGAAAAGGATTCAGGAAAGAAATAGGAACGGAATGAATTATGTAAGGGGGGAAATGAATTAACTTGACAGATTAATAAACAGTAGCAAACTGGAGCCCAAAGGAGTAAGAATTATTTCTTACGTACGAGAACCATCCGAAAATATTCTACATTTGGTCCTTCGAACCGGATAGTTTCGTACTTTGGCGAATTTGTTATTCGATCTGTGTTCTATGAACAATCGGGTTACTGCTACGTTCACGACGTACGCATAGTGATTGTCCCACGGACAAGTGATTCAGTGTTCTAAGAACATTCGGGTACTGCTACGTTTACGACGTACGCATAGTGATTATCTTACGGATAATTGTTCTTCGACGTTCACGACGTCACGAACGCACAGTGAGGAGAACATTTGACGATTACGTCGTTTAGTGTGATTTAGTGATTTGCACATCGGGTGCAACGAACGAACTTCGACGTTTACGACGTGAGGAAAGAAGTTCGCACAAGAGCGAAGCTAGTGAACGGCGCCGACGCATCCCAGCGCATCGTGTAATAGTGCTGCATCATCAAACCGCCATCACGTTTTGCGCGCCATCTCGGTTTGAACCAGTTCGCGCGCATTTGCTTCGAACGCTTCCACGTTAACCCTTGGAGGGACAGTAAAAACGGTAAGTGAAATTGTGAGCGAAATGGAGAAAAAGATTAAGGCGGCTCAGTACAAAAGGAAGGTTGCGTTGGAGAACATCAGATCGCTGGAGAGATTTATGACCGCGTTCTCCAAGGATGAAGTTGGTCAAGTTCCTGATGCATTGGACGGGCTTCAGAAGCACAAGGAAGATTTCTTCGCAGCGATGGCGAAGCTCGAAGAACTCGATGATAGCAATGAAGCGTTGGAATCGTGTATCACCGACAGGATCGACATGGAGGAGCGATGCCGACGGCTGAAGTCGTTCTTCCGGGCGAATCTTCCGAAGGATGCGCCAAATGATTCAACGGTGCTGGCGAATTCGACAGTGGCATTTGGTAGGCCAAATGCGACTAATCTTCGGCTTCCGAAGATTGAACTTCCTACGTTCGATGGCGACTCTACAAATGGCTCTCGTTTCGCGACCGTTTTGTTTCAATGATCGATGACTCAGCAGAACTGCCATCGATTGCTAAGCTGCAGTACCTACTGTCTTCATTAAAGGGCGACGCGGCGTTACCATTCGAGCACACACCGCTAACAAATGAGAACTATGCAGTTACTTGGAAGGCACTTTTGAAACGGTACGACAACTCACGCAGCCTTATTCGAGAGTATTGGCGGAGGCTTCATTTTCTTCCGGCGGTAAAATCAGAGAGCGTCGAGTCTCTGACGAACTTAGTGGACAAATTCACACGTCATGTGAATGGTTTAGTGAAGCTGAAAGAACCTGTGGAGACATGGGATACTCCACTGTCGAACATGCTACTGATGAAGTTCGACGGCGAAACCATTCTTGCGTAGGGATAAGCATTCCGTGCACTTTGAAAGAGACAAATATCAGGAGTTAATGAAGTTCGTCGAAGATCGGATCCAGATCCTGAAATCAACGGAAAGATTGACCAGTGAAAATTATACGCCTATCACGGTGGCCGGCAACACTCGTCACAACGCTTCACGGAGAGCCATTACAAACACCGCAGCTACGCACAAATCTTCGGGGTACACATCAATCACGGTGTTTGTTAGAGTGCAATGAAAACCACCCTCTACGCAGCTGTCCAGTGTTCAATGGCAAGGATGTGCAACATCGACGCGAGATCGTGGCAAAGAAGCATTGTTGTTGGAATTGCCTTAGCAATGCTCATCTGGCGAAGGATTGCAAGTCGGATCGATCCTGTCGCACTTGCGGGGAACGTCATCATTCACTGCTCCACGTTACTTCGACGATCTCGATGGGAGTGAACTCGGAAGATGAAACGGTGTTCCTTGAGACTGCGGTACTTCATCTCATCGATGACTATGGAACATCGCACGAGGCAAGAGCGCTTCTCGACTCCGGATCGATGTCCAACTTTATCTCGGAAGCATTCGCGCGACAATTAATGGCATCGCGTTCCAAGGTCAACGTGTCCATCTCAGGCATCGGTATGGCGTCGCAGTTGGTGAAGGGCTCGATTGTGGCAACCGTCCAGTCGAAGATTCAGCCATATTCATCACAGATGGAATTTTTGATATTGGACACACCTTCGGCGGATATTCCAACGAGTCACACTGACGTGTCATCTTGGAAGATGCCCGCAGATACAAGGCTGGCAGATCCAACGTTCTACACTCCAGGGAAGATCGACATTGTCATCGGGGGAGACTCTTTCTGGGAGATTCACTCTGGGAAGAAACGGTCATTGGGCAAGGGACGTCCATGGCTAGTCGAGACTCCGTTCGGTTGGGTCGTCGCAGGGAACACTGCCCAAGCAGCAACGGAGGCTCCACGGATTTGCCATGTTGCCACATCAGAAATCCCACTGGAGGCGATCCTGAGCCGATTTTGGGAGTGCGAAACCCTTCCAAACGAGGACGTGTGCTCGGCCGAGGAGGATCTCTGCGAGAAACATTATGTTTCTACAACAACTCGGGACGCAACTGGAAGGTATGTTGTTGCTTTACCGTTTAATTCAAATGCCAAAATCGTTTTAGGAGCATCCAAAGCGATTGCCGATCGCCGACTCCTCGGATTGGAACGGCGGTTGAGTTCAAACCCGCAAATGAAGGAAGAGTACAGCAAATTCATGAGAGACTACGAAAGCTTGGGGCACATGAAGAAGATGAGCGAACCCGTGGATGATTCAGTTCCTCATTACTATCTTCCACATCATGCAGTAATCAAGGAGACCAGTACGACCACCAAGGTCAGGGTCGTGTTCGATGCGTCATGTAAGACAACCTCCGGTTTCTCACTCAACGACACCTTGCTCGTCGGACCCGTAGTACGGCAAGATCTGCTTTCAATTGTTATTCGCTTCCGTTCACATGCAATAGCAATAACGGCAGATGTGGAGAAAATGTATCGCCAAATACGTCATCATGCCGAAGACAAGAATTTTCTTCGCATTCGGTACAGAGAAAACTCTTCAGAACCCATACACACTTACGAACTGCAAACGGTTACCTACGGCACGGCATCGGCACCATTCTTGGCTACGCGAACATTGAAGCAGATTGCAAACGACAACATGGAGCTATATCCACGTGCAGTCAACCCGGTGTTGCAGGATCTCTATGTAGATGATCTACTAACCGGTACAGACAATCTTACCGATGCAATGGAAGTAGTGAGTCAAATTTCAGCAATGCTGCAGTCAGCTGGTTTATCGCTAAAGAAGTGGGCATCCAACGAACCTGAAGTGCTGTCCAAACTACCAACAGAAGACGTAGCAATCTTACCAACATACGAATTGCGTGACGCACAAACCGTATCTACTCTTGGACTTGTATGGGAACCAGCTGCAGACGTGCTTCGGTTCCGGATCGATCTGCCGAGTACAGCACCACTGTGGACACGAAGGACAACAATGTCCTACATTGCTAAGATCTTCGACCCGCTTGGATTGTTGGGACCAGCTATCACTGTCGCCAAGCTTTTCATGCAACAGCTTTGGTTGCTCAAGCAAAACGGCAAAGCTTGGGACTGGGACGTTGAGCTGCCATCCCTACTCCAAAGTGACTGGAATAAGTTCTACACCAAACTGCACTTCCTACAGGAAATTCGCATTCCGCGTTATATTGCGCTTCGAGAAGCCACGAGCTTCCAACTCCACATCTTCGCAGATGCTTCACAAGCTGCATTTGGGGCATGCTGCTACCTTCGAGCGGAAAATCGAGATGGGATTTCGGTCCAACTCATTGCGGCCAAGTCCAAGGTTGTTCCGCTGGATAACACGCATTCTATTGCCAGATTGGAATTATGTGCTGCTAGAATGGCAACGAAATTGTTCCGGAAGGTCAGCCAATCTCTCAGCATTCCGATACAATCCACGGTATGCTGGACCGATTCAATGACGGTGTTGCATTGGTTGAATTCCTCACCTCGGCGCTGGAAACCATATGTCGCAAACAGGGTGGCGCTCATACAGAAGGAAACCGGCATTACGTGCTGGAGGCATGTTCCTGGAATAGATAATCCTGCAGATGACATCTCGCGCGGTCTGCATCCGGATAAACTATTGAGATGCGTTCGGTGGTTTCATGGGCCGCACTGGTTGTCTTGCAAGGAAGAGAGCTGGCCTGTGCCCAACCCAACTACGGAAGAAGGAGAATGTGTATCGGAGGAGAGAGCAGTGACACCACGGGTTGTTGCCGTATCAACGACGGCAGACTTCAGCAACAAACTTTTCGCATCATTTTCTGCATACCATCGACTTCGGAGATCTATGGCGTTTTGTTTGCGTTTCATTCAGTGTCTGACAGCACGCGGTGCAATTGGAATCGGGTTCGACGGAAATCGAACGGAACAGCTGTCGCTCGCTGAAAGGATCAGTAGAATTCCACCACTCACGCGGGACGAACTGCTCCAGGCTGAAACCCAGTTGTGCCGGTTATCTCAGGAGGATTGCTTTGCAGAGGAACTGCACATCATAAAGCATGGCAAGGAGATCCCAAAAACATCGAAGCTAAGGTGGCTGTCGCCATTTGTAGACTCAAAGGGATTACTGCGAGTCGGTGGTCGGTTGCACAACGCGCAGATTCAGGACGCGACCAAACACCCGATTCTACTTTCCAGTAAACATTCGTTGGCGGAATTATTGACGGTAGCATATCATCTGCAACTATTACATGCAGGACCACAACTACTGCTTGCCACCCTACGTCAAAGATTCTGGATAATAGGCGGCCGTAATCTTGCAAAGGCTGTTTATCATCATTGTCAACAATGCTTCAAGGCAAGGCCCACGCTGGTGAAGCAAAGCACCGCGGATCTCCCAATTTCACGTGTAACACCTACGAGACCGTTCGCTGTCAGTGGAGTTGACTACTGCGGACCAGTATTTATCAAGTCAACGATTCGGAACCGCAGCCCGACGAAGGCGTACATAGCTATTTTCGTGTGTTTTGCGACCAGGGCGGTACACATTGAATTGGTTGGTGACCTCACGACGGCGTCCTTTCTGGCAGCACTTCGGCGGTTCGTTGCGACAAGAGGGAACATTTCAGAATTGCATTCCGATAATGCAACGACGTTCAAGGGCGACTGCTCATGAGCTTCATCGTCTCTACAAGATGCTGAAATGTAATGATCAGGAACGAGGTGAAATTTTCAATTGGTGTGCAAACCACGAGATCAAGTGGAAATTCATTCCACCACGTGCTCCGCATTTTGGAGGCCTGTGGGAGGCAGCGGTCCGTTCAGTGAAACAGCACATTATTCGCACAGTAGGAAGTACGAGCTTAACTCAGGAAGGAATGGTAACCCTGTTAGCCCAAGTCGGGCAATGTTTGAATTCCCGACCTCTGGTACCATTATCAAATGAACCCACAGATACAGAGCCGCTAACTCCAGGTCACTTTTTAGTAGGCTCCAATATGTTTGCCTTACCACAAGTCGATAGGTCTCAGGTACCGCCAAATAGATTGAAGGAGTTTGAGAAAGTACAAGGGTATTTGCAAACCATTTGGGCGCGATGGTATCCTGAGTACCTGCAACAGTTGCAAGCGCGTGCAAAACATTGTTCGTCTTCCCCGATAGAATTGGAAATAGGACAACTTGTTTTAATTAAGGAAGACAACGTACCACCTACCATATGGCCAAGAGGAAGGATCACAGCGGTGCATCCTGGAAAGGATAAGGTCGTTAGGGTTGCTACCATTCGAACAGCTTCAGGGAAGGAAATCGTACGAGCAGCAGCCAGGCTCGCTCTGATTCCAACTCCACAAGTAGAAGGGGCAAAGGAGTTATAGGGTTTGAATTTGAAATAGCCCTAATCTACCAACAGCTTACACATTAAAAAAGGGATACCCTTTTTTGGTGGCCGGAATGTGGGAAATTGAAATAGTACATTTGCCTACATTTTGGCGTATTCAGGAAAAGGATTCAGGAAAGAAATAGGAACGGAATGGATTATGTAAGGGGGAAATGAATTAACTTGACAGATTAATAAACAGTAGCAAACTGGAGCCCAAAGGAGTAAGAATTATTTCTTACGTACGAGAACCATCCGA
>KE525231.1:959051-1074392 GCA_000441895.2 Anopheles sinensis | reverse complement strand
CGTGGGTTGAAGGAGTGGAGGGGCTGGAAAATGAAGAAAAACATCATAAAACACCATCAATTTTTTTTTTGGCTTCTTCCACCCTATGGCCATGTTCCATCAACGCGCCGGCCGCGATCCGGTCTGATGACTAATGTCCGTGTCGGGCGCCCTGTGCTCCACTGCGGAACGGACGAACGTACGCTTCTCTGGCCAGGGGATGAAACGAGCAACAAAGAGAAAAACCAGGGGGGTTGGAAGCAAAAAATTACAGCAGAGAGTGTTCTTGTTTTTTGTGGCTCCAGTTTTGTGTTACTTTTCCTACGACGGTGATTTATTTACTTTTCCCCCGCAACTGTAACGAGTGGGCTGAGGAGGGGGGGGGGGGGGGGTAGTGTTTTTAACCGTAAAATGCGGGGTAATGTATGGTGACGATGATCCACCCAAGGATGCTGCTGCAGAAGAGAGAGAGAGAGAAGGAGACACTTCGCGGTCGGATTGGCCAGGAATCGGTCCGAGCTAGGGCATAAAGGCGGAACGTGGCGTTCCAGTGCACAAACCCACGGATGCGAGGCGCTTACACAACCCTGTACCACTACACTCCACAAAGTGGGCCTCGGATAACCTTTATCGCCCTGGAAATTTGGCCCTCTTTCTCTCGGGAGTGATAAAGAAAAAATCACTTACGCTCGTACGGCAGAATCCAAACATTTTATGAAGCTTTTTACCCCGGAATACGTACGTTCGTATCGTAATGTTTAGAACAGCACCGTGGCATGAATCATCCCCGGCTCATGTGATTAGCAGAAATTACACATAACGGGCGACCCCGGGCAGTCAGTTTCCCGGTGGCCATGTAAGTCACTCGTCATGGTTAACCCGCCCTTTATCGCCCTTTGGCCGGAGATTAGTCAGCCCACGCGCTCGTTCCACAAAAGGCCCATGGCCAGATGGCTCACCACGTTGTTCAAAGAATTCCAGATTTTTTATCGACGGTTCTTATCGGCACCGAACGGTATGGCCAATCGATGTTTTACAGTAACTTCCAATTTTGTGCGATATGTTTCATTTTTGTCACTATGAATCATTCGACATGAGTGTACCGTATTTATTTGTTAAGATCTCTTTTGATAATTTCTTCTATGTTTTTTTTATATTTAAATTTAATCAAAATAATTTCTCTTATAACTTTTTCAAGTGCTCTATCTCTGTTGCAAAATAATCAATTATAACGAGGGGCTGCAAACGAAGCTTAATCGCTACTTATATTGTGAATTACACTGTTCCATCGTTTATCATCGATGTTCGGGCCAAGCATGAGTATTAGTTATTATGAATGATTCTATTACGGCACAGAGTTATGAATAAGTTTTCAATTACAGCATGACCGAACGAACTACTGCTTAGTTTGTTTACGTTTATGACCAGCGGTTTCCAACCTGCCACAGGGATTTTTCACGTTTTTGACAGATCGAGTAGCGTAACTCACGATTGCACTAGATATTACATACCCTCAAGACTTGTAATTATTTTCAAGAATGGTATTAAATCGTTTTAGCATTGAATCCGAAAAACTGAACAATTTAACCTAGCAAGCTCACAGCTTGTGAAAAGCCATGAGTTGTTGTGAATACTTCAAGCTTCAACACAAATGAAATCCGACAAGTACAGTGTAACTACGATCTAAATTGAGAAAACACTAAATCTGACCCTTTTGCTCAAAACGGTTGTAATTCCAATAAAATCAGTGATACTTCAAACACATCGCTGTAAAAACATTCCCCTTCGATCTGTGCATCGAAAATTCAATCCGATTGAATTGTATTGGATTCAAATTGAATCTAGCGACCACCGGTAAAACCTTCCGCTGTTCCGCTTCCCGTGACGTTACCGAAACGGGCGATGGATTAATCACAAAAACCGTTGGAATGGAAGTTCCGGACGCACATGATGCTGTCTGCTGGGCGGTTGTTGCCGGTTTATCGTGGAATGGGGCTCGTTTGTTGCAGGTGAATTGACGCTGGCGAGACGAAGCAAACACTAGTACGATGCAGCGGTTTGACGCATCGCTCCGGTGCTTCAAGGCCGGTTCAAAGTGGTTTGTCACGTTGGATGACGTTGGTTAGTTTTTTTTTTTGCGCCTCTCGCTATTGTCAAAAGTCCACACAAGGTCGGTGCATCTATTGCATGTTCGGCGTGTTCTTTTGTCACCACATTCGGGAACAAACACACACACACAAATGGTACGGGGACCGCAATGATACTGCAGTGTCCGCATCGTTTACTAATGCTAGCCGAAGGTATTTGGATATTGCAGTTGATTCCCTTGAATGTTTGTACTGACATCGTGTCCTAGGGGAGAAAGTTCATTCGAAAGACTTCATATTTCGTAGATGCTCACTATGAAGACGATTTTCGTGTAATCCTTTTAGATGACCAACTGATCATCCCCCAGAACTGATATCTATGCCTGATGGTGATGGACTCTCTAACCGGTGTTTATTAATATTTCCATTCTCGCCCGTTCCGGTATCCCGCACATTTGGTTACAGAGCCGCTTTTGCTTCTGGCATTAGCAAGTAAGAGCAGTGTATTCCGTTTTAGAATCCCGTACCTGTTGCGTGCACAATGATCGTCACACGTTCGTGGTTTCATTGAGCTAGAGACGGCAGGCAGGATGTCATACATCATGTAACGCCTTGGTCATATTTCTTAGTCCAGTACTGCACACGTGCATCACCTTCACATTTTAAAAGTTTGCTCATATTTCATGCTATCAGGTGTGTTGTTTATTAACATCTGTCCATGTGGGATGATCAACCTGTAAACTTTTTAATTTGTTATTTTGTATATTTCTTCTTGTATTATCATGTTCAAATATTTTCTTTTTTAGCAATTTTTTTTCTGACATGTTTTGCAAATTTTGCAAGTCAGGTTTGTTTTTTTTTCAAAACATGAAGATTAATAATGGTGAACGAGGTGTTGAATATCAGGTGACTTACTCGTATAGTTAGTGATTTAAATTATTAAGTGTACGACATTAAAAATAAGATATTTTGAAAGAATTTGAGTTGAGAATTGATTTCAAATACAATTGAAGAAATTCCAAAAATTACAAATATTTTTCTTATACTAATTTTTTATTTAACTTTACTATTTAGAAAATTGAAATTCAAAAGGGTTTAGTACTACTATGAAAACATTTAACTACCTTGTGAGGTATCAGGCCCGCGCTTTACGTTTCTTATTGATCATCTGGCCCTTTTTAGAAAATTTATGCCGACCGCTGATCTGTACTGTTGTTGACCACATGGCTGTTCCTCGTTCTTTTCATAGAGAGTTGAACAAAATAATCAGTACTGCCACGTTGCCGGTTCAGCAATGCACCGGTTCGGGAAGTAAATTACCGATGCACACTACCTCCTCCCACCGTACCGGAAATAGAGACAGATAGAATTAAAACAGCAGCAAACCGAACCCCGTTAACCGCGCAGCCAGTGACCATATCCGGAACACAATGCGAAGGCGGTGGGCTGGAAAGAGATTTCCAGTTCTACGGCCCAAAAAGGAACGGAACTGAAGGTGTGCTCATTAAGATGGAGAGCGAGCTGGTTGTAGTAAGTTATTTGTTTACCCCTTTGAACCGATTGTCCCAAAGCGCTGGGCGGCTATTGATGGATTTTTGAAACGCCATTTTTGTGCCATCGCGATCGACAACTTACTTACGAGTTCACGAAGGGTTTTGCGGACGAGAGCAACAAACACACACTTGGTAATGTCTCGATGCTGCGAAGTACTAAGCACACCGATCAAACACATTAAAGTCCTGTTTTGCTCTCAGCTCAGCGGTATTAATCAGTATGTTCCGCTAAGTGGAGTATGTAAACAAAAATGGCGCCCGCCCCTCGTCCGGGAGTGCGTCTGATAATCGAATCAGCCGCCCCGTACTGAGGTCATCGAATGGCGCACTGAAAGTTTGGCTTCGGCAGCGCGTCATCCGTCGTCCCGGGAATTTAAGTACAGCAAACGCCGGGTAAACAACGAGATATAGGGTCCATTTTGTCACCATCATCATCATCATCATCGTCATCACTTGTGTGTTTTTTTTTTCAACAATTTGTTTTTCCCTGTTTTCACTGTGTGTGGTTTACCCTCCATGGTTATTAGCTTTTTTCTCGGTCGGTTTTCCCACCGAAAACCCGTGTACCGTGGAAGTTCGGAGCGGAAGACTTTAAATGAAACCGGATGTGGTTTGACGCGCGGACCTGAACGAGTTTGTGTGTGCGTATTTGTGTGGTTTATGGGAGGCGGGTGTCTCCCATGGGAACGCCACCAGCCCGCGGTCCATTCTCGTGGGATTTCTGGAAGGGGTGTAATACGTTTTCCCCTCACTCGAGTACTCGAGTACTTGCTCGATGGGTGGAAAACTGCTGGGTTCTTAAGCCAAACCACAGACACCACGTCGTGGTCGTGTACTCTCGTTACGGCTGGATGGTCCTTTAATTAAAAGCGATTGCCGTCGAGGAGTGTGGGATAATTATTCCGTGCGGTGTTGTAACCGTGCAGTCGTTAATATTTTGTGAAAAATATTTCAACAACAACACTCGTCAATTATACAAGTGTACGCCATTTGGGAGTGGGAAAAGAAGACGTGTCTGCATCGTGTGCGCCCGGATGCATGCAATTGCTCTTCGTGCTAATTATATAGCAACTGCGTGGCGTAATTATCGTGTAAATGAGCAGGACAAGTTCGGACCGTGCGATTACCGCCAGCATGATTCAATCGTGGTCTAATACTTTTCCAACAACTTCACTGTTCAATTACGCTGTTGTGCTATACCGTCATCAGATGAGGCCACTTTTGCACACCGACGTCACGTATACGAACGTTATATACGTTATCTTCATTACAAAATGCTCAATGGCATGGAATTTGGGGCGATCCCATACACCCCTAGCAGGTTTACGGCTCAACTTGTTCGATTAAGCGAGAAAAATACCCACTCCCGCGATTAGGGAACGGCTTTAGCCGTCGATTGTTGATGATTTTTTTATTCTTCTTCTCCCTCCAACGTTGTTATCTGCACGTGGTTCTATTTGAGTTTCCATGCTGTCACCGAGAAATAGCACGCACATTAGTCATCGCACTTTGACCTCACCGGCCACCACCGGCGATGAATGCTGCTGAATGGAGGGTAGCCAATGTGTGCCGCTCTTATGCTTCCCGTGTTGGGGTAATGTCCGCCGAAGAAGCGGCACACACACCGCGAGCTGGCAAATAAAAGGAAGAGGAAAGAAAAGCGGTTTATCGCGTCGGCTCCAACTCCATCCGGTGCCATTGTTGTGCAGAAAATAACGGTGGCGCGGTACGGTACGAGAATTTATGTACATACTGTTAAATATGTCGATGTTAATATCGAACACTGTACCACAGGGTGATCGGTTCGTTTTAATCCTTTCTTCGGATAAAGTATTGACAAAGTTCGGGTTACACCACAAAGTGGGACTTATGATAGTGACTTGATATTAAGTTAGGTATGAAAAATGTACATCAAATCTCCTTGTGACCTGGATAAACAATATAAGATACGTAATGTACCCTGTGATTCGTGTAGACGCTCTTCTGGGGTATTTGCAACAAAAACATGTATTGTGATGTTTTTGAAATTAAGTTGTCCCTTTTTCCTGCCTTGTTATATCTTATACTACAATGTATGAGTAATACATCGTTAATCCTTTACTCAAACTCGTAAAAGTATTAATAAACGTTTACCGTGTTTTCTATGATTTCTACAATTTGCCTACATTTAGGCGCTTTCCGAGAATTTTATGGTACGTCGTTCACATTTTATAGCAAAGGCTCGTTTATCTGGAAAAATATTTTAAACAAACCATGACATTTGTATAATGATTGCTTTACATTAGGGACGGTTGGAATTTTTAGTCTTAATTGATTTTTTAATGGTTCCTCGCCGAGGCACCCTGTGTGATCGATGCCCGGCAACCGCTGGCGGTACGTATGCAAGACACCCTGCAAACGGTGGATTCCTTCGAGGGGACGACGAGTGCGGTTAAACGGTTGAATATTTGCACATACCGCATAGCTCGTCGTCGAACGGAGTGAAATGGACAGCAATAAATAGATGTGAATAAAGTTTTATGCTCCCTCGTTTCGCAGCGGCGGCGAAACCTTGGTACCAGGGTCCGGCATTCGAGTGTCCCTACCGCCGCCTCACCCCGCGCAATTTCATAAGTCGACCCGAAGGCGCTAGAGACACGTACGTCAGTGTCGCTCGCTGTGTTTTGTTTTTCGTTTGCAAAACCAATGAACGATGGTAACCCGTCCGTCCGGCCGGGGTCGGTCGGTCAGTCTCGGGCTCCAGAAGTCCCGGCTGTTAGCTCTCCAGCAGAGTGGACACTGGCGGCGCCGCTCGATGTTGTGTTGTGCTGAGCAGTTTGCCGGTCCGGCGCTTCGACATCTTGTTGACCCATTAAATGCGAGTTAATTCGATTTGTGCTCTGGGCTACCCGGCGTCCAGGCCTGGGGTTGGGGGTTCGTCAAAACACCCCATTTGCACCCCCACGGGATCCCCACATTCCCGGGACTCATCTTCCCAAAAAATGGCTGCATGGTCCGTCGAACAGTTTCTCCACTTGTTTAAATTCTACCGACTTTAATTACTCATAATTTTTCAATTACACTTCATTTTCCACCCGCCTCTCGCTTGAGTTTCTAACCAACTCGTCTCCTTTCCCGTTGCAGTTACCATTGCGGTTGCGGATCGTTCCCGAAGTCGATGCAGCGACGCAGCTGCAGCACCCTGGCAGCGTCCGGCAGATGAAGTGCTAGCGGCGGAGTCGGAGTCGGCGGTAGTGTGTACGCGCCTGGGCAGATACTGCTTCGCGCTGCTCCACGGCCAACCAGAGACGACGACGACGGCGGCGGCGGCGGCGACAGAGCGATACGGGAGTGACACCGACCCGCCTGGGTCCGCCAGCAGGCGAAGGGGGAGAGCGTACGCCGGGGTGGCACCGGACTGTGACAATACGGCGACACCAGCCATGCTAGCGCCGGGCATCCGAGTTGCCCGCGGGCCGGACTGGATCTGGCAGGATCAAGGTAAGCGAACGGGAGTCAAGGAGCTAAATTACATTCCATAGGTGATTTAATAATATTGCGAAGGACATGTTATTACACATGATTTGAATAAGGACTCTATAAACACTAGAGTCGAACTGTCGGCATTTTAGGGAAAGCATTTTCTTTATATGAGATAGGTTATATTGGTATTAATTGGTTTTAGTAAGGACATCAAATGCTTCAAAACTCTTGAAAGAATATGCACTTTCATCATGTTTTTGGACTTTATTGAAGCAATTTGCGTTTATTTCGACACCTTAATCCTTCTAATATTCACAAATCAATCCTTATAGCAGTGGGGATTTACCGTCTGTAATACGGAGAAGAGAAATACGCTTAAAAGGGTGACGAAACATGTCATCTTCACTGTTTTATTGCTATCTTACTGGGCGAATGGGAGTGATTTGAATGCGTTTGATTAACTTATGATGTTATGATTGAATTTATTTCCATATTCAAAATCGAAACACAGCTATTTATTGTCCCGAAACGTAATTAAGATCAGTTTTTGCATATTCTTAAGGTGCAGATAGATGACAGCAACTTTCACTCATCGGAAACTTTTATAAGTCTTCAAGTCGGTTGACACAAATTTTCCGAACTCACTACATCCATACACGACACACAACAAATTAATGTGAACTGTCAACCGGCAAAAATGTGTGCAGAATTGTAAATAAGATACATTAATTTATTAAAGATACATTTCTAAAATTTATAGTAATATTCATTTGGCATTCGGAGTTTTGGCATGCGAGTTAACTTGAGTCGCATAAAACGACGCTGTTAATTTCGCTTAACGGTCATTTTAATTGGTTTTATACTGTTGGATGCTTTCAAAGATGTCAGTTATGCTAGTTTTCAAACAAATTTCACTGCAGTAAAATACATTTCAAGCCTGGTTATGTTGTAAAAAGTGAAATTTTAGCTACGCAACTAAAATCGCTTGTTTATTCTGCGTTTAGAAAAGTTAAGTTGGGTTTCACATGAGTGAAATAAGTATTTGACAGTTACTGTTCCGTGAAAGTTGCAATCGTTTAAAACCCCTTTTATAATTTTCCAATGTTCACTACTTTTAAAAAATACTATTAAACTACAACAAAATAGGACCCAAATAGTGACGTCTTTCTCTTGTTCAGATAAGAAGAAAAGATACGATACTCTTTTTTGTACTACGTGAACATAAAAATACCCATTTTCTATTCACGTTTAGTAATTGGGTTTGCAAAAAGTTTTACTATGAGTGTATCTGCTTAGTGTTGACAATCCTTTCGAAACCTGAAACCTTTTTAAACACATTATTTTCATTTTTCTCTAAGCTGAACTGCTAAAAATGATCATACACCTTTTACTTTGAGATCAGGATAGAGAAATCGTCCTGGAAAACATATGCTCGTTTCCAGTGTGTAGCACCTCGTGCTGCCATCTGTTGGTCGAGCCCGCAAACTGCACTTCACCGATCCTACACACAACAAAGATCCCTAGCCGGCGTTTCCCTTCCCTGCGGTCCGGTTTTCCGCCGTGTGTGTTTTCCCCCTTGGCTGGGTTTCCCCCCACACGAAAACCGACCGTTCACTCCTTTCGGAACCGATCGCACAGAAATGGCGTCCCCGATTGTTTGAGCGCGTTTCGCGGTTTGCGCTCTAAAATTAGTCCCGTCGGGGCGGTGCGTTACCGTTTCGTCTGGCAGTCAAATGCTCCCGGTTAATATGGGCGTCTAGAATGATGCTGCTGACGATGGAGGCGATGTCTGCGCAACACCAGAACGCCACTAGGGTCCTCCGTGTGTGTGTGTGTCTGTCGTTGGGTGACACATTCGATCGCGATTCGCGGCCGGGAAACGGGCAAAAGGGGGGCGTCGTTCGAGTGTTTGTGGAAGATGTGTGTGTGTGGTCCCCTTGGGGTCAGATCTATTTTCATCGCCGTCATTGGCAGCCAATTATTTTCAGGCAATGAAAATAGGCCTAGACGGAACGTGACAAAGTCGGGCAGACAGAGGATTTGATTTTCTTATGCCGCTCTCAACGACTGCTTGCGTTTTGTGGTGGAAAATTCGGAGCAATGGACGGTTTGGTTTGGTTGTCTCGTCTATTGAAGGTAAATGACGGATGGATGAAACCAGCATCGAAAAGCGGTCCCCTCAATTTAGTCAAATTTATTATGCTGATGACGAATTGTCAATCATAAAGATCGTTTTGGGCCAATTCGTCGTAATTTCAAGCCCGTTAGAGTGGGATGAGTGACCAAGTGGTTTGGTTTATTTGTTAATTGGTCCAATTCCAGTTTAAATTCAAATTTGGTGTATCAAGAAACCTTCAAAACATATGCCGATGTGTGTGGCATTCCCGGTTGTTGGCTTTTGTAAACAACGTCTGACGTAGTAAAGCGACAAAAAACCCATTGGAAAAAGGAAACTCCATCCCGTCAATGCTCCGGCGACTTCTACCACTGCTACCCTGGCCTTCGTTCTCCCGTTTCATGTGAGCGAAGATCCCTGCGACGGTTTGAAGTCTAAGCCGTAAAGAGTAAAGGGTTTAATTTTTCGGTAAAATCTGCCCTAAAAACCCCGGAACTGATAAACAGGACGAGCGAGAGCACCACACAAACAAACACAAGAATCGGTGGGCGTATCGCCGGGGGTCCGCCTACCTCCACCACCACTACCCGCCTAGCCCTACCAACCATCTGGACGTTGACCTTCACGAGGTAGAAGGCAATCGAACGGGACGAAAAAAGGGGCGCCAGCGCGAAGGGACGCAACGGAAGCAGTGTTGATGGTTTTTTCCTGTGGGTTTTTGGGCTTTTCTTAGGGCGCGCGCGCCTCCGTCGGTTGTTTACGTGTGTGTGTGTGTGAGAGAATGTTTTGGTGTTCTCCCCCTAAACTTTCCCGCGATCGAATCCCGAACTATCTATAGTGCGTCCTTCTACCTAGCTCTACTGGAAGTCCCGCAGGACCCGCGAAGCAGAACGGGAAAATAAACTTTCCTAGTCGTTTTGGGGATTTTCTCCGGTTTTTTTCCTTTCCTCCCTCCCTTGTTCTTCTTTTTACTGTTGCTTCGGGAAATGAACTGGCACAGCGATTGATCTTCGCATTCGATTTATCCACATTCGGCCGGTTTCCGTACCACCACGCAGGATGTTGTATGTTTGTGTTTTTCCGGCGGGTTTTTCGCTCCCCGAAATCGCATCCTAAACCATTTGGCGCATACATTTCCATAATTTAGCCATTTCGGATTTGTTGTTCGCGAGTAGCGTTGAGCTTAACCATTTTTTCCCGAGTCGAGAGATCGGAACGATTTTGTTTTCCATTTCATCAACGTCACTTGTTCGACGACAAACAACAATAACTACTGCAAAAGTCTCGAACGAGCTGGAAATCGATCCGTCGACATTTATCGTGCATCTTAATTGGCTCACTTTCCTCCCACCCACAAACACACACACATATCTGCCCCCGCGAATGTGAGGGGGTTTTATTTTTAGTACCCTCCCACCCGAAAAACCGAAATACATTAAAGTGATGCAATTTTAAGGTTTCGGCGAAAGCTGGAGTGGCTCTTCCAGGTGTGGGAGATAGATTTTCACCACCCACTGGAGCGATACCGGGGTTGAAACCCTACCACTACCATCGAGGGACGGGTGTTGTTGTTGTTGAGGAAGGGCGTCAGTGACGGAGCGCGTTTCATTCTCTAATTCTCGAAGCAATCAAACTAATTAATTAATTTCTGCCCTCAGACGATGGCGGCGAGTGAATGGCCGGATTGCGTGATCGGTCGGCGATTGATTAATTGCTGAATTAATATGGTGGATTTTCCTGCCGATGATTCAAATTCGCCAGTTTCGCAATTCTTTTCCACTGGTGGTGGTGTATTGTTTAATGCTGGAGCACCGTTCTGCTTTCGTACAAGATATGTAATTGAATTAATCTTCTACGAAATTGAACGGTGCTTGACTATTTAAGTCACAATAAAATTGATCGAAATCATTTTCCATCATTAAAACAAGAAAAAGCACAATTGATGCTGCAAGAGAACTGTTACAAAACTGAGCGATTGTTTTCTGCTCAACCCAACCTTAGCTCGTGCCGGTAAAGCTCAAGCGCTCGTTTCTGATTTAAATCAATGTCACAACAAACCCCCCGCTCCCTTTCCCCGGTGGGGGGAGTGGACGAAAATCTCGACGGAACGTGGAAGCGTGCAGATCGGGGGAAAAGTTTTGCGGTTCGCGTGTCGAAGAGCCCACACAAATCCTTTCCGGTTGGCATGCTCACGTGCGCGTATTGTTGTTTGTTTGACTTCCCAGAGAACGAGGACAACGATCTCACCGTCGTCCCAGCAGCGTGTGTGTGTGTGTGACGTACGTACAGAACGGAGCAAAAGGTCCTTCTCGGGGTGGCTGGGTTGAGGTTTTTATCGAAAGCAAATGTCAATCGACTGCAGTCCGGGATAATTAGAAAACTTTTCCCCGTTTACAATCATTTCACTTCGATGCGTTCTGTACTCAACGTAGGATCGGTTGCGTAGTTTATCGTATGCAGATATGCGATGAATCCCCTCTGAACTATCGAAACACCTACATGCATCGTTATCGAATGTAAATTTCGCTGGAAATGATGATTTGATGAAAGAAGTTTACCGTAACAATTTGAGATGAGTAATGTAATGAACCGATGAAACTTGGTTTAAATTGTGAACGTGATAATTTTTAACCTTTTTTGATGTGTGCAATAAACATTTTAAAATCAAATAGTTTATTCGCATATCCGCACCGATAAATTACCAATTTTTGTTTCTTATCTTTTGCTTAATTGTAAAGCCACCGTTTTTATATGTGTCACACACATCTTTGGTCTACCAGTTAGAACTTTGGCATTGGTTGATGATTTAAAAGTGCTAATTATTGAAAGAATAGAATTTTTATAGCTGCTTAATTTCAAATAAATTATGGATATTTCCCTTTTCTTTTTCAAACCGGCATTGGTGTAAAAACGGTCAAGTTCGCGGGGTCGAGATTAACATGGAAATTTACACGGATTTTTATACTAAGCTTTCCTCACGTGACACGTTTGTTAGTATTCCGAGCATATAATGCTTAGATTGTTCCTAATTTTAAAAACGTGTGCATTATTTCTATTCAGTTGTGTCTCTCTTCGTTTTTATTGAAATGGCAAAATGCCTCGTGTCGATGATTCATATTGTATACTACAATTTAAAGAAAAATAAGTGACTCACAGTCATTCTTTAAAAGCGTTAAACATATATTCCGGGAAGACTTAAATTATTGGTAAATTTTATTTTTTATTTTTTATGTTAATCTTACTTTGTTGTACTTGTTTTTGTAATCGTTGTACTTGTTTTTGTAATCGTTGTACTTGTTTTTGTTCGCCTTCTCCTTGCAAGTTTTTCTCACTACTTGCTTTCTGCATAACCTACCTTTAAATCGTTTCAAATTTCAACAGTGATGAGCGCATAATATATTTCCGAGGTTGTTGGATAATGTGTAGGAAGATTTGATAGTTTTCTATCAGCAATAAGTTGACCTGATAGTTCACAAGGGTTTAGTACAATGTAATCGATTACGGTGTGCAACACAGTGGCACATGAAATTGAACAAGTGCTTTACTGTTCATGTAAAATGTTACTGTTTTCATGTAATCTTCGGTCAATTGTTGTTACGTTCACAGAAATTAGCTTCCTACAAGCAGCTCGTGAACATTTTGTGCCTTTGCAGCGAGCTTTCAAGTAAGTTGGGGCGGGTGCTGTAATGCTTGCGTGATTCGACGGCCCCTCCACATTGGATTACATTGATTAGAGCTCACAATTTTTTGGACTGACTACCTTTCTCGTCGGTCGATGAAGCGGCAACCAGTTCGGGCTGTCACGATGTCCGATAATAATCAAACAGTCAGGTGGTGATGGTGGTGATTTTGTTCTTCCTCGATTCAATTGGGCTTTTCCGCGGTACCGAAACCACATACGTGCGTGTGGCTCAACATGTTCGCTCGAGCATGTACTTTCACGGTGTGAACCACCTTTCGTTTCGTTCAATTAAGTAATGCCCGAGTGATTGGTAACTTACTTAGCGGAGATACCATTTGATCGTTACGTTAACAACATATGATCAGTCAGTACAATTAATTGCTTTAGTATCGGTTTATAACTCAGCTAGGTGCTTAGAGGTTGGAAGTACTGTTAAAGTTTATCACTTTTTATTCGTTTTTCTTTTCTCATCAGTTTTTTTTCCTCTCTGGTTCATCGTGTATTTTAAGTGTTTTACTTTTAAGCTACTTCACAAACATTGCAAACGTTCCACGACACTGCACTACGGTTTCCAACTTCTAATGGCAGCTTGTTTGTTTTTGCATGTGCTGCCGCACGTGTAGGTCGTGTGTGCCATCCGTACATAAATAGCACGACATATTGGCCTTTGTGAAGCCTTAATCTCCTGTCGCTCCTCACGCTCCCTTCGCTTCACAACCTCAACCGCCCGTAAATCCATTCCCGACTTGTAATCCCCTCGAAACACTCACGGAACGCCAAAGCCAAGTCGGCTTAGAAGCGGTGCTGATCAAGTTTAGCTTTAAAATAAAAATCAAAAATCAATACTGCAGATGTGGGGCTTGTCTGCAAATGCGGACGGAAAAATCATACGGTGTAGTTAGAATGTTCCTGTCTCGTTAGGACTTTGGAAACAGAGGGAGCAAAAGAGAAGTTCATTTTATTCGTGTTTTACTTCTTCACGTGATGTTTTCCCTCCGGAATCCCCAGTCAAGCGGTTTGATGGTGCAGTCGAAGCATGAATATTTGACTACACTGCAAGGACATTCAGCATTTAAAACAAGATCTCAAACACATTTGGAAGTTTGTTTCTCAGAGAGATTTTTGATTGTTTTCCCAAATAATCCTCACAATACTTTGGCGGTTGTTGCAAATTGATCTCAAGGGATTTTGGGTAAGATGTTTCATGTAATCTCCAAATTTTTTATATCAAAATTCAAATCTTTGTTGTATTACAATTTCAATTAAGGTTATGTAGTTAATCTTTAACAATGGTTTTTATTTTGTTTTTTAAACAGACCGTCTATCATGATTGAAATAAGGAATTGTTTAAACGTTTTGTTCGTGATTTGACTTCTTTAGCCTAAAAGTCATTTTGTATATACAATGTTCCTTAAATACCATAATTAAGTTGTCAAGCTCTTAATTAAGAAGTAGGCTTGTACCGTTACAATTTCATCAATTACTATGGCATGTTAGGAATAAACTACTTTGAATAGCTTTACGCAAGTGTATGAGAAAATATAGGACTTACTTTATACCGTTTGCTAATTTTTTGCTATTTCTGAGCCTTTAACTTATAAAACTCCATTTTCGAAAGCCATGTTTTATTCGGTAATAATGAAAGTTTACAACAGTATTAAGCATTAAAGTAAAAGAATCGATACTGCATTTTCGCTTTTTGGAGTAAATGTGAGAACGGGATTTTAAAAGATTTTATTTCGCATTAATTTATATTATAATATCTCATTTAAGAAGAGCCTCTTATTGCACTATATTTAATACCAAAGCCAGACTCTAGAAAACAGACACTCCACAAATAATTCGGTTGTCGTCGTCGACCCATCAACACCATTGCTTGCCCCAGACGAGCCTAGAAGATGGCATTTGCCCACCATCGACCGGCGACAGAGGTGTCATTTACCTTTTTCCCGAATTTTTCACGCACGCTGGGACGTACGTCGGGAAGAACGGCGTTTCTCTCTTACACCTACATGCGCTTCCTAGGCCTGTTGATGTTCCCTTTTGCCTGTGCTACAAGGAACAGACTGTGACTAGCGTGACGATATAATGTAAACACATGCCCGACGCACATGCCACGAAGGCGCGATTTTTCCCCCACGGGGAAATCCTTCCAACATGCAACAAATCGTTCCGCCCGGGTTTTCCCGTACCATTTCGAAGGTTGGGGGAGAATCGGTGGCTTTTAATGTGTGGTCTTTGCTCCTGCTGCCGAGATTTTCCTCCCCAAAAAAACCCGTTTCCGTTTCCTCCAAGACGCTGTGCGAGGAGAAATGCTCTTTCGAGTTCCTTCGGGTGTAATTTAAGTCGGAGCGCGGCTTGAAATATCGCAGACCCTCGGATTTCCACCCTTCGGTTCGTGAACGAAGCAACGCGGAAAATGTCACTGCTCGCTTGCCTCCCATCAGCTTGTCCCAACTCCTCCTCCACAACCCTCCATGTAGTCTAAAAATAGTGTTGGAACAAGACGATTTATTTTAAAATAAAAAGAGCGACCCGCGTTTCCCAACGCATCCCGCTCCCGGGAAAAACGGCACGCGTGCCAACATTTCCCGTGCGTTTTTCCCCGTGTTTTCACGTGTTTTAATCTGCCGCTCGAAACCTTCCAAGCGTTCGTGTCGAGATCGTCGGGAGAAAAGGCGCTGCATTTCGGGGGAATTTTATCCCTCCCGATGTGATCGTGGGGGATTTCCCGGGCGGAACGGAAAACAGGGACACGGACACATATGGTTTCCACACGTTCCACAAACGGAAACGCTCCCTCCGAAGGAACCGGCATCCTGTTTTCCCGCATCCTCTTTCTACGTAGGGCTGCGTCTCCTGAGAGCGAAAGGAATAGACCGATAATTGTTGTTGATAATTTAGTCATCCCTCGCTCATCCGCCACTTCTCTTCTTGTTCTTCCCTCCTTCCCTCCCAATGGAACGATGCGATCTACTTCCGTTTTTTTTTCTGTGCGACCCATCTTCTGGCTGGCGCCGATCTTCTTCGACCCGCCCGGGACGTCTTTGGGTATTTCCCGGGCTTACATATCGGGCGCCTCCGGATTGGTAATGCAGTTAACGTCTTGCCCACTGCAAGGGGGGTTTTGTGGTTTTTCCAACCTCATTCAGGACAACAAAAACTTTCTGTAAATATAATTAGCAAAAGCTAATTCCTTTTTTGTACGCTTCTCGGTGCCTTTTTATCTCGTATCGCACTGCTCAACACTGTGAAGGTGTAAATTTTGTAAATTTTCTGCTTGAATATGGCCCACTTTAAGTCACGGTCATGCTTCGTTTGTTTCGCGTACGATTCCGTATAAGTATGGCTGAGCTCACCTCACAAAAACCTTGCGTTGCATTACTCACGGAGTTCCGTTGGGATTCCATGTTCGTAAGCCATCTGCAAGACATATGCACTCACACACACACACAACAGACACACTGCTGAAGAAGTAAGCAACAACAAACTATCTTTTTCAACGCCCTACAAACAACATTCATCTTGGATATTCCTATGATGAATGCAGCTGGGAAAACGTGTCCTCTTTCGTTGGTCACAAAGAAATGGTTCCAAATTTGTTTTAAAAATACAAACCCCCCTAGTAGACGAACGAATTCCAGTTAATTAGATTGGTTTAAGGCCACCAAGAATGAGCTTATTTTATTTGATAAAGTGTGTGTTTTGCAAATTGAGGCCGACGGAAAAACCTGCTCACCAAAGTCCACAAATCACAAAGAAAGCACATATCAAAGGTCAAAGATTGCCCATTCCAACAAGCATAACAACGGGAGATGGAAGGGAAGTCGAATGAATGGGCTCGATTGATATGATTTTGCTTATCATGTTTGCATGTGCATCATGACGTGCGTGTGTGGCATTATTTGCTTCGTGGAACTTGTCAGGCATGTCAAGCATTCTTGAGCTTTCCCTCCGAGTACACGAGAGGCGGGGAATCGAGATTAATTGTGATGTTTTATTCTTGAAGCGGAAGATCCTTACGGAATGTGAACCCCCGAACCAGCGGTTCGCAAATTATTGCGTATGAATGAATGAAACTGTGTACGATAATGATCACAAAAAGGTTGGGAAAAGCAGCAAAAAAGCAGCCTAATGTTGGATGATTTATTGTTTTATGCTTCACAAATGTTGTGCCTCAAACAAAGAACGGGAGGGCCAGCAAAAAAAAAAGAAAAGTACGTCGGCTCAAGTACTCCTTTCTTGATTGAAGTCCGCTCGTCCCAACTTTGCGCCGTCATGACTTTTCTTACCAAAAAACCCCGTACCTCGCAGCCGGAAGTGATGCTCCGCGGATGACGTTTATCGCGGCGGCGGGAAACCGACCCGTGTGGTTTGCGTCAAGTTCCGTTTTCTATTTGTTCACTTTTGCTGTTTGTTGTTTTTCTTCCACCTTTTTTTATCGTTTAGCATCAACCATTGTCGTTTTCTTTTTTCGTGGGGGTTCGAAAAAGTAACCTTTAGGAATCTTTTTTTCTATTTCGCGATGTCTTGCTCTTTTAGTGTGGAGGTTTTAGTACTTTTTTTTTCGCCCAATTCTTCTCCCGTCACGCAATGCTCTCCTTGGCCGCGACTTCCGACTCGGAACGGATCGATGGCACCGATTTTTCCATCATTCCTACCCACGTCCGCATTGCGCAAGTGTGTGCGTGTGTGTCGGGTTCCTTTTGGGTGCTGTATATACGCCGCCCCTCGCCTTGGCCACGAACGTGCGGCGTGCGAGTTGAAGGATAAGACGGCACCCCCGCTCCCCGGGATCCTCTCCAGACAAAGAAAAACACTCCTCCAAATCCGTTCGTCGCGGCTTGCAAATGCGGCCTCGTTTACGTCTCTTGGAATACTCTTATTCTGGTCTGGGGGAGGTTAATATGAGGAGGAGGACTAATGAGGACATGGAAGAACAACGCGCGTTCGGCTGATGATTCGTCGTTCCGTTTGTTTTGGGACCCCGGGCTCGGGTTTTCGTTCTGTTTTCGCTCCGTACCGTACTTTGAACCTTCCCATAGCGAACGTTTTCCTTTTCGTGTGCGTCGATTAGTTCCCATCTTGGTCTGGACAACAAAAAAAAAGGAAGAGAAATGATTAGAATAAAAAGCCAACAAATCCGACTCCAGGCGGTAGTTGATGATGAGGTGCGACATTAGGGATCGCTCGGTAGGAGATCGGTCGGTCGGATCCTGCTGTGGCCGATGGTCGTGATCCGCCGGTTGTCCCACTCTGTCCCCCTTCGCTGGCTGTGAAGGCGCTTAGTCACGCGGATGACGTCGGGTCCGTTGACGTAGTCGCGGAACAACTCGCGGGTCGTCGTCTAGCGGCAGCACGTGCTTGGAGCAGCGAAAAAGAGTGAACAGCGCGACCGAAAGAGAACACGCAGCAGCGTCGCGTTTAAATCCCGACGCGATGTTAGCCGGAGCCGTCGACGGGAAGATGCAATGGAAATGTTAATCGATCGTGAGGTACGGTCGCGAACGGTCGCTTCACACTGACACTGGGTCTGCTCTCGGCGGACAGTAGTGAGAACCAGATAAGCAACGGTGACTTTCAAACGAAAGTGAGAGATTTGGTGGTAGTGTACGTAGTGGACATCCACCCCCTCCCTTCCACCATCCACCAAAGAGGTTCCATTTGCATCATCAAGTGAGTGTTGTGGACCGGGAGGTATTTTCTTAGCCTTCTCCTCATCGACGTGAAGTGAAAGTTTGTCGGCCGCGAGACGGACGACAGTGTGCGATTTTGAGGGTCAAGTTTTGTTTAGTTCCGGTTGTGCGTTCGAGTGGAGCTGTGGAGTTTTGTTTGGGGCGAACACCATTTCAACCAACGGTTCAAACATTTATAGCTTCTTCGAAAAAGATAAGACGCAGTGAGGAGTGTTTTTCTAAACGCGAGCGATAGGCGTTTGATTTGGGCTCGATTTGCAAGTTTATGTACCGAATTCCTTGGATTGTATGTGTGCTTGTGTGTGAAAATTGGACAACCCCAAAGCAAAACCGGTCAAGAAAGTTGTGGTGACAAAAATGTAAATGATCGTTTGAAAATGTCGAAAACCAACCTTGAGCTGTGATGTAATTCGTGTTCGTGTCTCTCTCTCTATTCTATTCTATATCCCCGGAACCAAACACTCAATCCATCCGTGTAGATGACGGTGAAGGACACGTCGGTACGCTGTGCGAAATAGGACGCTCCGGGTCGACCCACTCGCCGGACAAGACGGTCGTCGTGAACTGGGACTCGGGCCACCGGACCAACTATCGCGTCGGCTACCACAAGCAGTACGATCTGATCGTGATCGACAACGCGCAGATCGGCGTGAAGCACCCGAACGTCATCTGCGACGGCTGCACCAAGGCGGGCATCGCCGGCATTCGCTTCCGGTGCGCCGAGTGTCCGTACTACGACCTGTGCGCCACCTGCTACGGCAACGACGTGCACGACCTCGAGCATCCGTTCATCCGCTTCCAGACGTCCAACTCCGTGGGGTAAGTAGAACAACATCGATCGACATTTGGGTACACTTTTCTGGAACACTGGAAATGAAAGTACAAATCTTGGGTAGAAGTATTTGGAAGGGTTTTAAGTCCAAATCCATTGAGCAACTTCGTTGTTTTGTATGCGTAAATCTTACCATTGAAAGCAGGTTCCGATGGCGTAACGGGTAAAGGCACTAAGGTTTATAATGGAGATCTCAGGTTCAAATCTTAGCCCACAAGAATTGCATCAGATCTTTATTCGGTTGTAAAAACGTTATTTATCACTTGAAAAATAAGGATTTGACCGGTTTTCGATTATTTGAAGGCATTTCCAGATTGTAAGAATACAGCTTACCGGTTACTTATTAGAATTGTCAGACAATTTACCTCGGTAGACACTTGGAATCCCAACGGTCAATTTCGTAACAACTTTAAAACACACAAAAGATTTGTTGGTAATCTATACCATCCTTCATTTTTAAAAGGATGTTTATCATATAAAATATAAGTAAAAAGTAAGTAAAGTATAAGTAAATAAAAGTTTTACTTATCAATCTATCTTGAGGTTCTCATTAAACTTGAAGGGAAAACACTAATAAGGCATTCAGAATGTCATCACGGATCATTTACCCCCGACATAAATCTAACATTTGGATGAATCTAGTCGTTAGGACAAGACCGCTTCCGGATTTTAGGACTTATTGACCTATCAACCTTTTTTTCATATACCTTTTTGGAAATTCAGAATTTGTGAGGTATTCCGCCTGTATTTTCTCTATTCTGGTTTGTTAACTTTGTTTTGAAAAGAAGTAAAGCTGAAAACCCAATAGCTTCCATACATCAAAGCAAATTTTACGTTTTTTCAGCTCATAAAAACGTTACGCCACAGCGATACCACTAGCTCAGTACTATAATCTCTGAAGTCCTGCCGACATAGACTTATCAATTCGTTAACGAAAAGAATAACGACCCAGGGTGGTCGATTTTGGTCCTGGACTTGGCGACCGGGGGAAACCCGTACCACCGTTAAAGAATGGGAACGCTAATCGTATAGATTTATTTGCTGCCCCCAAAAAGACCTTGTTTGAGGTCAGCGTTCCTCGGACCTTTATTGCGTCAGTGCAAGAAGAAGGGGATTCCTGCTGGTTTTTCTATTCTTTTCTTCATTGCATCGATTCAAGTCTACCTTTGGCCCCATTCAATGCTAAGAAGGTGTGTGGTGTCACCTTGGACTGCCGGTTGGTTGTGGGCTTGTTGTGGGCAATTCCGTCGGGAAATTGACACTATCGACGGAAGCCGACTCATAAGGCTCCTCCACTCCGGTCAACGGCCCCTGCTCCTAGGCCGAAGACTCCCGTGATCGATACACGACGCGCTGTGTTAGTTGTTGGCTCGTGGGTGACTGAGTCGATGGTGATTCCTTCGGCCTCGGAACAGTTTTCAAGAATTGAACTCGCCGTGCACAAAAACCCAACTCCTCTGTGTGGCCAGCTCAAGCCGTTCGCACACAATATCGGAAAGGGATTTTCCCAGCGGATTTTACAACCTCCCTTCTCTCCCACCCTCCCCCTTCACGACACACACATCTGTTCGATGGTTCACTCACTGCGCCACGAATTGCTGAACACTAACGCTGGAACTAGTTTTAGAATTGCCGCAGATCGTCCGAGGTTCGTACCCCATTTGTGGTGCAATTCTGTTCGATCATCGTCCGCCCCGGGGTTTCAGAACATGAGCCAGATGGCTTGCTCATCCTCATTCTCTTCTGTCTCTCAAGCTGACGATTCAGGGCGAAAAAATGTCGGTCCGGGATGCGCGCGAAGTTGGAAGTCGACGGCCTGCCATTGACCGACCGACCGTCCGATGAAACCCAACTCCAACGGAAGGGGCACAGCATAATTTCGCCGCGAGAACTGGTTTTGCTCCGAAAAACTGTAAAATCAGTCACGCCTCTCCGAAGGAGGTGGAAGATGCCGGTTGGCGATTTTTTTTCTTCACCGTTTTATTTTTTTATTTTTGCTCGTTTACTTGCTTGCCCCCATCGACGACCACTCGTGCGCTTTTGGGAAAATCCCAAATACCCCGCAGAACACCGCCGCTTCTCCCCACCATTGCCACAAGTTGTTGTCTCATGACATATCCGCACACACGGAGATATGCAAACCGTGTGACTGATCGAGGGCCGTTTACGGTGTCCTACAATTGCGGTACACACCGTTGCGTCATTGTAGGATGTCTGCTGATGCGTTGTGTCGTATTGATCACGCGAACTGATATTTATTACCGGAACGTCACATACCGGAAATTGTTTCCATCAGAAGAGAGCGACAGTAGTCTCACATCTGCGTGACGTACTTCAAACCATCTTGTTGGATTCCTGGCCGCACATCGCTGGCCAATTTTCTGTGTTCTGAAAACAAACTGATTTGAAGAGCGGTTTGTGTTTTGCTCGTGACTGGTTGATTGTTGGTTTTTTTCTGGATTTGCGCAGTTTCATCTGGCAAGACCCGACGTGGTTTTGCTCACGTCTTACTCAAGACGAGAAGTCGGATTTTTATTTTATTCGCGTTTAAAAATTACCGTATTTCTACTATTCCAATCTAATTTATGGAAAGTAAAACAGTGGAAAGTTTTAATGTTTTCTTTGTGATTCAGAATCGGTGTCTTTCTTAGAGATTCTATTGATTTGTAAAATGATTGGAGGAATTAATAATTTTGCCATTTTTTGTGCTCTTTAATTTGACTTTTGATCGTAGATTGTAAATTCTTTAACATCTGCGCGATGAACTTGCACGAACATCAATTAAAAATGTTAATCGATATAAGAAAAGTGCTGTAAACAAAATCTCTCGAAGCATTACATTTATTAACAGTATAGTGAATAAACAGTATATTGATAGCGAATCTGTTTCATTAAGATAGAATTCTTAGAAAGTTTAGTAAACCATCACATTTATGCAATCACGACTTAAACTAATGCTCCAACAAACTATCGCTAAAACATACAGCAGTTCTTAGTAAAATGGACGCACTGCAATCTGCAAGTAATTAAATAAAAAAAACCTCAAAAGCCCTTAATTCAACTCGAGTGGCTTCGGGATCGTTAAAAATAATCGATCGAATACCACAATCAACGCTAGAGAGGAAGAGAGTGTTTGGGAAAACCCCCAGCTAAATGCCAACTTACCCTTCAGCTGTTTTCCTGATCTTTCGTTGGGCTCTCCTCCTATTGACCCCATTCCCCTCCCCCTCCCTCCCGGATGGGACTATTTATAGCGCAACGAGATCGAGTATCTCGGGAGAAGAAGAGTGTGTTTGAGCCGCTGACTGTTTTGTTTTTATTTTCCTGATTTGTTAATGTTTGTTCATTATAAAAAGGAAAGGAATTTCCACGCGAACGTGACCGTTCAATTTAAATTTCATTATTCATTTCCGTTCGTTAAGCACATTAACATGTTGACTGCCACGTTTTTGCCTCATAAATATATGAAAATGCATAATGAAAATTAAAGTAATATTAAAAATGAATTCATTGGAAAGCTAAGACTTCGCTTGGTCGGCGATAACCGAAAGTTTAATTTATTTTATAAGCAAATATAATCGACAAAGATTGTACTAAAAAAGTGTGCTAAAACCGTATGGCAGTCAACGTGTTAAAGTAATAGTTTTATTTTGCACTTTGTACTTAAATTGGGTTTTCTATTACCAACAGTTTAGAGAAGCTTTCATTACGCATCGTTCATCGTTTCGTAGGGTTCGTTACGAATTTTCCGGAAGAGAAGAGGCAAAAACGGCTGCGACGAGGGGAAGAGGGAAAGCAAGCGATCGCCTGGCCCAAAACCTAACGCACATCTTGAGGAAATTTCCCAGTTCGGTTTTAGGGTAGTTTTCGGTTTTTCGGTACGGGATTTCTCCGGATGGGATTCCGTTTTGGGAAAAACTTCTGCGCGGCGAGGGACCTTACCTACCTACCCGCGCTTTGCCCACCCACACACGCACACGCACCCTATACACAGTTCACAGTAAGGGGGTTTAAAGGGCCGTGCACTGACGCTCTGTTCATCATTCTTGCAGCATCCGTTTGCCACCGCGGAAGGGCGCTACGAAGGTACAGCTGAAGGGCATATTCGTCGGTGCGAGAGTAACGCGCGGTCCCGACTGGGAATGGAGTAATCAGGACGGTGGTCCCGGAAAGACTGGTCGTGTTATGGAAATTCGTGGCTGGGACAACGAGTCCTGTCGCAGTGTCGCCAGTGTTGCGTGGGCCTCCGGCTCAACGAACGTGTATCGCCTCGGGCACAAGGGAAACGTCGATCTGCGCTACGTGCAGCCGGCAGTCGGTGGATATTACTACAAGGATCACATGCCAGTATTAGGTAAGTGAGAGAGCCGAGCGATCGAGTCGTTCCTGGTTCCTAACGTTTTCCCTTTTTCCTTTCCGTTCCTTCCAGGTCAACCAGAGGAACAGCAACCGGTGTCGCCGCCGGTGCGTTCGCACTTCTACGTCGGCGACCGGGTGCAGGTGGCCATCTCGGAGGAGCGCCTCAAAACGCTCCAGCAGGGCCACGGTGGATGGAACCCGCGGATGGCGGAGTACCTGCCGAAGATCGGCATCGTGCACCGGATCACGGACAAGGGTGACATCCGGGTGCAGTACGAGGGCTGCGCGAACCGGTGGACGTTCCATCCGGCGGCGCTGGTGAAAATATTCAGCTTCAACCTGGGCGACGTGGTGACGTTCATCAGCGATGCGGCCAAAATGCAGCAGCTGCAGAAGGGCCACGGCGAGTGGATCGAAACGATGCACAACGTGCTGGGGAAGTCGGGCAAGGTGATCAAGATCTACAGTGACGGTGATCTGCGCGTCCAGCAGCTGGACGAGGACATGGCGTGGACGGTGAACCCGAAGTGTGTGAAGCTCGAGCGGTCGGCGGTGTCGCATGCGGCGGCCACCGAGCGTTCGAACAGCATGATGGACCTGAGCAATCAGCGCACGAACGAGCACCACATGACGCCACTGTCCGGGCTGTCGGGGACGTCGGCGGCCGACCGGTTGGTGCGGGAGGCAGCCCAGGGCAATCTGGAGTTTGTGCAGAACTATTTGGGGTAGGTTCGGAGCTCATCGTAAACCTTCATCAGTCAGCACGAAAACTAACAAATTGTTTCCCCTTTCTCCATTTGCAGAATGAATGCCGAAGCGGTGGACTGTGTCAGTGGCGGAAAGACGTGCCTCCAGGTGGCCGCCCATCAAGGACACGTCGAGCTGGTCAAGTACCTGCTACTGCTCGGTGCGAACGTGAACGTGGTGGACAAGGAGGGTGACTCGACGCTACACTACGCCGCCTTCGGGAACCAACCGGAGATTATGCGAGTCCTGCTACAGCACAACGCCAACATCGACGTGCTAAACTCATCCCACTGCTCGGCTTTGCACATCTCGGCCCACAAGAAGCCACCGCACTGCGTGAAGGTGCTGCTCGAGTTTGGCGCCAACGTGAACGTCCAGGACGCGTACGGCGATACGGCGCTGCACGATGCCATCGGCAAGGAGAACACGGAAGTGGTGGAACTCCTCTGCAACTGTCCAACGCTCGATCTGACCATCCGCAACAATCGTGGATTTAACGCGCTCCATCACGCCTCGCTGAAGGGAAACGTGCACGCGGCGCGGAACATTATTCGTCTCGCACGCCAGCTGGTGAACGTACGCAAGGACGATGGCTTTTCGGCGCTTCACCTGGCCGCCCTCAATGGGCACTCGAAGGTGGTGGAGGTGCTGGTGAAGGAGGGCCAGGCGGACGTTAACATACGCAACAATCGCAGCCAGACGCCCTTCCTGCTTGCCGTTTCCCAGGGCCATACTGCGGCGATCGAGAAGCTGGTCGACCTCGGGTGTGACATTCGGGCGCGGGACGAGGACGGCGACAACGCGATGCACCTGTGCATCATCAAGAAGGCAAACCTGGTGCAGGAAGTGTCACCGACGGAGGCACCGAAAATCCACGACATCTTCCAGTCGCTCGCTGGGATCGTGAGCGAGCATCGGTTGATGTACGCGTTGCTCTGCTTCCTAGCGAGCGAAGGTTGCCCACTCGATGTGAATCACAAGGGGGCGCGCGTGCTCGACTGGATTCAGAGCCCGCAGATCAAGGAGATCATCGTCGAGTACGAGCGAACGCGGTTAGCGAGGGAGGCGGCCGCCGCAGCCGCCCCGAACGGTCCCGTCATCTCGTCGGCCATTCTTTCGTCGGCGACCGGAGCCGCTTCACGGAACCTTGCGAACGAGGAGGATCCGCAGCAACAGCAACTTTTGTTCAACTTCGAATCGATGAGCATTGCTGGCGTTGGAAACGCCCAGGTGGTGGACAAGATGGAGGGTCCGCACAATCCGCAACTCGTGCTGGAGAACGGTATGTCCGGGGTGTCGCTGGCGGCGGTGTCCGGTCCCGGGGTGAGCGGAATGCAGCCGCCCATCGGCTCGAATCCTCCGACTCCGGCGAGACGCAACCGCGGAGGGCACAATCGAGATCCGGGAGGTGTCTCCTCCGGGGCGCTGGTAACTCCACCCGCAGTACTCGGTGCCGCTGGGCACAGTGAAGACGGTGGCCATAGTGATCTGCTCGGGTCGTCACCCTCCGCCTCCCATAACCTCGCCGCCGGTGATATTAGTCTTAGTGCTAGCAATGGCAACAACGTGTTTGTAGATAGTCCCGCTCGGTACAAGTCACCCAACAGAGCCTTATCGCCGGGAGGAGGAGCCGCCGCGGCAGGCCTCCCGCCTCCAGTGCCACCACCGGCATCCTCCGGCGAACAGGTAGCCCCGGTACCGCCACCTCATGCCTCATCCTCACCGGCGCCCTCGAATGGACCCTCGAAGCATATCAGTCGGCGCCAGTTCGCGCTGGACAAGATCGCACCGCAAACGCCACCAACCTCCAGCTCCAGTGGGTCCTCTTCCAGCCCGCCCCCGTCCTCGGGTGCCCCGGTACCACCTCCGCTGCCCCCACCAGCATCCTCCGCCACACACCAGCGCCATCATCACCAGCAACCGCCACGGCTAACCCCAGCCGAGTGTATCGTGTGCAACGAAATCCTGCCCCTGATCATCTTCGACCCCTGCCAGCATCAGATCACCTGCGAGGAGTGCGGCATCCGGATGAAGAAGTGTCTCACCTGCGGCGAACATATCGAGCGCCGCACGACGGTCGCGGGCCGGCCACTGTTCTGCACCAAGGACGGCCGCCAACCGTCCGCCGACCGGTTGCGCTACCTCGAGAGCAAAATCATGGAGATCGAGGAGACGCACTGCTGCAGCATCTGCATGGAGCGCCGCCGGAACGTGGCATTCCTCTGCGGCCACGGTTCCTGCTCCAAGTGTGCCGAAACGCTCAAGATCTGCCACATGTGCCGGAAGGCGATCACGAAAAAGATCAACCTGTACTAGGTCCCCCCTTCCCCTTCTCCCCCTCAGTTCCCTTGTTGTTACCAAATTACTCAAGCGGAAAGTTTTGCTGGCCAAGCGACAAACGACTCTTGTGGCACAAAGTCACTTTTGGTGAAACTAAGGCTATACTTCCCCCCCTCCCCACGATGGCGTACAGCGATGTGTGTATGTGTGTGTGTTGGTGTGCGTGTGCGTATGTGTGTGCGTGTGTAATGGTTTATATTTTTTGTTAGGAGAAAAGAAAACAAGCGTGTAGACAAACGGTCATAACGAAACGATCATCTGTAAGTGTTCACTATTTATTTATACTATACATTATAGCTAGGGTTAAAACTATTATTTCATCAGTTGTACGAACTGAACCGCTAACTGGAAGGATGGCCGGAATGTGGACGATGCAAATGAAAAATGAAAAATTATGAGAAAAGAAAAAAAAACATAACAACAAATTAAAATCGCGAACACTCTTTTCTTAGCCGGGTTGAGACACTTTATTGTTGCCACTGTTCCGAAATGCGCCGCCGAGCCGGAGACGTGTAGATAGTGATAGGAAAATGATACCTAGCCTTGCGGAGTTTTTTTTCTCTCTCTGGTTTGCCCTTAATTTCCTAAAGTCCTAGTCCTATTCGTATACCGTTTTGGGGAATTGTGGGTGGGCTTCAACGCTTGAACATTTGTCTGCCTGTTTGCGCTTACGAAGTGTATGTAAAATGTATACATATATGTATAGAGATAAAGATAACGTGTAATGGTAATGTTTAAGGAAAGCACGAAAAATGTTTACCATTGAATGAACGGCATACAGCAACAAATACACAAAAGGCAAGAGCAAATGCCAATGTTCGTAAAATATTGTTTTGTCAACCCGTGTCACACTTGTTCTAAAACGCCGTCAAGATATCCACTATTTGGTTATAGTACCTGGTCCGCGCCATAACACGTTCCACCTTCCACCCCAAAACAACTGTCACGATCTCGCTACAATCGCTGCAGGGAAGCGATCAATGCGATCATTAAAATTATGATTATAACCCTTCAAAACCACAATCGTAATTAAAACGGTACCTTCGGGTAGCATACTTCATCTTAAAGGCGCGGTTCGCTGTTGTGTGTTGCCAAAAATCGAATTGTACATAAACGCTTTCCAATTCGGAAGGGGAGGAGTTCACTAAACCTATCAATGGACATTTCATCCGATTGTAATCTTGACCAAATCATCGCAAATCCACTATTCGTAGGGTGTAAGACCGTTTCCGATGTCCGAAGCGGACATGAGACGAACATAATTTCACTTCCGCTAAATCCAGCTTATTTATTACCACACACTTTATGTTTCGTCCTTTTACACTTGTCTTATGTTTCTCGCCTCCTGTTGGCGTGTAATGTTGTTTAATTATTAAAGTGTCTTGTTTGTTCATTTTTCCGATTATGAAACCGGAAAATATTGTCTATTGTGTGACACCCGGTGATTCCAACGCGCACATTCGTCACCCACACACACACACTGCCTCATACTTTGGTGTTAATGCCAAGCCAAATTTCTCATCTCAAATCATGAAATCATAGCATGCCGTATTGTGTAAGGCAATGTTTAGCAACACCTGAACACATAAAGAGTGTAAAGAAGGACCTGAACGTTACTAGTTAGAACCTTCCCGAATCACATCCTCCCAGTGTGCAGTTTGTATCCAAGAAAGTAAAAAAAATCCTTAAAACGGCCAAAGCAACAGGATGCGATTAAATTTTATGTTTGTTAATTCCTCACCGTTTGTCGTTTAAAATGAGAAATGTATGTAAAAAATAGTATAGGCTCATGAGAATACCACCGCAGAAGGACCATTTTCCTAATGTCAACAACAATTGAGACAGAGGGCTATTGCTTTGGAAGGAAACGCTGCAACCAAGCGTTCCAGGTCCACAAGTACGACGATTGTAGTTTTTTTTACATGTTTTTTTTTTGTTATCGATCTTTTGTATCGCAAATTTAGCTGACGCAGTGCCATTAAGTGTTTGCAAAGAGAACATAGAATCCATCTGGACAGAACTGCTATTTTTGTACGACCGATATACACCCGCTTTTTGAAAGTGCAATATTCAGTGCAAATGAACGAACAAAAAATGTATATGTATAGCTAAACACTAATGTGGACAAGTGGAAAAGGTAGTCAAAATGATAATGGAAATTTTTCCCTCCCTTTGTTGAGCCGGGAAAGGATTAAACTAACATACACAAAGCCAATTGCAATGTGCTGCTTTTCTGCCGGTTCTTTCTGCGATCGGTGTTGAGCTTTCTGATTAACCGGTCAAGTTAATGTGAGTACAGATCTGTTATGCTGAGCGAAACGTATTTAGCTTTTCATCGGTAATTATATGGTTGGAGAAGGGAAACGACAAGAATCTGGCATGTTCGTGTACAATAGATGTGTAAAATTTGAAGCAAAAATACACCATGCTTACCGCGGATGATGGAAGGAACATGAGGACGATGCGAACTTATAATTCGTGAAAGATATTAAACAGTTTCAAACACACAGAACGAGTGCAAACAATTAAAATGATTTTGCAAGATAGTGAAACGATAAGAGGTGGAGAAATAGAAGCACATTTGAAGCAGTGTCACAAGCACATAAGCAAAGAAAATACGTGCAGTCACAAACAAACGAAGGAAACAATTTAAAAAAACATCGTTATTGTCTACCGTGGTTAGCTAATTTCTTTCCAATACTAAACAAAATCTTTACAAACAAAAAAGAGTTAACGATAAGTTTCAACCAAAACATAAAAACTTTAATGAAGTGCACCAGTGTTTTATTAAGTTAAGTACCACACGAGCTTCGTGGGACAGAAAATTTAGCAAATGATATGAAAAAAAGAGCAAACCAACACACAACACAGATGCTAGATGAGTTGGTGATAGGAAGGAAGGTTTTTGGTAGGTAGAATCGGAGAGAACGTTAAAGAAAATTATTAAATACTAAAACCATTTGTATCCTAAATCGTTAATAGGCCCCATACTGTATGTAAATGGAACAATTTGTATAAAATAAAGGAAAAATATAACTGAATAATTATACTTCTGTGTTTTTCGTCAAGGGCCGGGCTTGTAGTAGAATGAAAAAAATTTGTGATTTGTTAATCTTTTTTAAGAGCTCTGTTTAAAATTATCTTTTTGTAGATTTCGTGTTCATACTCGTTTTGTTGAGACAACTTGAGAGTTGGCCATGATATTTGTGTACAGGTTATCGTTCTTATATGGAACAGCATTAAATTCCCCATCGTAGTGTGCTGATCGTCCTGAACTCCATAGCATTTGCTAGTATCGAACGTGGGATGTGGTCTAACTTGCATTACCAACACACCATGAAGAGAATATTGCGCCGAAGCGCCAATTATTCTCAACTAACGTCAGCTGGATCCGGACATGAAGGTAAACGCACACTCTGCATAATCCGCTAAATTGTTCTTTTAGCTCAACTGTCTGTACATCGGAACAACTTTCAGCTCCACCCGGTGGCTACAAGATTTGGAAGAAAATGACATTTTTCCTTGCCCTGCCTGCGGTCGGGCTGTGCCTTTTGAACGTCTACCTGGACCACATGGAGCACCACGGACGCCGCCCTCGGCCGGAGTTTGTTCCCTACGAGCACCTGCGCATACGGAACAAGCGGTTCCCGTGGGGCGATGGCAACAGGACGCTGTTTCACAACCCCGAAGTAAATGCCCTCCCGAGTGGGTACGAGAAGTGAGCCAGCAAAGTTTATGGCAAATGAATGAAGATAGGTTTTATTGGCACTCGACATTCAGAAGAATATCAATATCTGGAGAAGTGTCTTGTATAAAATTGTGTGGGAAGATTGGAACATCATTATTACAAAAAAAATCATATTTATTCCTTTTTTTCTTGATTGATCTGAAAAATGTTTATAATAAATCCTTACTTTGACAGATAATTCGGCTCCAGTAAATGGGAAGGCTTTCGTCCACCAAGTGTAGCGCACTGTATTTGGCGATCTGTCTACGTTACGGCTGATAATCTGAGCGCAATCCTATCGTCCGGGAGAAAGTGTTTGAGCAGGAGATTACCAACGCCAAATGGCCATGATTCATATGAGATGACAGAAGCTTCTTATCTTAGTAGGCAATGCGTACTGGCTTCCCAACAACGCACCATGCGCCTTACACAGCCTGCTCGGTTCGATCAACAACGCCGGACGACGACGGGTAAACAACGCGTTGAAACATCCGATAACGACGTCAGAAGCCGATCTGGTAGTAGGATGGCCGTGTACATTGATGAGATAAGGGTCGGCACTCGACACGCGCGCGGTCTGCGGAACAGGCCTGTGAAGAAGAGGTAAACATGAACGAGACGAGGATCGGCACTACAGAATGCGGCGATGGTTCTGACCTGCCCTGGCAACCGGCTCGGAGCCATCATCATCCCGTAAACTATGCACGAGTGCCGTGTTGCATCTGATCTCCCGCACTCGCTGCCTGGAGACGGCGCGTACTCACTCGCTCTTGGGATGTAATTGAACCAATATGTGAAACTCGATGGTCCGCCGCAAGGTCGCACCCCATGCACGACCACTATCCCCGTTGTCTTCACCCTCTCGGGGGAGGGAGGTTCTGCGGTTCCTGTCGTGTTGTAAACAACATCGTCGCGACGCACACCAAAGCCGTCCGACCGGCTTACGGAGCAGCATGTTCGGTCGATGTCGTTGTAGTGGGATAATGTAGGAACCAATTATCAATGTAAGCACCCACCGCCGTCGTCTTCCCCCTGGCCATAAGATCCCGGGACCGGGTCGAGAGCCTTCGCAAGAGCAGCCCTTTGCCGGTCCGGCAGTTGCGATCCGATAGTCCGTGGAACTAGTGTCGTGTTTGCGGTCGTATTGCATAGGATTTTAAATCAAATTTTGTCCCCGAAACAAAGTGCCACAAAATGCCGCTGGATATCAAGCGTGTTCTCGTGTGCGATGCCGTCGACAACGCGTGTGTCAAGTTGCTGCAGGACCACAACATTGATGTTAGTATCGTTCGTTCGTCCGCCGGAAAAAGGATGTCACCGATTTCCGGTGGTGCCGAATTAGAGTGTCCCGTGCTGCCGGATGTGATTGAACTATGCGCGCTAGGATTACAAGGATTGTTTTTTGAGCTACCCAGGATTTGCATCTCCTTCTTTCTCCACCCCGCAGGTCGACTACAAGCTGAAGCTGCCGAAAGATGAGCTGGTGAAGGAGGTGAAGGTGAGTTGAAAAAAAAAGTCGCGGAATCAGTAACGAACGTTCGCGTCCCGCTCGCGTTACACGATGCATTAATTGAAGAATGTGAGACGCCAAGCGAAGAAGTCATTCGCCTTGACTGGGAACCGTCGGGCTTAACCCACACTGTTTGGAGCGGACGCTCGACGAGAACTTGTTTTTCGAGAGCAGTGGTGCATCAGCATGTGCATTTCGTCGTCCTTCAATGGCAGTCTAGCGCAGGGGTCGGCATACATTTCCTTAAAAGGGCCAGAAGATGAAAAAGAAACCGAATGCGCGGGCGATGATTTAATATTTTCAAAGTAATATTAATCCTTTTGGAATTAATTATCAACTATAAAAATGTAAAATTACATTTAAAAAACGTAATGCAAAATATTTGAAATTTTATCGTAAAACTTAAAAAAAATGGCGATTACTTATTTCCGTTGAATTTTGAACTTTTTCAACTTATAAAAATTTGGAATAAATTTTGAAAATTAATCCTCAATTCCAATTTTTAAAAGATGCATTGGTTTTACTGGCGTACTCTCAGTTCCTTGCAAGCCTTGAGTGTAGCTTTTTTTAATGCAAAATAAACGAATTATTGCCCCAGGATTTTGAACGAGACTCACGAGACTAAGAAATTTTAAAACGATAAATAATACGCTGGATTTGCCTGGTATTGAACTCCTCGTTCAACAATTCCAACCTTTATTTTTGGGGAAAAAAGCAACCATGAAATCGTGAACAAGTCCGATAAGAATTGAGATGGATTCTTCGTTTGTAGCACCAAAACTTCTTACGGGCCGGATAAAATCAGTTGGCGGGTCGGACTTTGCCAACCCCTGGTCTAGCGTGTCGTTTTGAGCGCGACGAAACAAAGTAGCCTGTTCTCCGTTTTTGCCGCTTCGTTCATTCAAGATGCAAAGATTGGTTTACAGTGTTGGATATGGTTGAATGCAAATTGAATTTTCCAATCGAGTAACGGCACCATTTACAAAAATTATCGAAGAATTTCATCATTATTTTATAAAAAAAATCAAATTACTCATTTTGATACTTTTCCCGAAACAAACCAAAACGAAATCTTATTAGCAATTGGTAGAAAGATTTATTACGGATTATTAGATATTTATTAAAGGTTCATTAGTTAAATTTTCGTAACAAATGGATAAAGTTTAATGATTTTCAAACTTATTTTTGGATTTTCTAATGCTGACAAAAATTATGGTACACATGGCATTATAAGGACATCATTATAATGCCTCCTGATTTCACAAAGAGATTATCACGAGAGATTAATATCGCATGCAATAAAACTTCCTAACCTTCTTGAAAACTTTATAAATACTTAAAAATGTAATTTTCTCTAAAACAACTTTGCAAACTCTTTCTCCAACAAATTGTTTGCTCATTAACAACATAAAACCCAGAAAATTTCCACGATTTACGTCATAGATCGTGGAACTTCACCCATTGGGTACGAAACCAGTTGAATATTGGTCTGTGACGTAGACGAAACAAATTGAATTGAGATGTTTGCCTTCAATTGTAAGCTTTTTTCCGGAAACTGGACATCCCTTCCGTGGCAGCGTAAAACAATTGAGAGCAATTAATCTCTGCATCGACCCAAAAAAACAATAGCTTCTAACGTCGTCGTCGTCGTCACATTGAATGGCCAAAAAGCGAGCGACCAAATCAGAGAAGTGGTAAACACGCCACAGGACATCATCCTCCCCCCGTTCCGAGGCTCCGAAGGAAATGAAAGTCATAAGTCGGAGGACGGAAACGATTCGTGGAAACACTTTTGACACGCCGACGGTCGAATGAATGGCGGTCGTGAAAAGCGGTCGGTCAGAAACAATCCCAAGGAACTACGGAAAAGCGACTACACCCCACCCCCCCCCCTCCCCCCGGGATTAGTGATTTCGTGCCCCACACTAATCGATTTTCGTCTCATTTGTTTTCTTTCCCCCCGCCGGCCAGAATTATGACGCCCTGATCGTGCGTTCAGACACGAAAATAACGGCTGAGGTGCTGGATGCGGGTGCGGGACGCGTGAAGGCGGTCGGGCGGGCCGGTGCGGGCGTGGACAACATCGACATCGAGGCGGCCACGAAAAATAACGTGCTGGTGCTCAAGTAAGTAGAGATTAGTCCGGGGCGTTCCGTTTGCGAAGCTAAATACGAACGGCTCGATTTGTTTGTGGGTTAGATTTAAATAGTTGATACCATTTGATAAAAGTATGGGTCGCTTGTTTGAAAATAACATTATCAACACCGAAGGAATTTAAAAAACAATCCACGATCCTTTTACAAGTTCACTACCATGGCTATTATTTTTGAAAGCCAGCTGACATTAGTTCTAAAAAGCTTTTGTCCCATAAATACAAGAAAATGCAAGGTAAAACCTTTGTTAGTATTAAAAACTCAATTTTTGGAAAGCTAAGTTCTCGCTGGATCTTTGAAAACCGTAGGCTTAATAAATGTAGTATCGAAATTTAATCAAAAGAGATTGTACTAAAAAAGTGTGCTAAAACCGCTAGACAGTCAACGTATTTTCGAAAACTAAGCTTAAACTAGGCATCCTAAAGTGTACTTTTTAGCTATTTTTATATCCTACTACTAAATAAATCCCCTACTATATGAGTGTAAAAGGTTTATGATCATTGTTGCTATCACCCTCTTTTTGGGTCAACGTGTTAATCGAGCATTAATTTTGAAAATCAAATTTATTACGCTTAAATGAAGAAAAAAATATTTCAACAATATATCCTTCATTGGGTAAATATTTCCTTTGATTAATTCAACGAACGTTTTGTCCACCCCGAAAACCAGCACCCCGGGTGGTAACTCGATCTCGGCGTGCGAGCTGACCTGCTTCCTTATCGGAGCCCTCGCGCGTCCCATTTGCCCGGCGGCGACCAGCATGAAGGAGGGCCGCTGGGACCGGAAGCTGTACTCCGGCACCGAGCTGTACGGAAAGACACTTGCCATCCTCGGTCTCGGCCGGATCGGGCGCGAGGTGGGCGTGCGCATGAACGCGTTCGGGATGCGCGTGATCGGTTTCGATCCCATCACGACCAGCGAGGAGGCGAAGGCGGCCGGCATCGAGAAGATGGAGCTGGAACAGATCTGGCCGCTGGCCGACTACATCACCGTCCACACGCCGCTCATTCCGGCCACCCGAAGTAAGTGACGAAGGTTTGCTGTAGAGGTCTTGTGAAAGCATTATGAGCTAAATGTTCGACGACCTACCTTGTAGATTTGATTTCCACGGCCACGCTAGCCAAATGTCGGCCGGGAGTGCGCGTGATCAACGTGGCCCGCGGTGGCATCATCGACGAGCAGGCGCTGCTGGCCGCACTCGAGAGTGGCCAGTGTGGTGGGGCCGCCGTCGACGTCTATCCGGAAGAACCGCCGAAATCCGACACCACCCGGAAGCTCATCAATCATCCGAAAGTTGTCGCGACGCCACACCTGGGTAAGTCGGGGGAGGGGGAGGGGAAGGGGGTCCAAATATCACCCGAACTAACGCGCGGACCATTCCACTTCCGATTCCTGCAGGTGCCAGCACGTCCGAGGCGCAGGTGCGCGTTGCCGTCGAGGTGGCCGAGCAGTTTATCGCGCTGACGGGCAAGTCGACCGTCTACACGCAGTACGCCGGTGTCGTCAATCGCGAGCTGTTGAAGAATGTCTTTTAAATCTAATTCCTCCCCGAGCCCCGGGAAACTCAAAACGGTAGCGCTATTTTCAGGGGGCAAAAATAGCTCCGTCGTAATCCTTAAGAAACCACACGCAAATCAATCATCGATACGGAATGGCACCACATTTTCATCACGAGGGTATCCAACTTGGTCCTTTCGTTACGTCATCAGCTCCCTGGAGCGTGACGCATCCGTTAGAATTCGATCCTGGCGGGGACCGCCAGCAATTACTAATGAAATGTTGCTGCCCGCCCCATGGAACGCCATGGGTTTGGTTTTTAGATATTATGAAATTCGATACCGATTAAATTTGACAAATAGCACAACGTGACACTGGAGTTGGGGAGCAAATAAATGTAGCGAAACTGGGCACACATTAGAACACCAGGCAGATGGTTCACGTGTGCGTCCTAGTATGCTTTGAAATAAAAAACATACGTAACAAAACCCAATTTGTCTTTCTCTGGACCCCCTTGTGCCCTTGAAACAACGACATTTATTAGCCATCAAACGGTCATATTCACCAATTTCAGCAACACAAATTGATGGTGTCACCTGTAGGAGCGGCTCAGCATATTTTCACGCCCGGTGGGAGAAAAATAACCAATTTCACGGCCCTCATCTCTTAACGGAGACTACTCTACTAGCTTGAGAAAAAAGTTATAAACCCAATTGATGTTTGCTTTTGTAAGTTACAATATTAAAGAGAAATGAAATCGGCTAAAAGTTGATAATAAAATGTTGTGACATACATTTGCGGTGGAGAAAAGTAGACCCATTTGCTCGAAACAAATCACGAACCGGAATCACAAAGTAACTTGCTCACTTTTTTCCCCCGTCGGTATAGTTGGCTTCTTGGTTGGTTTTTATTGCATTTGCCTGTAGACTCAATTCAAAACGGAATCAAAACATGCTGATTGCCCGCCGCACCGTTTGTTATCATCGTGGAGAAAAAAAGTTAAAGATGCCAGATCACGTGCTGCCTTTCGCATCGCTTGCGTTGGATTTGGTTAGTTGCCGTTGCTATGAGAGCAGGGAGTCGTCTTTGCCGGTTGGAAAGTTCAGTCGGAAACGACTCGAACTGATTGATGTCTTTTTACGTTCAAAATCAAATCGTTGCCTGCAGTATGGTTGTTTTTCTTCTGCTATACTTACCTTTTTCTACCGCACCATTTTCTGCTGCACCATAAGATATGGATGAGAAAAATCAATGATCAAAGGCACGAAGTTTTACAATTGCATACGGCGGCTTGGGGATGTGTTTTGTTTGACTAAATTCACTGTAGGATCGTTTGTCAACGCGGTCGTGCTTAATTTATTTTTAAATTAAATGGTTCCAATTTTAGCCATTTTTTGGAACACAAATGCATAATTTTATAGCAACTGTTTATTGCCAGTTTAAAGCAACATGTTGTATTCTTTACTCCTACAATTCAAGCCCGTTTCGAAGAAATCCAAACTCAACTTGGTATTATAAACATCCAACGATCGCAGCATCCAATCAAGTGTTCGTAGATTTATTTGGTTCAAGTTCTCTTCATCTAGTAGTTGAAATTCGTGATAAAAATGGATGAAAGCCATCAAATAACACCATCAGACACCGGTCTCGAGCAAGAAGAACAGGCTACAGGCCATCAGCAGATCGCTACAGCGGCAAACACTAGCTCAACGAGAACCGAAAGCAGTTCAGCAGAGGAAGCAACACAATGGCCACCGTACATCAAAGATTATCTGACCAGGCGCGTCGCAGAATTCTTCCAAATTGAGATGCCCGAACGTATTCGATACCTAACCGCCCTGCTGGAAAAGCCTACGTTTGCCAAACGTAACTGTACCGGGGAGTTGAATGTTGCTATTGCCGATCGAAAAGAGGAGTCGACCGGGAAAACAGTCGCCGAAATGTCACCCCGTGGCACACAGTCGGGCTGGACTACGGTAACAGGACGCGGTAACATTCAGTTTCGCGTCCTGCCTTCGGGGGACGTAGAGTGCAAACAGCCTATTTTCGAGCTAAGATTCGTAGTGTATCCCTTTGTTAAAACCCTGAAGGAGGACATCAACTTGCTGCAAACGTGGATCGTAGAGCCGAAAGTGCCGGATGACAGATACTTCGAAATATCCATCGATGAGAATATGCTGGTTGCAATAGAAAAACTGGAAGGGGAGGTGGAGTCGGTATCTTCTCTACTTTGCCGACATCGTGCAGAGCGCTCAAAGCTCGAATCGAAGATGGACATGGATCCGCAAAACGAGGACTACCGGCGCCAGATAGCTGAAATGGATAGAAAAGATTGCCTTCGTCTCGGAAAGAAGTTTCGCGTGATCCGAAATCGATACTGCATGCTGCACGAGGCCGTCGTTGGAAAGCTGAAGACTTCATCAAAAGGCAAATCATTGAATAACCTGTGTGTGCCTTGAATTTTTCTCTTCAATGTAATTTTCTTTTACTTATATATTCGCTTCAAATCGTGCTATATAAACAACCTTTTTTTTAATTTCTAACCGTAACCTACAGTTGGACCGTAAACTCTCGAGGTCGCAAAAAACATCGAAGGACATCTGGTAAACCTAATTGTTCGCTGGGATCAGCAATTCTGCGACTTAGACGATCTGAGCTGTAGGGTAAACAAATATAAAACGTTATCAATCGAATTAAAATCTTAGCTGATTCGGTCTAATTTCCATTTGAAAATGTAGTTCAGGACGCTTAAACAATAGAAAATGATGGAATAAAATCGGATGCAATATTGTAAGCTTGTGTTTTTGTTTATTTTTATTCCATTGCTGTTAAAAATGAGCATTGAACACAACAGAACAATGCAGTATACAAAATGTAAACGTAGTTAGAGAGTATTTTTTTAATTTATCAAAACCAACTGCTAGCAAGTCGAAAGGCAACATGTCCATTGTTGAGAAGTCCCATTCCCATTTTGTGAAATCATAAATAAGTGAAAACAAAAGTGTTGTTTGTAACAGGAATAAAGATAGTAAGCACGCAACGTATTTGGTTGTCGAACCACTAGTTTAAAATTGCATAATTTTAGAGCAAGTCTTCATTGAGCTGTTTACAGTACCAGGTTGTGTGCATCCGTCATGGAAAAAGTAGCTGTTTGTACCAGAGAAGAACCGAACATCGGGTTATAAACGAACGCATTGCGTCATGATGATACCGGAAACTTTGTTTTCTTCACAGCGCCCAATTCATTAAGTGTTCCGGGTCCATCCTGGTAGAAGTTCAACAAACATGGAGCTTTGATTGCATACGCGATTGAATACGGAATAGTTTATAACCAAAGCAGTGGACACGAGCATTCAATCGATCATTTATTCGGAAACCATGCCAAAAGTAAACATGAGAAAAAGCAACCAGTCCAGCACAGCAACAACATGGGAACAAGACTTTGGAGACTATGTGATCAAGCGCGCCGAAGCATTGTTGAAAATAGACTTACCCAAGCGTATTGCCTGGGTGAATGCTCTGCTAGAAGATCCTACATTTTCCGACCGTCGTTTTGACGATCCCCTCCAGGAGTTGCAGGTTCCAGTTCCGAAGCTGGAAAAGTTGGACGAAGCAAATGTTTCACCCAAAAAGTTATCTTCCCAACAAGATGCAAAAGAGGAAAATAAGTGTGTCGCGCCGTCTTCCGGGAACGTCGAGTGCAACAGACTTATCATTGAGCTCAGATTTAAAATGGAACCTTGTATTCAAACCCTTTTGACGGACTGCAATCTGCTCAATACTTGGATCAACGTGATGGATGACGTCAAGAAGCGGGTCGTGCAACCTGAATTCCAGCACCGCAACAACTTCGCCATGACAATCCGAAAGGAGACGGTGTTGGCAATACAATACTTGGAAATGGAGGTAAACGCTGCATACGATCAGATGTGCCAACACAAAGTAAACTGTTCAACTATCAAATCGAAGGTAGATACGTGTATCAAAGACTACCCAAAACAAGTCGCTAAGATGGATGAAAAGGAATACCTTCGAAATTTTGAGAATAGGCTTCGCCGTATCCGATATCGGTGTTGGATGTTATACGATTCCTTTTCCGAGAAGCCGGACTTTCATTACGCAAGAGGTTAGTTCTAACAGTACGAAATGGTGGAAAAGGGTACGGTGTCTTACTGAAATTATTATTACCCTAACTAAGGCGACCTATACTATCGAGTATAACAATATCGTCCTTTCATCTGAGTCTAATTTTGTTTTCTTCCTATTGATTCTAATTTTCCGCACATGTCACGACGTGTCACCAATACAAATTGATGGAATAAACTTTGAAAAGTAATTATAAGTCTGTTTGTGTGTCTCTTTTAATTTTTTTTAAATAATTCAAGATGTATTTTTAACCGGCATTAACTGTGCCAAGCATCATTATAAATTATAACTAGAAGAGGATGTCAAATCATGAGAATCGCATAAAGCTATTTGTGAAACTGTATTCACGCCTCATACCTTAATGAAATTTCGTCGTTTAGGAAAACGTTAAGTGTTGGTGACAGCGGTCGGTTTGTATGCTAAATTGAAGCTAAACTATATCTTGTAAGGCTAAGTCGGTTAATTGCAGTTATTTAATAATTTCATGCAATAGCGGAACGCACCGTATTTGGTTTACCGATTGATTTAAGGTTGCATAATTTTATAGCAAGTGCTCTTGGACAGTTTACAGTACCAGGCTGTGTACTTCACTCATACGATTTGAAGCTGTTTGTACGAAAGAAGATCTGAACATCGGGTTATATACGAAAGCCCGGCGTCGGTACGATACCGGAAACCAACTTTTACTTCGTCATAGCGTCCATTGGAGTGTTCACAGACAGTTCACGCCCTGCTTCCTTCTAGCTTACATTTGTGTTCCGAGACCTGGTTGCGCGAGGCCAGTCAAATAAGCCCAACAATTTAACGGTGTGCAGTGGAAGCGGTATATTAACTACCAAAAAACATGGAACAAGCGTATAAAGATTATATAACCAAGCAGGTTGATTCATTGATTAAAAAAGACTTCCCGGAGCGTATTGCCGCGTTGGATGATCTGCTAGAAGATCCTAATTTCTCTGAAAGTAGCTACGCCGATTCTACCCAAGGATCGGATGATGGAGTTCCGGAGTTCGAGAATGCCAAAAACAGCCGACTTATGTCCCAACTCAAATTCCAAGTAGAGCCCTTAATTCAAACCCTGTTGCGGGACAGCAACATGCTCCAATTTGTCGCAGAATCGGAAAAGGAAAGTGGCAAGTACAAACAGGACGCGCTGGAGGCTATGCAAGCACAGGAAATGGAGGTGAACGACGCTTATACTCAAGTTACCCTGTACATTATAAAACGCCTAGGGGTTATTACGGACCTAGAAGAGGAGCCGCACAACGAGAACCTCCGCCGGCAGATCGTCGAGTTGGATAAAACGGAATGCCTTTCTCTGGGGAAGACGTTTGCCATATTTCGTAATCGATACTGCATGCTGTACAAAGCGGTAACCGGACGTGAGTACGCGTCTGATTCCGAATACCCCTAAGAACCCGAAAAGTCCGTTTTTTTTTCTCTACAACCTACTTTTCCACCACATACTTAATTGCTTCGGAATGTTTATGAAGGGTTTCCTTTTCTTTGCCGTACACACAATTCATTTCTAACCATAACCTACGATCTAAAGATTAGTGATCGCGAAAATCGGATTCAACTGAACAGAGTTAGGAAATTCGTTATGCAGAAGCATTGCATGTACCAAAAGACAGTTTGATACTCCGAAGTTAGGGCTAGTTTGGAGTTCAGGCTAAACTGTGCTATGACGCACAGAAATATTAAACTTTTGTACGCGTGTGAACTACTGATACTGATGGAATAATAAATGGGAACTTAAAACTAATACGGTAAGCCTGCTCTCTTTTTATTTGTTTCAATACATAAAAATATACATCATATCTCTTTAGCCCTTGCGACAAACCTCTGAGCATATGCAAATTTGTTGTTATTTGATAATTGAATTGTTCCGTTCTCATCCTGGGATATTGTGATTAACGTTCCATTAATGTTGATTTATATCCCGTAAGTTGATTGCAACTGATTTGATTGCAATTGAACACATTGCGTGATTTTTCTATAACCGATATCAGACACGTGTGCAATATTAAACGGCTTTCGAAGTAAGTATTCAATTAAAATAAAATAATCCGTTTTAATCATGACGACATCCAATGTAGCAACTAGTTTACATATTGTGCGTTTGATAACATAGTATTTACAGACCAAAGCGAGAAGGTGCCCATTCAGCTAGGAGTCATTCATAAAACGATCCCACTCAACGCCGATGCCGGCACGCAGGACGATGTTTGCCATCGCAAGCACGTGCTCGGAGGTGGAAGTAAATAAATTCATCTAAAAAAGGCACACCGACCGGATGATCCACTGCCAGCTTTTCCCGCTTTTCTGGCTCCCGTCTGAGAGCAAGGAATGCAGGGAAAAACGACACTCTCCTCAACTGGCTGAGGATGCAACTGCGGGAGAGATCATACCGGGAGTTCGAGCGAGACACTCTGCGCTCCGGAAACCGGTGATGCCGAATCGTTCTCGGTTCGGGGGCGAGCGCGACTTCCGTACCGTGTATATAAAGCAACAAGTGCCGACTCCGGCATCGGACAGTCTGTTGCCAGCAAGGATAGGCCCCGCATCAACCGGCATCCCGGCGGGACACGGGACATTAGTAGCATCTTCCTTTTCCCTTCGTCTTCGCACTAGCTAGCGACTTCCGCCAAGCAAGGTTAGTGAAGAAAGTAAACGCCTGTTTTCCCTACCAGTTCGTCCGAGTGGTCAGTGAAAGTGAAACGTTATCCTGGCGGAACGACTACCCCTCGTTAGTCAGTGCTCATCTAGGAAGCGTCTCGTAGGGGTTTAAATTTCCGATAACTTTTAATTGGACCAACGTACCTCGCACCCGTCGGGGTCAAGGGGTGGTTAATATGGGAAAAAGTAAACCAAATTAAAAAGCATAAAAAGTAACACAAGGGAACACGCTTTCCCTACGTCAGCGCTCCACACCCCCATCGCGCTCCCAAAGGGATGGGGTTTCAATTGATGTCAATTAGATCGCATTAAAATGGGTGGAAACGATGTGGTGAAAAAATAATGTCCCCAGTCTTGATGGGGTTGGAAAATGAAAGCATTCCGAGTAAATATCCAATAAAACGCGCTTGGTGAGGTGGTTTAATCGTGACACGACCGGCGGGTGCAAAAGGAAAAGGCTTCATCGGATGGCTTGTGGCCGGATGTTTTACCACGGAGCAATAAAATAGTATTAAAATTCATGTGGCTAAGTTTGTGAAGGTTTTCCGGTTTTTCCTTTTTTTTGGAGGTTTTTCCTTTTTTTATGACACAGTGGCCGTTAAACCGTAGACCCCGTGCTGGGTGCAGTCGCCGTGGTAATACGATTTTTCACGAGCGGATTAATCAGGGATAAGCGCGCCGTAGCATTCGGGATTGCTTTTCTTTTCGCGTTCCACAACGTGTCCTTTTTTTTGTGAGTGGGTGTGTGTGTTCTCGTCGCTGCTTCCGTCGTGGGTCCTATGTCAATGGAATTAAAATTAAACTTCATTTCAATACCCTCGGTTGGCTTTGGGACCACCGAAATTACCATCCCCGGTGCGGCATGAAGGCGGGTCTGATGTGAAGTGATTTTTATTTTTAGTGGAATTAAAGTCACCATTAATTCGTGAACGTGTGTCGGAACAAGTGATCATGATTGCAACCATTCTCTCGTGTCGTGTGGCCACAGAAGTTCGGTTGAATTTTTCCCGGGTGGTCCGTGCTGTAAACAAACCATTTAAAAAATCAATTCGAGTAGGCGGTGGAAAAGTGTTGAGTTGAGTAGGAGCATCAACAGTGCCTACTATGATTCGGAAAAAGTAATGTGTTAATCAATTAGTGTTTAAAGGAAATAGGTCGAAATATGAACGTACCTGTGAATTGCGATTGTTTTGTGAACTGTGGTTTATGTTAATCAATTGCTCACTGAATAAATAAATTTCCAATGATCTTATGTCCGATTGCAGCACATTGAAAAGAGAATCGAAACTCAGGATAGAGTGTCTCGATAAAAAAACTATCACTGATAACATATCACTAAAAGACGACAATGAAACATCTTTTCGATTCCCGCTAATGGTGCGATAAATTATTTAAGCCACGTTTAATCCACAAATTCGAACGAAACACGTGGCTGGGTGGTTCTCATATGTCGCCACACGGCTTAGAGGCATTTCAATGTGTACATCATGTGCTAACCTTCTTTTTCGGGGGTTTTTCTTCCTCCATTCACTCACATTTAAACACACGTGCCCGCAATGATTAGGCACACGCGGGCTGGACCATCGAAACTGGCCGCTGGAAAACAAATTAATTATCCACGAAAATGAAGATATATTTATCACCGGGCGGTCCTACGGCGATACGGTCTACGCTCCGCGTCGTTTAGGTGACAATTTCATACCATTTATAACGGACAGTCCTCAGCAAAGTGGTCCCAGCGCATCCTTTTCACGTGCTCGTAGAAGTTTGTCCTCGCTGAGGGAACCCTTTTTCGGAAAGAAGCAACAGTTTGCAGACTCTGTCGGTTGAACTTTAATGTGGCAAGTTTATTCAATGGAACGCACCGGGGTAGAAAGTGGCCTGCCGGAAAGGAAAACTTTCTTTGCAAAGCAAACTTGGGTCGAACACAATGATTTTGCGTAATTTTGTAATTTTGCGACACAATCGTTTTCGGTGATCGGGAAATGGGGGAAGGTGATGTGTAGCGTGACAAATTTCCGGATTCCTTTCCGCATGAAGAGTGAAATATCATTTCGTTTCAGTAAAGGGTTTCAGAACTGTTTTGTTTTATTTGTTCCTGTTTTCTAAATAAAGGTTATATTTTTAATTTTCTCCATAAAATTTAAAACACACACAAAATAAATTTAGAATTTTTGTGTTCTATCAAATTAAATCGTAAAACGTCTGTGGTAAAATAACAGTAGCTATGTAATTGTTAAAATAAATTTACATATTGTTATACATTCCAACAATTGGATACGAAAAATTCAGGAAATGTACGATATATTCATCCAAAACATTTCCATTTTACTTTCTTAAATTTTGTTTTGTTTTTAAACCAGTAGCTAAACTGTAGATCCCAAAAGTTAACTTGTCTATTACAAATTTTGTTCTTCTTTACTCAATAATATTTTTCTTTTCATGCAAGCAAAAACGAATGCAAATTTTGTTAGTTAAAAAAATTCAAAAAACGCCTTTAATTCTGCGATTGTACAATGTGAACTTAATCGATTTCATTTAATGTGAAAATCTCATTGAAATACAAAAGTGTACACTGAGCAATATGGTTATATCAAGATAAAGACTTAATATCGAAGATCATCCAATTGGAATGGTTTTTTCAATCCTAAACAAAACAATTTTGAATATGAATTCTAGACATGTTTGCGCATCCTGATATTAGGATTTTATATTCACCTCAATTGTCGTTAATGGACACTATCATAAAGACAAAGTGTCACTAAAATACTTTCCTAGCCGCGCTCGGAATTTGGTTAGCAGCTCCCAACAAACGCTTACACACACAAACACTATTATCCCGCCACATTAGAGCAGCAAACATGATTTCCGTCTTTTCACCGGTCGTCATAAAAGGGATTTACATCGTTCCCGGTGTCCTGGTGTTGATCGGTGCCTGCCACTCGGCATCTTGCTGCACTTTTCCCCACGGCAGGAAACTTCGACACTCGTGTGTAGAAAGTCGTCGACAGTTTCCTCCGCACGAAAGCGCCCCCTTTGGAAGACAAGACACGAACGGCCATTTGCCATTTGTAATAATCATAATTTTTACTGCTCTAGTTCTACTTTATGACCCCGGCTGGCTGGCAAGTGAAGCCGCCGCCGTGCTGTGAGGGTGTTTGTGAGCATCAAAGTTAATTTTCACATTGCTGGTACGCACCGGACTGGCCGCTGGGCCGCAGCTTTTCTTCGCTCGGCAGGATAAGTAAGTTCATCCCGGGGCGACAAAAGGAATCGAGAACAACTTACTCTCTCTCACTGGCCGGGCGAAGTAATAAAAATATATCATACGAGTCGTCCGTTTGGAGCCGAAGACGCGAGACTCATACGTTGGTCTTCTGATGATTTTTTTTGTACAAAAGAAGCATTTTGTTTTGAAAATAAACAAATTAATTTTGCTTCTCTACCCTCAAAGCGCACATAAACTGGGTTAAAGGTGAAGGTACTACTCTTCGAAAAATGTGATATGAAACCTTACATTTGAAGCTTTAATTCTTAAGAAATCATTAAATACTTTAAAGGGAATGCCCCTGTGAATATTTCTAAATGCTTCATAGAACTATTACCACGGTATTAATGAGGAATCAAATATCATTTCATCGGCAATGAAACGGAAAGTTTCTTCCTTTTCTCAATCAACTGAAGTTTCTGTTAATTTCGCAAATTTAAAGTAGGTTCGTTTCACGGTTACAAGCGTTTTTGAAAGTCAACCCAAACTTTTCGTTTCTCTTCTTGGAATCCAGGTTTTCCAGGAACCAGTCGATTGAAAAAATATCTGCGGAAAACAAGCTTCTAATGAAAGGTCCTCCTTAATGCAGGAAATATGGTTGAGGACGGGCAAATTACCTCCGAACTAAGAAAACTATGTACAGTACCTTTTTATTTCGTTACAGAATTAATTTACTTACCGTTCTATCGAAAAACCGTAAACCAACTGAAGTGCACCGGATAGATAAGCAATGCCTCGGACAACAAGGGTCACGCCTACGCTGCTACTCCTGCTGCTTCTGGCCGGCCGGCTTCTGCCCTCCGGTCCACAGATTTCGCACGCGATGGCATCAGCGGTCGCCCGAATGTCCTGCGATTGTCCACGAACCCCCGTCGACGGAGCTGTGCTGGTGCGCGGTAACGTCACCCAAGGAGCGATGCCGATGCCGCCCGGCATGGGCCGTAATCGCACCGGGGACGAACTGTACGTGGGATTCCTGGCCGGCTACGTACACTCCAAGGTAGGGACGCACCTTCGGTCAAGGTCTTCAAGGTGAGGCTGGGCGCCGGTAGGTAACGGGAATTGAAACTTGATTGCCGGACCCGTACGGTCGTAATGTGGTTGATATGGAGCACGATGTGGTGACCGAGTTGGCAATGGAGCGCCATTCCCGGGGTGGGAATTGAAATTACCACAATACGTGGTATGCTGGTGGTTAGAATGATCATTGTGATTTATCTGACCTAATCATACTGAGTACATTGATAGTCGTATGGCATGTTTATACCATGCTTCAAATGAAGGCAAAGTTTTCTACAGTTTCAAGCTTAGCTCATTGGTTTCAAAAAAATCATAAAAATACACATCGGTCCTTTTATTTCTTGTAAACAAATGTTGGCAGACTTCGTGCCTCCGATACTTCTAATTCTTGTACCAAAAAATATACTTGCTATCATGTTTCCAAGTAGCGATTTTTAAGGCACTTAAATCGTTTCCTGTGGTTTTCTCATAATGATTTTATCGACTTTTGACATCTACAACATTTTAGCAGCTTTAGGGAAAGCTTTTGAAAGAATTATTAATTCGGATTTCTGGCTATTTTGAGAATTATAGTCGAATTTCTACTAAAGTGTTTAAAAAAAAATTAAACAGGGTCCGTGCGACGCGTACAGCTTTTTTTACATTTAGGAATCAATACATACCTGGAATTAGTATTGAATCTTACAAGCTGCTTGCTGCAAACTCACGTAATGCAGGCCGAGCATTAATAATCTATTTATAAACTGATACAACTCGTCACAACAAGAGCAAGAACATCATGATTCTGTAATGTTTTAAATTGTTAAAAAATGCTAAAAAATGACCAGGATGAAAATACTTAAAGCAATTGAAGCTTAAAATTAAAATAAACGTTTCACAAAGTTAAAACACGATGAAAAAGATTATTTAAAATTTGTAAACCAAGATTTAAAATAAGTAATCTTACAAGCTGTTTCTAATTGGTAACAAAATTCGCTCAACAGTAGCACGTTTAGTGGCTCTAGTCATGTCCTCGGAAATTTCTCCGAAATTTCCTGATAATTACCCTCTAATCGAATTAATAAACTTCGCACTGGTCGCACAACATTTCTATCGAAAGTGAAAATTAACATGAAAATTAAATGTTATTTCCAATGCCGCAGGCCGTTTCTTGACGGAGGCGCCTAGTAGTTTACGCGTAAATGAAAGCTTTTTCGTCTTTTTATTTGAACTACCTTCAAATCCTTATTTACTTTACAGAAATAGTAACTTTACAGTTGTAGTTTTGATGCCGAGCACAAAACAAATATGTATTAAGAGTTATTTTACTTCCATCGATCAATTGTCTAGTAACGGAAATCATTCAATTCTGATGAAACGCAGGATCTGATTACATCATAAAACCCCCTGTTATCAGAACTACAGTAACAATCCTTTGTAGTGATCCACCCCAGCTCAAACTCGACACAGTATAATCATATTAGATTGACTTACGTCACTTCGGCCCGATTAAGCACGTGATTGAGTTTGGGAAGCAAGTACTTGGTGATGTGTTTATAATTCGACATTCCATCCGGTCCTCACAGGTCGTCCTGGGCGCGCTGCTCCTTGCGATCGAAACAATCAACAACGACTCGACGCTGCTACCCGGTAAAAAGTTACGCCTCAAAGCCGTGGACATTGGGGCGCAAAAATCACTGAAGGCTTTCCCGATAAAGTGAGTATTGGGGAGGGGAATTTTTTGAAGCTCACTTTTTACCCGGTTTTGGATGGAGCTTTTTCACACCTTTTAACTCATTTCGGTGCAGAAAAATGACGGAAATGCGTGACAGTGGCATCGTGGTGTTCATCGGACCGGATGAAACGTGCACTTCCGAGGCGCTGGTGGCGTCCGCCTGGAACCTACCGATGATATCCTACGTGAGTTATCCCAACCAACGCGTTCGGGCTCGAGTTTCACTAGACTGATAATACCTTTGCGATCCGGGTTTACTCCTTTGTTTTTTGCCACAGAAATGCGCCGACATCGCGGTTTCGGACAAAACGGTCTACAGTAGCTTCGCTCGAACGCTTCCACCGGCGACGAAGGTGTCGAAGAGTGTGGCCGCCCTGCTGCTGGCCAACAACTGGCACTGTTTCAGCATCGTCGCCGGCAAACATCCGGCCTGGAGTATGGAGATTGCGCTCGCCATAAAGGTAAGCTGGCTGCCACCTTAATCTAAGCAAAACCCGAACATAAAGTCCATGTCTGTGGTGAGAAATTTGTTTTCCTTCCAGGTTTATGTTTTACCTTCGCACGTGAAATATGACCGTTTTATGGTGCGTGAAATTGTAACAGTCCATGAGCATTGTATTTCACAGTTCCCAAACGCGAAACATTGGGCTGTTGAGGAAATACTTTTCATTTCAATTCCTTCTTTGGTTGTTTATGCTATTCGACATTATAAAAATCGTACTTCTAATTATAAGGATTGCTGGCATCAATTTAGCGACGAGCCCACAAACAGCCAGTTTTCAAAATTGCTCAAATACGCCTTTAAACCGCCAAGAAATTCGTAAGTTTGCTTGTTCTTCTGCGAACATCGTAATAAAAACAACACCAACCTTGTTTATTTGACTAAAAACTACAAACACCACACTATAAAAAGCATTGGGGAATGGGTTTTAGTTCCCCAAAAAGAAATATTCACATTAGCTAATAAACAATTCTTGGAACCTCAAGGAAAACATTTGCTCTGGGAAAACTCTAGACACACTCTGTTACATTTTCATCTGCTACCTTTCCTGTGACTTTTCCAATCATCCTGCGATCCAGTATATGACACCACAAACATGAGGATGAGAAATTTCTGTTTCCAAACTTTTAATATAGATGCGTTTCGACTTACATTGGGATACAAAAACGATTTGGTGATTATTTACAGCTCCAAGCAGAATCCAACAACCTCACGCTGAACCACTTCCGGATTTACTCGGACTACATCCCATCGAAGATCTACAAGCTGCAGGAGATAGTGGATGACACGTATCAGAACACAAGAGGTAAAAAAACGTTGGATATATTTATGGAATAAATTTACTTATTGACATCCTTTTGTGATCGCTGATGCTCGCAGTGTATGTCTTCGTGGGGGATCATATCGAAATGGTGGACTTCGTGCGATGTTTGCAGAACCGGAAGCTACTCAGTACGGGCGATTACATCGTCATATCGATAGACGATGAAATCTATGATCCCACCATGCAGCGTAGCATATACCAAGGTAGGCGCTGGTTGGTACAAAAAACAAATCAAAACCCCTCATCCAAGCAAGCTACAAATGACAACCTGTTTGCTCTAGAATATTCCGACTTCTATCAGAAGTACTCGAAGGACAAGTACCACAACCGGAAGCGGTACAACTACAAGGACCAGGAGCGGCTGCACGAAGCGTTCCAGTCGGTGCTACGGATATCGCCATCGTTTCCAATGAACCCCAAGTATCGCATGCTGTGCCACCAGTTCAAGCTGTACTCCCGCAAGGACCCGTTCAACGTGCCGCTGCCTTACAATAAGAAAATATTCGATGCAATACAGGTACGTCTGGAAAACGCTTGAAGATGGATTACCGATACCTGGGTTTGTTTAAACGGCAAACAACTCTCGACTAGAAGTGGAAGTCGATAGCGTTTGATTAGCCTCATTCCGTTCGGATGAATCTTCTTCGGATGCTTGCGTTACTGACTCACGTTGCTTTGCCTTTCTTTTTCCTTCCCCTACACCCCTCAGGTCCCGATATATGGCGCGTACCTGTACGACACACTCGTCATCTACGCACGAGCCGCGACGGAGGTTTTACGCGACGGCGGGGACATCTCCGATGGAAGATTGATTATGCGCCATATATTCAACCGTTCCTATCACTCAATCCAGGGTTTCGACGTAGGTGACGCCACAACGTGCACGATGTTATTGTGTATACTAAACTTTTGCCTCCCATTCCACCGTTGGTTGGTGTCCTTAAAACGCAAATCTCAAATCGGCCCAAATTTCCTCCACCCCTTCGCAGGTTTACATCGATCCAAATGGGGACGCCGAGGGCAACTTTTCGGTCATCGCGCTCCAGAAGGACGACAAGGTGAACAACTCGCTGCAGATGTCGATGCAGGCGGTGGCAATGTTTGTGTACGGGGCGCGCAATGCCACCACCAGCACGACCCTGCCGGAGTTTCGCTATCTCAACCCGAACCGGCCCATCATGTGGCTGAAGGGACGGCCACCGGCCGCCGAACCGATCTGCGGCTTCTACAACGAAAAATGTCGCCCGAAGGCGAAGGACTGGCGCTACATTAGCGGTGCGCTCGTCGTGATCCTGTTCATGGCCATCTTCACCGTCGTGCTCTTCAAGTAGTATAGCGCGTTCCGACATACACACATACACATGGGGAGTGTCACGGTGACGTCATTGGCACCGTGGTCTCGCTGAACCTTTGTTGCTCTCGCTTCCCGTGGCAATTCTAATGACGCCGAGTGTCCGATTTCCGGTCCTTGCTCCTTTTTTTGTTTTGCAGACATTATCGCTACGAGCAGACATTGGCGTGCCTGCTGTGGAAGGTGGACATGAAGGATGTGATCCTAATCACCTCGCCCGATGCGCTCTACAACAATGAGGTCCGCAAAAACCTGGTAGGTAGCGCCCGAGGTGAAATAAGAAGCGCGCGTTTTGATACCGCAATGGCAAGGATGGGAAACTAAAATATTGCCGAATCAATCACTCATGAGTTGGACACTTTTGAATACAATCTTTTTTTATTTTGTTGTTAAATTATTCGCTTTTGTAACTTAGTGAAACGAGTAACGCATTAAATGTAACGCAACGAGTAACGCGCAAGATGCATTAAAAAAAATAGACAAATTTTCATCGACGATAGGAAAAAAGTTAACCAAGCTAATTGAGTGAAGTAAACTTTATTGTAAAGTTACATCACTTAAGTACCTTAAAAAAATATTCTGATGGCCAGTAAGGCGGTACTTGATCGAAACTTTGGCCATGGCCGACAAAACGAATCATGTAAACATGTTTTTCAGTAGTTGTGTGGCCTACATGTCCACCAGCTGCTCCGCTTGAGCTTTAAATTGTTGGAATAGATCCTACGTTTAAGAGTTGTCAAGGTTTTATCAGTTGAAAGTGGTTGAGGGACAAAGATAGGGTTATCAGTGCTCGTGTTGTTAATGATATTTGACTGAATTTGTGGTTTTCCGAAAACATTTCTTACAGGAGCTTCGAACCGTTTTATTTCAGTGTATGTATCATCTTTTCTAAGTTTTTATTAACTATTTGGACTGTTGAAGCGAAATTCTGGTCCAAAGAACGTAGTGATTAAGCCATTTTTCTTTCTACCTGCCGTTAAGGCCTCTTTTGCATATATCAGCTGAGTTCGGCGGACAAAAAATGTCAAACAAAATCGTTCCGTGATAATCCTGGATGTTTTTACATGCAATCAAACGTAGTCGGTTTGCTGTTTTGGCTACGGCAGATTCAATTTTAATGATTAAATTTTCAAACTTGTTCTTAATTAAATACAAATGCTATTTTTTATGCTACTTTCAACAGGAAGTTGCTATCATTTTTTGTTTTTGCACGAAAAATCGTCAAAATTTGTCCTTTTTTTAATGCATTCGTTAACTTTTGTGCTGCCTTATGCATAACGTCTCTTCAGACTCAGACATTAGGTAGAACAATGATCAAAATATTTATAGAATGAATATGTTTCTATTGTGGTTTTCATACTTTCTTGCACAAATTCAACCACTAGATAAAATCTGAATTAAGTTGAAAGTCCCTTTATTGAGATTAAATTAGAAACTATTACTAGTTCGATTAAATTAGAAACTATTACTAGTGCGATTAAATTAGAAACTATTAAAGCTTCGATGTTGGTATCATTTTCACCTTTAACTCTCAGTATTATATCTGAATTAATTATTTTCCCTTCATATAAACTTCCCAGGTATGTCAACAGAGCATCATGGTAAATAATACCGGCGATACGAACAAACGTGCCTATACAACGATTGGTAAGTTTTCCGGCCACCAGTAGCACCACTGACCGAAAAATCCTAAATACTACATCCTGTGTCCTTCTAACAGGGCTCTATCGTGGCAATATCGCCGCCATTAAGTACCTCCACAAGCGGTCCGTCGACATCACGCGCAACATTCGCAAGGAGCTGAAGCAAATGCGTGAGATAAGGCACGAGAACTTGATCACGTTCGTGGGCGCATCGGTCGACCACGGTACGGTGGCGATCCTAACGTCGTACTGTGCCCGCGGCAGCCTAGTGGACGTGCTCTCGAACGAGGATCTGAAGCTGGACCACATGTTCGTGTCGTCGCTGGTTAGCGACATCGTGAAGGGGTTGATCTACCTGCACGACAGTGACGTCGGTTCGCACGGAAACTTGCGATCGAGCAAGATCCTGATCGATTCCCGCTGGGTCGCGCAGATCGCCGACTTTGGGCTGCAGGAGTTCAAATCGGGACAGGAAGAGCCGAACAAGTAAGGGAGAAATATGATCCGCTCTAAGGGAGGCCTATTTAATAATGCAGGAATGTTGTCTTTCCCCCAACAGGTTCGAGAAGGAACTACGCCGAAGTCTTTGGAAAGCACCGGAAATACTACGGGACTCCAACTTCCCCGCCCGTGGTACCCAGAAGGCTGACGTGTACTCGTTCGGAATTGTGCTGTATGAAATCATCGGACGGAAAGGTCCATGGGGTGATATCAATATGAGTTGGCAAGGTAATCTACCTGGAAAAACACAAAAATATCATCATTTAAACCATTCCTCGACCAACCTGTTTTAGATATTGTGGCACGCGTCATGTCACCCGAAGAGTACGGCATATTCCGTCCCTCACTCCGAGGTCTCGATGCACCGGAGTACGTCATTCAACTGCTGCACGCCTGCTGGGAAGAGGATCCCGAGGATCGGCCAGACATACGCCTGGTGCGTGTGAAGCTGAAACCAATGCAGGCGGGTTTGTAAGTGGAAAACTTTTGTCGAAGGGCAGTGAAATGTAACGTTACGATACCGTTCTATGATCTCCTTGTCCAGAAAGTCCAATATTTTCGACAACATGCTTGCTATAATGGAAAAGTACGCCTACAATCTGGAGGGCATTGTGCAGGAGCGGACGCTGCAGCTTTCGGAGGAGAAGAAAAAGACGGAATCGTTGCTGTTGCGGATGTTACCGAAGTATGTCGTCGACGACACCGTTGAGGTTTCGCTACTAAGAACTTAATGTATATTTATTCTCCCAAGGAGTGTCGCAGAGTCCCTCAAGCGTGGGGAACGGGTTGAGGCGGAATGTTTCGACTGTGTCACCATTTTTTTTAGCGATCTGGTGGGTTTCACGGAACTCTGCGCCCAAAGCACACCCTTCGAGGTGGTGGAAATGCTGAACGATCTGTATACCTGCTGCGACTTCATCATCTCAAGCTACGACGTGTACAAGGTGGAAACGATCGGGGACGCGTATATGGTCGTCTCGGGGCTGCCGTTGAGAAACGGTGACCGGCATGCCGGAGAGATCGCTTCGATGGCGTTGCATCTGTTGAACTCGATCTCGAACCTGGAGATACGGCACCGACCGGGTGAGTTCATACAGATGCGCATCGGGATCCACTCGGGGCAGTGTGTGGCGGGGGTCGTAGGCTTGAAGATGCCACGGTACTGTCTGTTTGGGGATACTGTTAACACGGCGTCCCGGATGGAGAGCACGGGTGATGCACTGAAGATCCACATATCATCCGTGACGTATGGATTGTTGAAAAAGCTCGGAGGATACAAGTGTGAGGAGCGGGGTATTATCAAGGTAAAGGGAAAGGGTGAGATGCGCACGTACTGGCTGAAGGGTGAGGACGATCAGAAGCGGATGGATCGTTTCGGTTCGAACGACGCAATCACAAATTTGAGTAAGTGAACGTCAAACATAAGGAGTTTAAACACGTAATTTAAAATAATTGTTTTCCCATTTAGCCATACCTGATCTCCTTTGCACACCGGACCAATCGCAAACCAACCTCAGCCGACCGTCGCTACGACGCATACTGTCGGAAACGGTTCCCAGTCGGCACGTGTCGGCTCACCAGCACAGTTCGAGCGATCAGCAAATACCGACGGTCAGTATTCTTAGCCACGACGAGGCACACCTTGGCTGCTACATCTGCCACAAACGCAAGCTACACATTGGCAACGGACCGGCCATGGCCGACAGTGGTTCGCAGCGTTTGTCCATCTTCAACGGAAGCTACGGTGTCGATGAAGCCATCTGCACCTGCCGGCAACGGAACTGTCTGCTGGAGTACTACAACGACAACTTGATGACTGTGCGCACGATCCGGGAACCAAGGTCTGCACCGCAGATCACTTTTATGCAGTGAGTTCAAGTTTTTATGACAAAAAACGCCGGTTTCAAACAGACTGAGTGTATTCCCAGGTTTTTCCTATTGCCGTTGTAAATGTAACATGTGCCACAAAAAACACCGTGATGTTATTTACCATTTCGATACGTAAACATGTGCAGATTGATAAGGTTTCATGAAGTAGGATAAGAGACGGAAAAAAGTGACCGAAAATGTAAACTACATTTTTTTTATTTTTACAACCGTTGCGAACAAAGTTCCAGCAACTGTTTCAGATGTGTATTATCGATGTTTAAATAAAATATGTTAAAAAGTCCGTGTGGAGTATCGATTCAAAAAGAATGCAATTTGGTGAAGATAAGCACTATTTATAAGTTAATTATCAACTTAAGAATTTGTGTAATTATTCAGTTGAATACCGGTTAGTTTGAATTTTAAAATTCAAATCCAACGGATAAAAGAATTAGACCGACAAAGTTGTAATAAAATCCCCGACGAATACAAATTGGCGCTGCTACCCACTTCCATCGTGCTATAAAACAATCCTTTCGAGATGCTATAAAACTTTTCGCCCGGCGCCAAGTGCTGTCATACCAGACTAGTTGACATTGAGCCACCGTTAATGTTTATAAACATACAATTTTCAATCGCGCGCAAGAGACAGGTCGAGCGAACGCTCGTTCCGGGCCAGCTGAAAATGATTCACGATATTTTGTTCACTTTATTTTCCTCCAATGCCGAGTTGCCGATCGAAAATTTTACGGTAAGTACGAAACATTAGTTTTAAAAACAGGTTACCGTAATTGAACGTTTATTGAACAAGATCCCCGAGGTGGCATCCACCTTCTTGCACCCGGGCGAAATACACATCCTCGAGGAGCTACTACGCATCGCCAATCAGTATAAGGAGATCAAAAAGTTCATACAACAGTATGGAACACTGACGGCTGGGCTGCTGAAACCGAAGCAGCAGAAACCGACGGAGGAACCGCTTCCGCAGGGTCTTTATCTGCAGGCGTTCGTCGATGGACTGGAGCTGGTGGTAAAACCGTACCGTGATCTGGCGGTCGAGCTGGAGGCCAAGTATCTAAAGCGACCGAATCTTTCGCTCATGTTCATCTTTCACCAAGTGAGCCAGTATCGGTCGTTGTTTGGCTTTCTTCTACAACTCGTGAGCGGCGTGGTGACGCAAAGGATTCACGGGTGCGCCTTGCTGCCCTACCTGCAGCAGCACTGTCTGCACGGGAACGACGCGAATTATCAGGCGGTCAAGACGTAAGTGAAGAGCGAAGTAGTGCCACGGCTAGGGCGTTTTAAAATAATTTAAACACTCGTTACAGAATTCAAAAGTCGGTGTACGTCATCTTCCTGAAGCAACTGTACGGTTGGCTAATGCATGGGAAGTTCGTCGACCACTACGGCGAGTTCTTCATCCAGCAGGTGGAAAGCAACCCGAAGGGATCGATCAGCACCGGCGGTGGCCTTCAGCAGCGCACCCAAACATCCGTCAACACGTTCTCGGACAGTGCGAGCATCAACTCGGAACTGTGGCGGTACGAAATTCGCCGTGAAATGCTTCCCTACTACTTCCCCGCCAGCTGGGCCGAGAAGGTCCTGTTCGTGGGCCAAACGGTGCTGATGTGTCACTTTGACCCGCGGCAGCATACGATCGATCGGGGTACGAGGCGGGCCCCGATCGCCGGCCGTAAGACGGGTGGATTGTCGGCGGCCGCAAAGGACAGCCTTTGGGGCGAACAGGAGCAGAAACTGTTCCGTAAGTTTCACCAGCTACAGAACGAGGAGAATCTCAACGTGACTAAGTTCGAGCATTTGGTGGACGAAATCAAGGAGCAGGTGACCATGCACATGTCGGTCATCGTGGTGGAGGAAGCGGACCTCGTACGCCAGTTGCGTCTGATGAAGGATTTCTTTCTGCTGGGCCGGGGTGAACTGTTTTCCGAGTTTCTCGTACAAACGCAATCGCTTAAGCTGCTCATCGGGAAGGAGATCACCGATGGAACGGCGCGCGATCTGAACCGTGCCCTTCAGCTGGCCGCCAACAGTATCAACGTCGGGGAAGACATAGAACAGTTTTCATTCGAGCTTCCCGCGAACGACGACGACGACGACGAAGTGGAGGAAAGCATTTGCTACGACACTAAGAGCGCCATCGGGAACATAATGCTCAAGTACAAGGTCAAGTGGCCGCTGCACCTACTCTTTTCACCCAAGATCCTTGACCGGTACAATGAAATGTTCCGGTTTCTGTTGCGCATCAAAAAGATTCAGCACGATCTGCTGCAGCTCTGGTCGTATCAGCGGGAAAAGCGCATCAAGCACAACTCGGACGTGGTGCAGCTGCGCAACAAGTTGATGTTTCTGATCAATAACCTTCAGTACTACCTGCAGGTGGACGTGCTGGAGAGCCAGTTCGCCATCCTGCTGGGGGTGATAAGCAACACCACCACCAAGCCGGCCGACTTCGAGCGGATTCAGCGAGCGCACACGATCTTCCAGGTGAATGTGCTTAGTCTGTGCTTCCTGCTGGCCAGCAGTTCAAGCACCGGCGAACCGTCTTCCTCGCTCGGCACCACGACCACCATGGCCGGGGTGATACAGGTGCAGGAGAACCCGGTACTTACCATTCTCGACAGTATCCTTTCGATCGTCGATCGGTTCTGCTCGTTCTGCATGCTCTGCAAAGATCCGATGACAAAGATGGAACGCCAGGAGTTTGTAACCTACGAGCAAGGGTAAGTAACTGGCAGGTGCTGTTCTTTCGTCGTAGGTTAATTTTTCACTCTTCTTCCAGGTTCATGAACCACGTCGACTCTCTGTTGAAGCTTCTCATCGGTCTCAAGGCGGGCCCGAGTAGTGCGCCCCTGTCTCAGTTATTGCTTCGACTGGATTTCAACCATTGGTTCAGTTCCAACACTCAAACAACCGCGTAGTTGTAGTTCCTTGAACGTTCGTTTATTGTTTTATGCCATCCGTCTGGTTACCCATCGACCTGCATTGTGTCGAGATGGGCTTTCATTAAAATACACTTTGTCATCTGACATTCGCACGGTAAATTGTGTTCCTCTGTCTCCGCATCCAGGAGGGTCAGCTGAAGATCGTATCTGAAAAAGAAATTTTCACAAATTACAAGGGATTTACATGCACGTAATGCAGATCTTTAGTTCATTTTTTTACCTCCGGTTTGTCTCCTGATTGCGTGTCATGGTTAAACTAAACGCCACCGGGTCTCGTGCCTCCAGCTCCTCACACGCCTGTTCCGGAAGCAGAATAACCGTCTGCTTCCAGTGCGTCTCGGGGGCGGATGGGTTCGTGGACAGTATCACCTCCGAGCTCATCTGCTCATCGGATTCGGCCGCCGGAAAGGTGCAATCGAACCATATGCAAAAACCCTGCAGTTTGCCTTCCCTCTGCGCAACCAGTACCTCCTTCGCCTCGATACTGTTTAGCTCTTCGCTGGTCACTTCCTTTAGGTCAAGCCACGTCATGACATGACCTTCGTGAAGCAGATGTTCCGACGCGACGGTCAACACTTCGGGCTTGCTGGAACATTGTTCACGTAACGCCCGTCCGAAGCACTTCATACTCACGCCAGAAAGGTTCTCCCACCGGTCAAACCGGGACGGCACACTGCACGGGGCAATGTAGATGGTGGCGGTGTTTGGAAACATCAATCCGTTCGGTTTGAGAAACTTGTCCCGCGCGTACAGCACCGAATCGAGCATCCCCTCGTGGAGCAGAAAGAATCCCATCCACTCGGACACAATAATGTCCGCCCGCTCGTCGTTCGGCAGGCGAAACTCTTCGACCTTGCACTCGCTCACCTCAATCACCTGTTCGAAATTGTTTTCCTTCACCACGGCGCGGGCCAGGTGAGCTAGATTGGATGCTTCGACCGCGTACACTTTGCGGGCACCAGCCTGGGCACAAAACAGGGAAAGGATACCGGTGCCAGCGCCAACATCGAGGACGGTTTTGCCGGCGAACAGTTGCCGGTTGCCGAGGATTGCGTTTTGATAGGCGGTTTGTCGTGGTTCGTCCGAGAGCATCAGCTCGTGAATCTATGGAACAGACGGGTTCTTACAAGCTGCCGTTTTTTAAGAAACACTTTGTAACGTACCTTAAGATCCTCATAGCTATCGAAATATGCTCCAGGATCTGCTTCTTCTGTATTGTCCATAATCTTGCAGAATAACCGGCGAACGAGGAAGCACGTTGTTTTTACGAACGTTGTTTATGTTTGTAATTTACAATTGTCAAATCAACGTTCAATGTCGATCAATGTTAACAGATGGCGCTAGAATGCTAGTCTTTCTTTAAGTTAATTGCTGTTTTAATTTCCACAAATCTTTACAATTTGTACGATTTTATACCTTTTAAATATATAACAACTCTTTAAAAATGTTCATTTTTAAATTTATGAACATTAAGATTCCAATAAAGTGGTTATCCTTTTCGCCCGTTTTTTGACAGCTGCAGCAATTACCTGCGCCATCTGACGCCATTTACAATCGATCGATCGCACTTCTGCAAATCAGTTCAGTCTGTGTTCTTACCTGGTCCGGAGTGGTGCATCGGAAGGTCCTTGTTTCGTGTGTGTTTTTCCCCGTTTGCTCTCTATAGACGCGCAGTTTTCCTGGGCAGGGTGTGAAACTAGTAAATTGTAACCATCATGGATCAATCGGGTGACCGTACGCTGATCGCGGTGGATGTGGTGGACGAGGCGTTGCGTCCACAGCAGCTGAAAGCGAAGCAAATATGCCGCCTTTGCCTAGCGCAAGATGTACCATTGAGCTCGATCTTCGCTCCTCAAGGAGGGCCCAATAGGACGCCACAAACGCCACTGTCGCTGCAAATAACGGCTTGTGTTTCGATTGAGGTAAGGCGGTAAAGAAACAGATCATGTTGCGCTTGTATCGGGGGATGCAGAAACTGGCCGTAGTTTGCGGCATTTTGCGCGTAAAATGAAAAGTTTGTGCTCTCGCTAGGCCGTGGCTTCCTCGAAGAGGAGGGAGCGAAAAAAGTAGCAAACTAAAACAAATATGGCGGAAAACACGGACACATTCGCTCGTACCGACTGGGCGAATTTCGATGCTATAACAATGTTAAATGTTTTAACGGAAAATGAACTTTTGAATGCTGTTAACAATATTAACTTAATATTTAACTATTGTTTGTTTCCTACGTTAGGTTTATGCTGGCGATGGTATGCCGGGGGTGATTTGCGACACTTGTCGCGTCTTGCTAAACTATCACTATCAGTTCAAACAAATATGCCAGACCGCCGAATCGCAATTGAAACTGTTTCTCACCACCGGAATTTGGCCAGAAAAACTTTCGCTTCCAAAGGAATTGTCTTCTTTCGCTGTAAGTAACATGAAATCAATATTCTGTTTTCAACAACATCAATGATGAACGTGCTATAAAATGCACATTTTATAGCAACTGTAATTGTTAACTTATACAATTCAAAATGTTCGTTTTTAGGCAAACTTAAAAGATCTACAACACAAAGCATCTCCACGCGTCAATACAACGATTAACATCATTAATTCTGCTGCTGGTGGCGAGGCAGAAAACAATAGAGAAAGAAAGATCAACATAATCAAGCTGAGTCCAACCGATTTGAAAAATTTAAAACTTTCCCAACGGATTGGCACGCCGGGCTACCAGGGAACACCTCCTGCGGGGGGAATGAAGCGGGACCAAAGTGTCGTGTCGGTGTCCACTCCGCTGCTGACATCGACTCCGATGCCGAAACGTGGTCCACCGACTAAAGCGCCAAACCAGCATCAAGGCGTACGGCTCCAGTATGACGACGAGCAGAAACCACCTCCTCCCGTCCAGCAAAATAACCAACCGCCGCCGAAGAAAGAGGTAAAGTCTCCCGTCATACTAAACAGACTGGCCAGCATGGCCAGCAAACGGCAGAACGTGAAGGAAGAATTCGTCACCACCGGCGATGGAACGGTGGAGATGATACTGCAGTTCGAGCCGGAACCGGTAGAGTCAGCGGAACAGGAAAAGATATTCCCATGCGCCGAATGTCCGCGGACATTTAAATTGAAGCAGCTGCTCGATCTGCACAAGCTTAACCACAAACGGGAGCGAAATTTCCCGTGCGGAGAGTGCGATAAGCGGTTCTTCAGTAAGTACGATCTGGCAAAGCATATGGCCACGCACACCGGCGAGCGTCCGTACGTGTGCGTGATCTGCCGGGCGGCGTTCTCCCGGTCGACACTGCTGACGCGCCACCAGGCGCTGCACAAGGACGACCTGACCTATCCGTGTATGTTCTGCGAGCGCGTGTTCGTGTCGCAGAAGGAGCTGGACAAGCACGCTCAAAATCACGAAAAGAATCGTCCATTCGTGTGCATGCACTGCCCGAAAAGTTTCGCCTACAAGCAGGGCCTCGAACGGCATGCCGCGGTGCACGCGAAGGATCTGCCGCACAAGTGCGAGTATTGCGATATGAGCTTCCACACGTCGGCCGCACTGTCACGGCATCTGACGGCGCACGCGGGCAGCCGACCGTATCCTTGCCGACTCTGCTCGAAGTCGTTCATGCTGAGCCACCATCTGTCGCGGCACCTGCGCGCCCACAATACGGTGGGCCAGAGCGAGTACAAGTGTAACGACTGCAAGCAGAGTTTCAACGGTAAGAACGAGCTGATTGCCCACTCGGAGAGCCACGCCAAGGAGACGCTCGTCTGTCCGCTGTGCCGCGAACCGTTCGGGGACATTGGTGAGGTGATCGAGCATATTCATGAGCATGCCAAGGGAAGCCAGTACGCGTGCGACTACTGCGATCTGCTGTACACGAGCGAGCAAAAGTTAAACGCTCACTGTCAGCAGGAGCACGCGGACGAACTGGCGTGCGAATGGTCGGAAGAGCAGCAGCGGCAGCTGAAGGAAGAGCAAGCAGCGTCGCGGAAGGATGACGCAGCGAACCAACCGAAAGCTGAGGTTGAGGGCAACAGGTCTGGCGAAGAGTTGAAGACGGATTTGGTGCTGGAGTCTGAAATTCCGGAAATAGAAAATATTTTCCTTGAACCAGACGGTAGGTGCTAAGAGTTCGCCCGTTTACCGTTAGACCGATGTTGATCATAACGCCTTTTCTCTCGCTTTCAGATTACGACACAGCCATCTTCATGGAACCGGAAGGGGATGAGCAAGTGATCGAAACATTCGAGGTAAGTGAATACGTGGAAGAAACACCTTCGCCGGCGGCGGTGGCGGCCACGGTAAAGCCAAAGGTATCCCCGCAAACAAAACAACCGAAGGAGGTGAAGCAGGAACATCTGTCACCGGTTCCGAAAAGCAAAGATATTTACCGCCAGAAGAGCATGGACGAGTTTTACAAACGCAATCAGCAGGCGGTGGAAAAGAAGACGGCCCAGCGTAACGTGTCGGAGATGCTGAAAAATTTGCCCAAAGGTGTGACGATCAAGCGGGAGCAATCGGCGCCTGCTTTGACGACTAACCCACCGAAAAAAGCCCCTCCGCAGCCTATTGTTGTCGAAAAGAAGCAACCACCAATCGTGATACCGATTGCGAAAGATAAAGTATCACCCGTACAGGGCTCATCGAAGGGCAGCAGTGCTCAGGCCGTGGCTGAACCGAAACGAAGACCCGGAAGACCACCGAAGATAGTGCCGAAGGTGGAGGAAAGCGAAGGAAAGAAGGAAAACGTTGCCATAAAGAAAGTCGAACAAAGTGAGGTGGTGAGAAAGCAGGAAAGGAAGCAGCAGCTCACGAAACTGGACGAGGAAAGCGGTAAAAAAGAGCTGCCGGAAAGGAAATCCACCGTCGAAGGTGGACTGAAGCGCAGTGGCACGATGAACTTCCCCAAGACGCGGGTAGGAATCGATGTGCCACCGAAAACGTTCCCAGGTGCTTCCGGGGCGTCCGGCAACAAGGGTTCGGTATCGATGGTCAGACGATCGTATGCAGTACCACCGTCGAAGGAGCCGACGGTGGGCATGAAGCGACCGGCCGACAAGGAGTCCCCAACCGACGAGCCGGTATCGAGCAAACGGTTTGCGCCGGGCCCGCAACGTAAAACCCTCAATCCGGCAATGCTCTCTACGATGGGTAATACGACACAAAAGTCGGCTGGCACGGCGAAGGCTACCGAACCCGTGCCCGTTACCGTGGTTCGCACGGTCAAGCGTGCGGCGAATGCGGACGCCCCGGTAGGCGCACCGGTCGAGATGAACGTCGGTGGCAAAACGGTCAAGCTGCAAAAGTTAATTTTATCCAAAAGTGAAGCGTTGGCCCTGCAGAAGGCGGGCAAGTTGGGCAAGGGTAAAATGTAAGGAAGTTTGGGGCCCGTTTTTGAATTTCCACTTACTATTATTGTAATCAGTATTTTTAACTGTTCACCTTTTTTTTTAATCTGTTTATTTTAAACCACTTTTAAGTTTGACTATTCGCTTTTAACCGACTTTTTACTACCATTTTAATATGTGCTACATGACATCGAATATCCAAGGAGGATCATTGGACAATGTAGAGTTTGAATAAAAATTGATGTGAAACAATTTGAAATTGTACATGAGTTGCGTTTTAGTTGAACGGAAAACCAAATCCCCAGTGAAGCGACCAACAGTCAATAAAAAAAGAACTGCACTAAACATACGTGTGTGTATTAGGAAACGTTCATGTAAAAACCCTCAATTTGCAAGGATCAGGATGTTCAAATGAATTATAAAATGTATAGAAATCGAAAGTTCAAATGATTTTACAGTTTCCAGCAGATTCGAGAATGAAACTGCTCGAAAAACAACTAGCACAACGAAATGTCATTCTCCTCAGCTGATTTAAAAATTGGTAAACAAAAACAGATCAGTGTTTTGCAATTGTACGCAGTGTTTCCTTCGCCCACAAATTGTTTTCATTTCACGGACTCTTGTAAAGTTTATTACACATTAGTCATCATCCATCGTACTTATTGCGTCGTCCCGTCCCGCGTTGCCTGTCAGTATTTTTACTCTCGTCCGAAGATAGTTCCTATCTGTTTCGCGTGTACTTGTGTACCGTTTCGACGATGTACGTGCCGAGCTGCTAGTCTGTCGTCGTACGATCGCCTCGAATGGCCGTACTTGCCTTTCTTGTGTTCAGTATTGGCGACGATCTGCTCGCGTACGGTAGCACATTGGCCGAGGGTCGCTGTGGTTCGTGGAAGGAATGCTGGTCGCAGTTGGCCGTGACCCGACAGGAACGTCAGTTTGAAGCGCTACTGAAGCGACACTACCCGCCAGACGCTAGCAACGAGGAATCCCTTTCGACACCCGCGGCGGACGATCCGGAAAGTGAACGGAAAATGTCTTCCGAATCAATAGATAGCTGTGACTTCGCGTACCAGGAAGCATTTTCACCAGGGTCGGTTAGCCTGGACAAGAGCTCCTCGACCGAGGTGGTATACACGGTGGAAAACATCACCGAGGTATCGCCGGGGCTGTGTTTCGCCGTGACCGGTACGATTCTGCTCACCTGTGAACGCTTTTCCGTCAATCTGCTGCTGAAAAATGGTGACATTGCGCTCCATTTCAACCCGCGCCTACCCCAGAACTACATCGTACGCAACTGCCGGGTGAAGGGATGCTGGGGCAAGGAGGAGGTCGCCTCACCGCTCTCCTTCAACCTCCACCGTGGGCAGCGTTTCAACGTGCAGGTGTTGGTCACTGAGCGGGAGTTTCTTATCTGCGTGAACGGGCGTCACTTCAACGCGTTCAAGCACCGTCTGCCGTACAAGAAGATCACCACGCTGGAGGTAAAAGGAGACGTACGGGATGTTGCCGTAGATCAGTGCTACATGGAGTACTATCCGCAGCTAGAGCTCGAGCTTATCCGACAACAGACCCCAGAAGCCCTACAGGCCGACCACGATACGTTTTCCCTCGTACCCCGCTCGCTGCCGGAAGCCGATGGAAAACCGATGCCCTACACGGGCGTCCTCCAGGAGTCGTTTACCGACGGCAAAAAGCTGCACCTGTACGGCCGGGTCAAGCTGCTGCCACACTCGTTCTACGTTAACCTGCAGAGCAGCGCGTACGTGTGGCCCCATCCGAACATCCAGTTCCATCTGAACCCGCGCTTCGGCAGTGTCGGCGGACGGCACGTCATCTGCCGGAACTCGTGGATGAATGGGAAGTGGGAGCGTGAGGAGCGGTCGGAAAACATGACCGATTTCATGCCCGGAAAACCGTTCCACCTGCAGATTGCCTGCACGGATGTCAGCTATCAGGTGTCGCTGAACGGGAAGCTTATCGCGGAGTTTGTGTTTCGTGATAATCCCCGCACGGTCGAAGCCGTCTACATTCAGGGCGACATCAAAGTATTCGACGTTGTCGTGGAGACTGCCTACTAGATGCGGTGCTACGAAAGCTAAAGCTCAACTCGAAAACAGCAACAATACGCGGAAACCTTAAGTCTGTTAGCGGTGAGGTAGAAAAAACAATAGGAAGCTTTGCGTACGATTCCAAAGATTCCATCCCCTATTTAGAAGGATGAACGTGCGCCGTTTTGCTCATGCTGCGATATACAATATACTAGTTGTAGAAGCCATAGAAAGGGCAGCTGTTTGGAGCTGTTTCGAGTGTGTCGAGACCAACGGAGGCCAAGTTAAATATTAGAAATTGAAGTTGACGTGGTTCGACATGTGTTAGTTTTTATTACGTACTATTTGTCCCCCGTTTAGGAAGCTTTTGCTTTTCGACCCTTTTGCTTGTTTATAAACTTCGTGCAATTAATCGGTACCAAAATGCAGTACAATAAAGTGTTAATGTTAAAATAAATGAAACGCTTGTTGAATTTCTGCACGTAGATAATTAAATCAAACACAACTGTTCGGTTCGGAAACGTTTGGTGGGAATACGTACGTTATCGCCAGGAGGGAAAGAATGTTGTTTTGCCTTATCAATAATGGACCGTTTGGTTTGACGTAGCGGTCGTGGAGAGTGGTTTTAGAAGTTTTTCCAATCAACGCAATTTCATTCATGAGTTTAAAGGGCAGCCTATGGAGTGTGGGCACTTGAAGAAGAAAAACACTTTTCATTCATATATAAATCAACACAACCAATTAAATGATTTGTAAGTGCACTAAGCACTAACGTTTAGTTTATTAAAATAATGTACCCCGACGTACATTTTTTCTTTCATACCACGCGGTATAAAAAGTGACGTCACGGGAAACGATTCTTACAGCTACCTTAACCTAACGATCGAAGTAGGCCACGTGGGGGTGCGGGTTGAAAGCACGATTTCGTTTGAACCGAAAACAGCTTTCCAACACCTACACGTGTTTGGGGGGGGTGTTTAAGAATGGGATGTAGATAGGAAGACAACGGTCGAAAAACGACGATTGCTTGCGTCAATCCGACAAACCCGACGTTCGCCGACGATTGGGGTCAGTGAGTTAAATAGCATTAAAATTAAAATGTAGTAAACGCACTTGAGCTGGCTGGGTATGCTGGATGCGGAACCTGACTTCCGAAAGATTCTTCACGCGGGATTCCAAGCGGGAGGGAGGGGTGTTTTTGTTCGAACTTTTAATTTCCTTTCTTTCTTTCTGTTGTAGAACCGTAGTGGTGTGCTTTCTAGTGGAAAATTGTCTTATGCCATGTCGTGCTTGCCATCCAATCGTCGCATCTAAGGTTGTAGAAAGAAATACATTAGCGAATACCGGATGGTGGAATCGGAAAGGTGAAAACGACCGATGAAGGGCGAATGAAAGCGAACGCATGAATGACGCCTGTGGATGACTGAATGTGATGAAACAAAAAACCAATGATTAATGGGTTTAATTAAAATATTCAACAACTAAAAAACGATATAACAACGATCGATAAAACGAACACAACACAAAAGTAACGATTAAAAATATGATCACAAAATGAATCGAATGAGGTGATCTGATGAGGAAGGCCGGCATTAATCGATATTCTCTCGATGCCTTCAAGTGGTGATGACCGATTCCTCAAGAGCGGCATGCTTCATGAGATTCAACATTACCTCCTTATCATCGGCCGTGGTACGGTAGCGTTCCGAAACATCGCTGGAGGCCGGTGCTTTGAAGAGCAAGCTGTAGAGGAGTGCGGCTGCGATGCCTCCGAGGATCGGTCCAGCCCAGTAGATCTGTGGTTAAATAAAAAAGGGACAATATAATCCCATACCTCCACCTATTGGGGAAATCGCTCGGGACGGGGACTTACCCAATGGTTGCTCCAGCTGTCCGTGACGAGAGCGGTACCGAAGGAGCGGGCCGGGTTCATGCTCGAACCGGTGTACTCCACGATGCCCAGGTGTCCCAGGGTAACGGTGAGTCCGATGGCCAGCGGGGCGACGAACCGTGAGTCCGGTTTGTTCTCATCGCACACGCCAAACACGCACAGAACGAGCACGAAACCGAGGAAAAACTCGAAACCCAAACCTTGCATCTCGGTTACGCTTTCCTTCAGGCCGGTGTTTCCGAGCCCATTCTGGTAGCTCTTCGGGATGAGCACGTCGAGGGCGGTGGTGGCCGCGACGGCACCCGCACACTGCGCCGCCACGTACAGTAACGCCCGAATCAGGCTAACCTTGCCGGCGGCCAGCATTCCGGCCGTGACGGCTGGGTTAATGTGTCCTCCGCTGATATGCCCGATCGCCTAGGAATGGGGAATGACGGGATATCGATGAACAGAATATCACACAACAGAAGCTGATAGCATATCCTATCCTTTTTACAGTTTAAACTTATTTGCCCAATCGGTTTTTCATAACCTAATCCCTTTGAGAGTACAGTAGACTTACGATCATCGATTTGCGCGTGGATTATCAGCTGTCGTTTGAGGTTTTTTTTTTTTTTTATATAGCACGATGATGCGGGGTCCGCGACAGCCGAGCGGTAGCGCCGGTTAGAAACTCGGCCCATGATCTCGACGGCGTGGGTTCGAATCCCATCCGAGACCGGGCCCTCCCCTGTACGAGAGGAGTGACTATCCACGTACAAAAGGGAAAAAGTCTTGTAAGCCCTTAATGGGCAGGCATGACCAAGAGGTCGTTACGCCAAGAAGAAGAAGAAGAAGCACGATGATGGGATTGACGAAGAAGCGCAATCATGCAACGCAGAAAACGTTGGGTCAATGAAATAAAATTAAAAAGGACACATCGTTTTTGGAATCATTTTGGGTTTGTTTGATTGTTCTATTTTTAAATATTTTCCAAATATTAGTTAGGAATAGTTAACTGAAAACATATTTTCAGTTTTGTAAGATAGAAACTGATGCCTGGAATTTTAATAATGACGAAACTATAGCGTTCTAATGCAGCTAGTTCTTGTGCATGCATTGGAACTAATTCAAACAAAAAATCAATGTTTTTGTTTGAAAAAATAGTCAGCAGATATTTTGTAATACCAAATTGAAAATAAAACACTAAAAAAAGCAATCTATTCAATTTTTTGATGGTCAATTTCAATATAATGGGGGAGTCAATTTAACTCCTACTTATAGTAAGTGTTTTCGATGCTAATGAAGGATTTACTGTTTTGTTAATCTTTTGAACATTGCGGTGTTTTGCGGTGAACGTGCCATCCCTTTATAAATCGTGAAAAGTCAACAGTCATCATCACAACAAGAGCTCACTTATTCTTCTCTACGAAACTTCCGAAGCTGCATTCGAACCGGAACCCTCTGAAGCGAACAATCAACGCTCTACCGACTAGGCCACGGCGAGCGTGTATGCTGCGTGCCTCATAAACACCTTATAAACCACGTGCGTTGATATCTTGTCGATATATTATATTCGCATTATGCAGCACGAAGGAGGTGTTTTAAATATTTTTCAATAGCAAATCAAACATTCAACGATATCTTTCGATCCTCCGGGAGGATATAAAAAGGTTTGTTGATTTTATGCTAATAAGGTGCATGAGCATTTATCATTCGCCAACGATGGGGGTTTGACGTCGCTCGAAGATTCCTGTTTTGGAGCTAATGATCGATCGTTTTCGAATGACGAAAGCAGCACCTTCTGGAGATCACGTGAGTGTCGATCGTTCTTGGCGATCGTCACCCTTCTTCGATCGAGGATGTTTATGTTAGTAGGAGATGTTTTTACGCTTGCTTTCCTCCTGTTCGCGCTTTGGCTTAAACCGATTGGGCTTTCTACGGGGACACACGTTTTCTGTCTACTTACCATTACCACCATGAAAACGCTCAATCCGAAGGCCAGGGAAATCAGCGTCTTGTCGCCATTCGCGTGCGTGCAAGCGGCACAGGCAAAGAAATTGAGGATGAAAATACCTACGGCATGCGGCGACATCGGGGGGAGATAAGATTGATCGAGAACGATGAGTCAAAGGTGCGCAATGTAAATAGTAGGATATTAATGATATTCTTTTTGTTTCACTCTTCCACACCCTCAGTTGTGTGATAAGCAATCGGTTGTATGATGGCACTTACCAACAAACTCCGCCAGGAGAGCCCTCCAGAGGCCACTCGATTTGCTCGACAGCTCTTCGGTTCCGAGATTGTAGCCCATCGTGTATTCTTGTAGAGGTTATTTTTTGTGACTGTAAAAATGGTTTGATAAAAATTTAAAAATTAATTTCTCATTTAGTATGTTTAGTTCATAAATAGACGACACATCAACACATAACACAAGCACCACGTTTCGTTCGATCGTTTCGCTCTATGATACAAAGAAGATGGAATTAAAAAAGAAAATAAGAAAAACTCCTTCCTCCAGGCTCCAGATAACCATATGCTGTGGCACGGTATCATGACCGGTGAAGTGTGTGTATCATGCAGCCGGACGCGCGCGCGCGTGCCAGACTTGTCGCGAAGAGTTGTCTTTGTTGTGACGGTAGGTTTCTGTTGGTCAGAACCCTACAAGTAAACGCTTGCATCATCCAGGAGTGCTGTATGGCCCTAACCAATTATGGTATGTTCGAACAACGCTGTTGGGCACCGGTGTTCAAACCTTAGACCCAGGTTAGGGATATTCAACGCTCCTTTTCCAATTTATTCTTTCCAACGCCTTCCCCCCGCACAAACCTTTTCGCACTTCTTCATCATAAGCCTATGTATGAGCGCGTCAACATTAGAACAACGACTGCAAACATGCCGAGATAAAAATAGAAAGATGCCCACACGACTGCTTGTGAAAGGGGAGCGGATGAATTTACCGATTCGGGCTTTTGGGTTTTGGGAGAAACTTTGACCCGTGCGCAGCGGCGGGAGAGATATAGTTGTGCAACATAAAAATACAGGATCTGAAGATCGAGGCTTACGGGGGGAGGGGACCATACAAGATTTACCATAAATACAACGTTTAACGATGGCTTAAGAATTAATGTACCGGACTGGATACAATGGATGGGGAGCTTTTCAATTTTTTTCTAACGCTCTGTTTACTTATGATATGCTTTTACAATGTGGGACGATAGCCAAACACTGGACTTTGACCCCTTCCCGAGGAGGGTTTCGGTTACCTTGTGACTGAGAGAGAGTTGTTGAGAAGGATACCCGACTGGGTTGTAATGATTGGGATGTGTAAAAATTTCCAAAAAGTGTGGCAAATTGATCGGTCAAAATATATACAATGTTTAAAACAAACTTGCTTTTTGTGCCATTCGTTTGTTTAAATGACAAACGATATACATGCATGAGATGCTATTTAATAGTCGTGGTTAAGCCAGATTAATAATCTTCATCGAAAAATGATCAACCTATGCTAATGATTTTATGCCGCTGCGAAAGGAAACGGAGCACATTCCTTACAAGAAATGTGCGGGCCAATTTCGTACACCAAATGCTTCACCCCATGAGTTTGGAACGAGTAAGGGCGGATAAAGAATTTGAACGAAAAAATAAAGCAAACTCATTCCTGTGGATACTTTTCGCGATGCTTCGAATGTGGGTTTTCCCCCATCATGTCCGTGATGCTATTCGGTTTTATCTTCCCTTCGTTCCATTGAATTCGGCGGGGAGCCTCTTTTTTTTTTAACTATACCATGATTGATAGAAATGTGACCGTGTCTTGACGATCGCGTGTCAAGTTTGATACGTTTGATTGAGAAACCGGCTCCCGGGTCACCGTTATACCTTTTGACGTACTTCCGACGCCCGTGGAGGCTTTCTGCTGAAGTCATTTGTATACTTCAAAGAACATCGAATGTAACGGCATTCGGTTTAAACTGTATTCATTTTATTCTACTCCTCTCACAGAATCTCAATAAAAGGCAACAGGCAAGCGGTTGTTTAAAAATACCGTAGACTACAGCGATAGGCAACATAAAGCGCCATTTGTTGTTTAATTTATTATTTTGGTCGATTTGGTATTCCATATAAACATGCTTTAATGTTATTATTGTTGAGGTTTATGTTAATTATTTATGAGGTGTGCTTATTATTTCGCTCATCACTGTAAGGGACTACCAGAGTACTAAAAGGGAATAATTAATTACATCTACTTGTTTGATTTCAATGAGGTATACATTTAGGCGTATTACCACGCGTTTGCATAAAGCATAGTTCAATTCAAACTCATACTTACAGCATAAAATAGTGCATTTAAAAAATAAGAGCGAACAGGTATATTGATTTTATCTGATAGAATAAAATCATTAAAGGGTAAAGACATTTTAACCGATTATCTGTATGCAAAAACCAAACCTTCCTTCCATTTCCTCGCAAGGAAATTATGTCAATGGCTTAATCCAATGCAAACATTTACACACAGGTTGACACAGGTGCACCGCATTCACCCTGAACATCGGCAAGGATATCGATATCGCGTGTTACACCCGGGTACGTGCTCATAGTACGATGCTAATCACTCTCTCGCGAAACGAAAATTAAATGCATTATCACAGCCATGTCCTACGAGGGGCAGTGTGAAGCAAAACAAACAAGACTCTCACTACCTCCGAGCTCGGAAGCGTAACGTGCACATCCAACCGTGGCCATATCCAAGGGTGCGGGTTTGGCGGAGAAGCCACCGCCACCACTGATTGTCAATGCCAACACGCTTGCCATCCGGAGGACTAGGTCAGTGTGATGCATTTGGAATTTAAAATTTACGATGCACCTTCCCCGCCAAAGTTGGCGAGTTTGGGAGGGCGGGCGCCTACATGGTGTTGCAGTTGCATGCGATCGATGGGGTTGCCCTCTCTGTGTCGCTCTTTCTCTGCCTTCGGCAGCCCAGGGGTAAATAATGTCATTTTCACGTAGTCGAAGGAGAAGTTTGTTGCTATTTATCGTCACATCAATAACAGCTCGAACGCACGACCAAGTAAGCCGTTGGCCAGTTTAGGGTAGAACCATCCAAGCAGACTCCACCGTAACCATGACATCTCCCCCTTCGGTTTGCGCATCACCACTAACGATGATTGATCGATGAGAGGTTTTTATTTCTTGTGGCTACAGTGTTTTGTTCTATTCTACGAAGATAAATGATTCCTCGAGTCCACTGTCCCACAGATTTTTAACCCTTTCATTAAGGAAGAGAAGCAGAGACCTCGAAAGCTGCGTGTCTAAGATTTCCCACCCAAGAGCCTACTGTGTCTAGCAAGCAAAGCAATGCACTTAGCTAAGTGTACGAGATAAGCCACTCGAGAAGCGTTCGCTTATTGTATTTACTTCTTACTTCCTTCATTTCCTCACGGAAGTACCAAACCTCGTCAGTCTCCCAAGCGTTTGAAGGGAAATTCTATCCAGACGATCTGATGATAAATGGCAGACTAATTGCATGCACTTAGACTCGGAGATGTGAAGGCGAACGGCCGTACACTGCTGCCAGGCGCCGTTGCAAATGTCGCACGGCTGCAAATGACACGCAAAGATGCTTCCACTAACGTTGGAGAGGGCTTGCATGTTGGCTCAGTTGCAGGCCACATCGATTGACCTTTGTGGGGTGCAAAGAAAAATTGGCGATCGTGTTGATCGGATACAAAGTGTTCGGTGGGGAGAAATTAATTAAAAGAAAAATATTGCCATAGAATTAAAAACCCTACAGAATTTGAATTAATCTACTGAAATAATAAAATAAAATATAAAAACCTATAAAATGGTTACAATTTAATTCCAAATCTGATTAAAATACGTTTTACGATAAAGCAGGCCTAGTCAGGGCAGCGTGTGCCAATTGTTATTTGCATGGAATTTAGAAAATGGCACCTGATTGCCTTCAACTGAATTTTATCTACCCCGATTGCTTTTAATCTTGGCAGTAAAATACAAATCCCGGCAAGATAAGCGATTAATTAATTCTTCCAAATAGCTCAGGTGGAAAGGGAAGATCTAAAAACAATACCACTCGCGTATTTGCACCGCAAACAATAGATAACGGCCAGCCAGTACACGCGGCCATAAAACAAACATGCTCTCCAAAGTCATTGAAACCTACCCCGCGATGCGAATATGTAACAATTTGTGCCCACCGCACCCGTTCTCGTTTGCAAATCGCAATTACAATTGCGCGCAAGCGCAGCAAGGAAAAACGTATAAAAAAGGCGAACCACAAAATCAGTGCCGAAGCGATAGACCTGGTTCCAGCGGCAAGTGACGAACGCGGCTTTCGAACAGATGAATTGACCGTGACCTTGGCTGGAAGTCGCGGGGAGTTGTCGCGTGCCCACTCCGCTAGCTTTAGCAACTGTTCCCGCGGATGGATGCTGCGGTTCGCTGATATCAAACACCGCCAGCACACGATTCGTGCGGTTGTGAGTTCCCCTGCGCGCGGAATTTCCATCCGTCGCCATCCAGGATGTTGAGGAGTCAGATTTCTTGCGGTGCTGCTGCGCTCAGACGTCGTCGATGGTGGAATTTGCGATTATTTTTGACGAGCGCTTGTCAACATCGGGAAGGAATTTGATTTTGATTGTTAACACTATTCAGTGTTGAACAAATTACCAGGAAATATCCATACTGAGGAACTGGGCGAAGCCATCGAGGGATGTACGACATGTAGGTGTATAATAAAGACACCTCACAGCCACATATATTTAGCTCATCTTATGGTAATTTCAAATAAAATGCATCCTTAAGAACCATCACTATTATGAACGATCCTTCCTTCAAGAGTTAATTAGACCGCGTGATCTTTACATTAATTACTGGTTTCTAACCTTTTCTGCTCGGTTCACCAATTAGGTAGGCCATGATTTCAACATAAAGTTGCACTCTACACTTTGTTCAAAGCCTTAGAGAGGCTTGTATTTGTACCTTTTTTTTTATAAAATACACGATAAGTAGGATCGTGGGTTGAAGTTGATGGACATCACAATAAAACAAGCAAAATCGAAATGATACTCCTGAGCAATTAAAGTTGGATTTAGCCTCACCATGTTCAGGCACGAACAGCGGTTGGTTTTTCCTTTTGTGTAATATGTTATGATCGTGAGCATTCAGATGATCAATCATTGCTATTCGGAAGCTGGAGGTGATTCAATAGGATGTTAAACAGAACGTCAAATAAGATAACGCGTCATACGAATTGTTGGGATGATTAGCATAAAAGAGGCACCTGTTCCATGATTACAAGTCAAAGAACATGCTGATAAATCAACTAGATTAAAACATGAGAACATTCGAGCGGACGTAACGAACCTTTACCTTATCGGAAACTTTATTACATTTCTCACCCAACCTAATCGTTCATCGTTCCAATTACCTACCGAACGGTGAACGTCTAGTAGAACAATTATTGTTAAGCTATTTCCGATGCAATTAAAAACCACCGGACGTTGCACCTGCATCCAATGACTCGGCCAATTTTCCAATGACTCACCCAATGCGGGGGGAATGCTGATTAGAGCTGGATGGAAAAGTTTCTTCGAACGAGCCTCCGAATCAATCCGGCATGATTCAGCGACGCTAGAGTCGAATTTTGTTTACCAGCTTTAACGCGTCATGCGGGCAAACAAATACATCTCAATCTACGCCCGGAACCGTTAGGAGAACCAACCTACGGGTTGTTTAACGTGGAAAAAGGAAAAATAGAGTTGAGCGTAACGACTTGCCCACGAAAAATCAAATGTAGGGAAGTTCGTTCCACTACGAGGGTTTTGAAAACGGTACCGAACCGGGAGTTAATCAACCCTGTCGGACAGATGGTGGGACGTGCAAGCGCTAGAACGGAAGTAGCGATTGCCGCTGAAATGTGTTCTAAATTACTAGCCGCTTCTTCTGCTCTGAGTCGAGATCGTTATCGTAACCGCTCGCTATATCTCGGGTAACCTCTTTCTCTAGCCTTAAATAAATTGTCACCGTTCCGAGGCCCGGAACATTATTGTTACTGGCGGCCGCAATTCGACCCGTTACCTCCTGGCAAACACCACTCCCTCCACTTATCCTTAGCTCGCTCATGGAAGAAGTTAGTTTTATGATTGTTTTCAAATCCCCCCGTCTTCCGCTCGGTATGCCGGAGCCGAAGTTGCTAATTTTTACCGCATGCATACAAGGCTGTAAAAGTTATACGTCCAGACGTGCCGTTCCGCGTCCTCAAGGTAGGTGGCAGAGGGTTAGTTTTCCTCCGAACGACGCTTAAGACGCTTGAGCTGTTGCCGATGGCGTTCAGCGATAGTGTCGCTAGTTGACCGATCGTGTTGGGTATCAAATAAATGACGTGTAATTACGTGCGTATGCAAACAGACTGGTAATACGGTGTGTGGCGGGTTTTTGATCGACCTCAGCATTCTACTTTGGATTAGCCTCACGTTATTGACACGTCCACGAAAGGCTAATGGAACATTGGTTTGCGGGGGGATTCCCAAACGCCACTTTTGCATGACGACAAGCCGATCAAACAGTGCGTTTTTACAGTTTCAAATGCAATGCTGAGAATAGCCGTCGAGCTTGTTGTACCATTTTATCAATCATGCAATTATCTTAAACACGACGGAAACGAACTCGCTGAACTTAAAACGCGAGCAGAACGCTTTCCCCCCATAGGTGGTTTTGGAAGTGGAAAATTTTCCAAATTCTATTCCCACCTACCGTCTCGTCTCGGGGGAAGTGATAATAGGCAATCAGTTGGACTTGAATGAAACTGCTAATCGATGTTGATCTGCTTTGGTTAAGGCATAAGGGGTTGTGGGGTTGGAACGAACGAGTTGTTTATTTTCTGTTGTGTTTTTAATTGTTCCACCATTCGCGATCGCCGGGAAACTGCGATGATGAGTGAGTTTGAGAGAAAGGGAAACGAATTCCCAGTTTGAAAAATCTTCACACTTTCCTTTAATTTCTCTATCGAAATTTCTTGCTTGAAGAATCAAGGATGTTTTATTTTTTCGTCTTCGAATTTAAAATGCTCTGGTAGATTATGAAAATTGCGCCTTAGAACACAATTTGATAATGCTGAGATTGAAACGAGCGAGAGAGTCATAAAGATTTATGTTTAATTTATTTTATGTTGGTCACAGTTTTGGTCAAATGACTTTAATTAAAACATTTCAAAGCGAAACATATAAATATGATAAAGCGAAAAAGTGAAGAAAACGAGAGAGTAATAAAGATGTTTATTTCAAGGCGGGCAAATAAATAAAATAAATAACGTGTATGTTTTATTGCCTTCGGGTAATATTTTTAGAATCGGATAAGATTCTAAAAACCTTCAATCTGTGTTCAGACATAATTAAAACAATTGTAAATGTGACTTGTGCTTGGCTCACATTTCAACCCATCTACGCGCGTTTGCGTGCAATGCAAACCAATAGACCTGTCCACCCACTATTGTCATCAACTACTCGGGATGGCAAGAGTGTGGTGTCCCCAAACCGAGGACATAATTTGATAAATCGACCGGTCGGGATACACAGATACAAACACACGCATAGTCACAGGCAAGTGCCGGGTGTCGCAAATCATTCTGCTCCACTTGAGAGGGAAAAACTAAACGCTTCAAATGGCCGCCGCCGACGCCGCGGTTTCGGAGGAAACATGAACGCGTGCGCTACACCGGGCCCGGGTCTCGGTAAGTGGCCTCCGCAATCAGTACGATCAGTTTTAAGTGGTGGATTCCGTCGGTGTCAGGTTTGGTGCGACTTCCTTTTTATTTTAGAACCATCACTGAAGAAAAGTATCTTTTGTTTTCTAGCGTTTCAACCGAGAAAGAGCGACTGCGAGTGTGTTGTTGAAAATTATGAGTGTTTGTTTGTAATTTATTGCCTACAAACTTTGTAGCATTTTGTGCTACTTTCTTGCGGACTCAGAAACCTATACAAATTGTAATATCTAATTACGACATTTTGTAATGGATTTAGATCTGATCCAATTTGAAACAAATACAGTCGCACAGACAGTTCTGGATGGTGCTTGCTTTTAAAAAGTTATGGCGTCGAGAAAACATTCTTTTCTGACCATTTTTTGGAAGAAAATAATGGCGATAAAGAGATGACGGTCTGATGGGTTTTAGGTGACCTGAAACGTGGTCGTAAAAGTCGTCATTGTCGTAAAAAAACCAATCCTAGAGCGCTTTGCCACACGCCTGGTAATTAGGAAGATTTGCCATAAGGCTTATCAATGCCAGCCTCCATCATACAATTCCAACGCACTTGAAATGATGGATGTAGGTATATTGTGACAACTGTTTTGCGTTATCACAAATTGCTACATTGCACATGCCCGGTTCTCGTTGAACCCCAACTTCTTCGAGGTGAAATGGTGAAGACTTTTTTCCACATAGAACGGCTCTTCGGTTGCAAACCACTAATGACTACCTTTCGTTCGGTGCGCCATCAGTTGAACGCGATCGGGTACAAATATGGTTGCCCAATGTACCTTGGACGACTTTATACATCTGCACTACACTATGTACGCACGTATGTCCTTATCGTTACACTTCTACCATAAGGGCTCATTAGGGCCATCGTCCAGGTGTAAAGGGACGCTATTTTTCTCCACATTGAAATTACTGGCAAATGCAATTGTCGTTGTTGTTGTTATTTGGTGGTAAGATAAAAATTCGTCAAATCGACAACCATCGATGGCTTGATGTTACTCCCCTTTTGGTACTTACTTTGGAAACGTTTGTTCAGATGGTGTTTTCCTGTAACGATAACGAACGGAACCGGTAGGAGATAGCACGGACACTACACAAAACACTGCTCTTTCTTTTTTTCCACAAAACTATGTCTCTTGTTCCCTGTCCACGGGATGATGATAATGATGATGGTAGTATACGTAGTATCTGTCTGCTATCGATAGCAGTGTTTGCTAGCGGAGCCTCTGCTTGAACGATGCTCTTCGCACGGAGGATCGACCACGAATGAGCGGGAACAGCGAGCTCGGTTCAGCGTACCCTTTCAGCTCGGACGATCGCAACCTCGGGTAGGCGCTTCGCTACTCGCAGGTACTTCGAAGAACCGTGGTTGAACTTGTAACGGCTACCCATCGTTGGGGGTAGGGTAGGGGGACGGCAAGTGACCACTCACGAATGGTTCTCATGGGATTGTACGCGGCAATGCACAGCGATCTTGCGAGATCTTCATCTTGGGGTAGCACTCAGCATCTTTGGCCACAGATGCTGGGACGAATTTTACCGCACGTCGAAAGGGTTTAAAATTGTGTTTATATGATTGCTTCCTAACGCCAAGGACGTGTTGTTCTAATAATACTTCGAGAAAAATGATAAAGTGTGGCGCTTGAATAAACACAGTTTCGTACAAAAAACATATGCAACGAAAAGTGAAACATTCTGTTTTACAATGGTGAGTTTGTCCACACAATCCACTGGTAAATGTTTAAAGATTGATTCAAAAATGTGTCTACATCTTACTGTTTTACAATTTGATCTAAAACACCTCTGTCTGGTTAGAGACACTTCGTGGAATGTTGTTGCTCTATCGCATTTGATTGATTTGTTGGTGAGTAAATAATGTAAACAACTATCAGACTCTTCAATTACGGTGCACTTAGGTCCTCTCCAACACTAGCCGGGAAACGTGCGCCCGTTATCAATGATTACAACATCATGTCAGCGGAGATTGATGCGTTTCGTCGCCCTACATTTCAAAGGTGTTTTGTTTCTAATGCACACACATTAGTTTACCCTTAACCAAAAATTGTCGAATCATAACGACGCGAAATAATTACTTTGAACACCACGTGTAATCACGTGGTCCAACAAAAAGCGCGCTAAACGGTTTACTGGAGATTTGCGAGCGCCTTTGGGTATGCAATGCTCACAGCATGCTTGATGGGTTGGGGGAGTTCTACGCTACACGTGGCGTTCCGACCGTTAACTGGAGATAATCTTCTATAATCCGATTGCCAATCGATGAAGACGATACACACGTTTTTCTCCGCTCACTTTCGATAACGGATGGTTGCGTCAACCGTGAAGGACGTTGGCGCGTGTTTAATTGTTGGCGCTTAACGCGCCTTATCTTATCTTACCACCGTTTTGCGATTGGTCGAGAATCTGTGTCATAAGTTTTCGCGCCCCACGTGTGGGGTTTGCTCGGGGTGAAAGTATAAGAGAAAGATTGATTCTGATTATCGTTGGATTGACGTAGCGTTTCAAATTCGATAGAGATAAAAGGGAGCGATCACGATGATCTTGTGTATTTTTAGCACCACCTGACCCGTCTTGTTTTGCTGAGGGGATTTTTATTGAGGTTTCTGCCCACGACTAGCACCGAAATGGTGCAGCTTGTCCAACACAGCTACATACCGTTTGGAGGTCGGTGGCCAAAAAATGATTCCCGTACCCGTATTCCTTTCCCCAAGCTTCTGAGAGTGTGAGTTTTTTATGATCTTCTAGTCGTTTCTTCTTTGGGTTGTAAAAAAGCGACAATTACCTGACATCATTTGGCTAATCTCCTGGGGCGGGAATCGAACAAGAACTCGTCGACCATCACCAAGTGGTCGCACTTGTCGTCATGCACTATTGTCGGTTTGATTGGTTTGCTGCAAGGGATGCGCCCGCAGCAGGATACAAACAGCATGTTTAGCCGAAGGGAATGATCGATGCCACCGCTGCAATGACACGGTTCGAGATTGAGTGTAATAAAGCTGGGAAGATGGTGGTAATTAAATTTATTAATTATTTCCCCACGTGCGAGGAACTCGGTTAGATTGGTTTTTAATGATCGATTCGGGATGCGTGATGCTTCTGTAAAAGTTCTTCGCTTTCTCACGGCTGTGAAATGATGATTTGCATTTTTGCTAGATGCGTTTAGCTTCAGAATGATTTTTTATTCCATTTGCTGGGTGACTCACAGAGTATGAATACGAATTAAAACGCTAAACTAAAGTATAAATCGTTCACCTCATGCGAGGTAAACAATGACATGAGCACAGGTTTTTCTAAAACAATTAATTATTGTTCTACGCGCACTCGGAAAAGCGTCATCACATTCAGATAAATTACATCATGCCTACGGCAGCGAGGCTATCTGAAGCTATCATCGTCCGGTGGGGCTCATTCATACACACATAAACTCGCTTCAACATGGTATAGTTCTACCCAGGGTGAAGCAGCTTCCCCGTACAGCATCCCTATGTTTTCCGGGCACAAGTGGAATAAATTAGGCATCAAATATTAGCTTAAGCCTATAATTAATATTCCAATCTACGTAAGCATGCAAATGTGCAGGCTCCCTCCCCCTTTTCACCGCTATCTAACCCTGAAGAGGAGATAAAGGGATCTTCCCGGTGGTCGGTCACCGTCGTCGCGACAAGTAATTTGATAACGCGGGCTGTGCTTCGCCAATAATTGCCGACATAATTGCCTCGCGTGGTGTCTTTTTCCTTTTTAGCATTCTTTACACTGATAAACGATTCGCCATCCTTTTATACTCTCCGGCGTCCTCTCGACGTCATCGCAATGTGTTGTGCTGGCAAACGATGCTCGGACGGGAGAGTCGACGGTCACGGGGTTCCCGACGTCAGCTGACGTCTTATGGCGTCATTTCGAATGAAAATCATGCGCGACGGAATTTGCACAACCGACATGTAAAGCCTTTTTCTGCGATCGGATGTTTATCATGCTCATGATTCGGATGGACAGTAGAATAGACAGTTTATTACAATGCGCAAAGGGAGAAAAGAGAACTCGTGCGTTTTGTTTGTTGCTGTTCGCGTCCTGTGATTTGTAGTCAATGTTTTAGAAATCAAAACGTCGGGAGTTTCCAGGAAAATTGCTGTTAGAAGGGGATTTGAAAGAAAAAACATGAGTGTAGAACTAGTCATCAGTTTCCGTAATGAAATTTTAAAATTTGCCTGTAAATATGTCTGAATAAATGAATTCATAAATATTATTTGGTATGTGCAAAGTAAAAGAATCTTTACATCACTTATGCAAGTCAACAAATTGAAGAGTATACAAAATTGTACTTGTTTACTGGTTATTTAGATAGTTGTATTTAAAAAAGTTATGACTTGATACAATGGTCAAAACTCATAGTTAATTTAGAATTCTAAACAAACACCTCCAGTAGAGGGTATGATTTTTATAATAAAAAGCGTACTCCTGAGGGCACGTGTCATCAAACAACATGCCTTGGGCGTGGGACTAATCAATAAGATAAATGATATAATTGCTGCTGCAGCTGGCGCTTGCGTTTGAATAAACAATTCCTGCGCAGGAATGCTATAATCCCGGGTGAGATAAGATTGCAAACAATGAGGTTTTCCCAAACAAACTTCTCGGGAAACGCGGTTCGCTATGGGAAGGAACCTTATTCGCAGGATTGCAACGCTGAAAGAAGGTATTCATGAGAATGAAAAATTATTCTCAATCTTTGTTTTTTTTTGTTAAAAGATGAAAAAACACCACAGTGAAAATCACCCACGAGCAAAACATTATTTTCGTTCCCCAGAAAATCGTGCTTAACCATTAGAACGCCACACGAACGGGCCGAACGTGATTTTCCTGCACGCCAAACCATCTGGGATGGTGGTTTTTGAACAGCAAATCGTTGCCAAACGTACGATCTTAAAATTGATTCTCTCATGTCGTTCTACAGAAGGAGAACATTAAATTTGACATACAATACTTTTTGTGTCTACGAGTGAAACGAAGGTCAACGTGCGAGGTCGTTTAGAACATTTCCCCATAAAACCGAGAGGACCGGATGCTAATGAGTGATGGAAAATTTTGGCAACCGTTGCGAACGAGTTTGGGGATTGTTTTGGGATGATCTAAGATCGGTCGTCCCGTCGCATCGGTGTCGGTTGTTGTAAAGAACCTATAAAGGGGGGCCTGGCACTCGAGGACTATAAATTGTCAACGGTAATTAAAGAACTGTTGCGACGCGAACGAAGCAGAAGAGCTTGGTCCCGTTTGCTGCCAAAGTGTAAAATAATGGTGGCATTGTAAATTATACGATCGCCATCATTTTCCCGGGGACATAGTTGCGTCGGTCACCGACAAAAGGATGCTGACGCTTTATCATCCCGCGTGAAGGCACGCACGGTATGCGTGATTTAATAGTGTTTAGCGGGACTTCATCATCACGAAGAAAATTGGTAGAATTTTCACGTTCAGTCATTTTAAAAACATGTGTCGACGGAAAGTGCATTTAATAAGCTAAGTACACGTGCCGTGGGAGGATTATGACCGAGTAAACGCATGCAGTCCACGTTCAACTTTTAAATCGTAAGGGAGATAGACATAAATCAAATGATGATTAAAATAACCATCAGGCAAGTTTATTATTATTATGGTACGGCGGGGCACAATTGTGCAATGTTTGTCTTCAACGAAATATTTTTCAGACTTTGTCAACAACGTTTTGTGACGTCCAACCAACGTTGGTCTGTTGGTATAAAATTAGATTGTTTTTTTACAGTTTTGAAAGTTTTTTTTTAATATTTTCAAGAGCAATTTAATACTAGTCGAGAATCGAGAAAAAATAATAAAAATGCTGCATCATTTTTAAGGTTTTTGGATTTTATGCTATGTGTAGCTGATATTTTTGATCACTCTTTTTCTTTTTTGTACATTATGTTTCACTGAGTTACACTTTCCTAAACGTTCATTGCACTCTTTTGCTCGAAATTACTATAAATGTTAAGAAATTGTATGACATTTTTAGTTGTCCCACGAATTCCCGATTAATATACTCGCGTTAGTTGAATAGACAATTTATTCTTACTTTTGCGATTCGAATCGACCGCAAACAAAACAAACTCAAAATAGACTAAATCGCGTTGCGCGGCACTCTTTCCGACGGTTAGACTTTATCACGACATTGTAAATCGTTTATCGTAAAAGATAAAAAAAAATCACCAACAACAACGACGAGTAGAAAAGTGTACATGAACGAAAAATGAGACGCGTCCGGTAAACATTCTGGCCGTCTCAAAAGTATGCCACGGCAATGCGTCCCAATATAATTATTTCAACACCCACGCCTGACCACCGACTCTCTTTCGGGCGGCGAGAAGATAAGAAAAGAAACCGACAGTCATTCGTACGCGTTGAAGAAACCCCGAACCCCATCATCCCAGCTGTTACGTAATATTTTCATTTGATCGTACAAAACAAACAAAGCCAAAGGGAAACATTTTCTTGTTTCGTCTTTTTGTGACGAATTCCAAAGATGGTTTTTTGCTAAAGCGTTCAACTGGGGAATGTTCTCATTTATCAGCGTACTTCTTTTGCTGTCACGCCGTGCTTGACACGGATTTTCCACCCGTGCGTTATTCCGGATGTAAGGGTGGTTAAACAGGGTGTTAATGAATGATGCGAATAGTTAATTACGGTTCGGTTAGAAAACAAATTATTTTCTTGTTCATTTTCCTACCAGTTTGTTCACCTCTATTACTCACTATTCTCTTTGTTGTGGTACGGACAAAGGTAAAATTGATTTGAAAAACAACCATGATTGAATAATTTATTGACATTCGTTTTAACCTGCCCATTGAAGGATTTGCAAAGGTTAAAAAATTGCGTCGAATTTGTTAAATCCAACTGAAACTAATCATCGGCTGCTTCTTGTTAGAAACGACCATTTAATGGTGCTTGTTGTAACTAATTAAGAAACCCCTTGCTGCTTTGTGAAAACAAACCGCCGGTGTCCTGTGGCAACGTCGTGGCCAAACCGTCGATATATCGGAAGCGCAATGAGGCGCGAAGACTGACCGCATGTGACATCGTACGCACATCGTGGTCCCTCTTGTAGGGAGGTGTTATTTTATTCGTTATTAATTAGTGGAGGATGCACCGCCGGCATTGGGTGGACGTGGGGCGACCGAATCAGGAGGTGGTTCGATGGCTTCGAGTTCATGATCAGGGCCTGGGGAGTCGTCCCCAGCACATTGGTCGTGGTGGCGAAGTAAGGTAGTGCACAACGGGGCAACGTGACGCCGCGCTTGCGGAAGGTGTTGTGGATGTGACTGAATTATTAATTACAGCTTCTGGCATCCTGCGCCACGGAGACGTGTCAATGCATCGCCGCGATGCAGTGGCGAGACGGAACGTCAGCTGCTACTTCAGCCGACGGAGAGAAAGGGGCGAGCACTCGACTATCGACGTGATAATTTTGCCGAACAGGTGGAGTGTGTCGGGATGGAGATGTGGGCAGTGTCACCAAGGTCAGATGCATTATGAATATTTTGCGCAAATGAGAAGCAATTGTTTACTTCATCTTGTACTTCTGATAACGATAAAAAGGTAAAAGATAATCAACAGATAGAATCTTCCTGAAGATCACCACATGAACAGAGAATTTAAAACACCAGCCACTTAACATGACTTTGGGCTTAATATTTTACCCTTCCGGTGTCCATTTTAATATTCAAAACATCGAAAGTAACGAGGAATTCTAAAGATATTTTTAGAAAATTTGGTATGTAGAGGAATTTATGTTATAAAATAACGTCCTTTTTTGAGCAGTTACTGTGAAAGAATTTAAGTTTACAATTTAACTGTTAATTAAACATTTTAATTAAACTTTCTTTCCAAAAGAATAATTGTGAATGAAAAACACTTTGTGACTTGTAAATGATAAGAATTAAATCGAAGATTGAATTGTTGATTATTTACATGAAACGGTGGGTTTTATGTGAAGTTATTTTAACGAAAACTTTGAAGTCAACGAAGAGTATTGCATGAGTGTTTCTGCTATTTTGTAAGCTCTTCCAAATTTCTTATAGCTTCTAGCACACATTTTTATACATAGTATTTGGACATTTAAACGTCCCTGAGAACTTTATCATTCATCATTAGCTCCCGGCGCTCTTAAACTCAGGGCCCCAATCGGACGCTTAATTTTCTCCAAGATTCGTCTCAGAACACAAATGAAAACTTATATGCAAGCAAAAAACATTCTTGCGTACTTTTAACGCTTCGATATTGCCAATTTCTCTGGATTTTGAAATGAAATGATATGAGAAAAATAATAAAGTTACAAAAATGCCAAACACCTACCTCTCAACCTTTTGCGGTACACAAATAATCTTCCTCTTCTTGTACCGCTTTTATCATGCCCATTAGATGACACTCTGGAAAATTAAATCTCCACCGACCTGTCTCGCGGCAATTGAGTCGGTTGTAAATAACGCCGACGGCCGGTTGGTAATGGGCCGAAGGGTTCCAATTTTTCGGCTGACAGCCACCGAAGACACGGCCAACTGGAGCGTGTTCGGCGGTAGTTCCATTTGGCAAATGAAATCCAGACACGCCTACGTGTTCGATGCCGGTTAAGGGCGCCAAGCGAAATGTCACTCTTTGGTGCTTGCGTTGTGAAAATTTTCGTATTCTTTTCTCAGGTAGACCCTTTCGATAAGCTACCGTCGATGTTTATGGTCGTCTGATAGGGAAGTTGGCCCAGCGCAATAGATTTTCTGACCGCGGTAAGACGTTCTCAAAAGTGCACCCGCAAGGTTGGGTTTGTGTAAAATTGAACCATTTACATTTCGGGTAAAATTGGGCAAAAATGGAAAAAAACATCATATTCCAACCGGTTTAAAAGCTGCACGTTGGATGAATAATAATGAAATGGTCACAAACCATAGCGGAAATAACGAACGGTAGGTCAGTTTGGTTGTCAACCAACAAAAGAGCTGCGCACCGGAATAACTTTAAATGGCTGTCACGGGCGCAATAATGATGGCGCACCGAAACATATCTATGCTCTGCACCGGTGTTAGTTCCTTATCAACGCGGAAATCGGAGTTGCAAAGTTCCGATATGGTGTCGGTACGCGTGACATGGTTAGGCAGTTTCGGCGTCAGCCCCCATTGGAAGGGGATGAATTGTTTCGATACTTCCGCCATCACGGAATGGGTTTGATTGATGGGTGGTACACGCATCGGTGATCGATGGAGGCGGCATAGATGTCAACCAGTTTAGGTTTTTTGGGGGAATCCACGCTTAATTCCCAGACAATTTTTCGGGGGAGCGGACTGTTGAAGCGACAAGCAGGACAAGTTCGACTTATTGATGGAACAAATCGACTCAATTCTATCAATTAGTGTTTATTGTTTAGATAGAAAAATAAGGACATCAAACCCGCGTTTCAGTTGTGGTGGTAAGATCCCAAATTTTGGTATTGTACACTGTGTAACGTGTAATTTAACCATTTGATTAGATTTAATTCAAGAAAAAAAATTACAGAAACATTAATCGAGTGTTTTTTTGCTCCTCGGTCTTTCTTCTAACAAAATTTATCCTTCATTTGATACAAGAGTATATTTTGTCATACAAAATATTTAAAATTAAATAAAACTTTAATATAGTTTATGGAAATCTGTTTTAAAATAATTAAATAAAAATTGCTGAAATTTAAAACAAAGACATACAAATCAAGAAAGTTATAGCTCTTTTGAACAATATGTGTTTTAAAAGCATATTTACCTAAAAAGTTGAACCAAAATGCTAGATTCCTCAAGAATTTATCAGGAGTGCCATGATTTCTGTGAATCCCGCAGCTATAAATCCCGCAAAAAGCATTGATCTATAAGACCAATGTATTGGTCTATGACCAACCATGCATTGGTTTATGAGTAATTTGACTGTTCTGCTTGAAATATGCATCAAAAATAAATTACAGTCAAAATATATTCAGTATTTTTCAAGTTTTTCAAGTACTACCATCACTATAGGAACACTACACCACTAAAGGAACCATATCATCATTATAGGAACAACCAGCTAGGAAGAAATTAAGGCTTTTTTCGTGTATTTTTCATGATAAAGAGTGGAAGTAGATGTTTTCCAGAAGAATAATGGTATTTTCGATCATAATATTCTGATATACACTTATAAATTGCATCATATTGTTAGTATCATGACCAAGTGCGCTACTATTGGTACAGTTACCCTATAGTAATTTATATAAAAAGGAAAACAATACTAATAAATGTATAATTCTTTTCTCATTTCCCGAAAAGTTCGCTATCAAAAGTTTAATTATATTCTCCATTACGGAAAGTTCTAAATTAAAAGTATAGTATTCTGATAAGTGTATAAGTACAATCTTTGTTCTTCATGTGACCAGTGATTCAAAATTGCCAGAAACCGTACAAAGATTTTCCAACTGCATCCGAGCGATTGCCGACACTCATCCGCGAGCCGCGAAGTAAAAAACCGCGGATCCCGCGATGCGTACGTGAGCGACCGTCGGCCAAAACCCGCGAATAACGGTGAGACACTCAGCCTCGCGCACCTGAGATGCATAGACCGCACGCGATGTCGTGGCGGCTTGGTTGTGTGCAGCAGCCCCATGATATGGCCGCCAGCATCGCCAGTCGAACCAGCCGCCTTCCCGCAGACGCACGAAAACCGTGCTCCACAACTCCACCGTATATTTACTTTCGCGCGCCACTTCCAGTTGTCATTTAAACATCGTCCGTTGCAGGTTGCAGACCGCGTGGTCAGTTCGATTTTCGCGTTCGAGTGTATCGAATTGTGTGTTGTTTGTTCGTAATTTGATTTTGTCCAGTTTCGTGATTTTCCCTCCCGTGCAATTTGTTCGGTTATTCGCCAGTAAATACAGAGTGTTTCGTATTTCGAGCCAAAAGTTTTCCCGGTTGCGTGTGTTTATCGAATCCAGGCGTACAGAGTGTTGGCAGAGAATCTAATCCGGGCGCGTTCTGCACGGAAAAGGTTAGTGTTAAAAGGCGTGCGTTGCTAGCGCCAACACCAAAAAGCGAATACCTGCACGTAGCAGACGATACGAATCTGCTGTCGGTCTGTTTTTCCACCTTCCTGTCCCCCGAGTGGATGGACACTCATGCAGCTGATAAGAAGCTAGCTACCGATGTTGCAAAATGTAGCGATTTCTTCGCACAACGATGGGGTTCCGTCTATTTCCCCCCTGCTTGTGACATAAGAGAGTGCGTTTAGGGGTTTGTTTGATTTTCTTCCGTTTGTTTCAAGCGTGTGTGGACAGATAGATTTATGGGTTGCGATAGGCAGAAGGTGTCTTATCAAAGGATCGCGCCTGGAGCCACACGGATTGTGGGCGACGTTCCTTCAGTGTACCAAGTGCCCTCGGAACAGAAAGATAGCACAGATCGTTTTATCGCAGGTTTGCTCCCGGTTGTGGTGAATTGATCAATCGGAGGGATTGGGTCTGTACGTGTACGGATTTTTTCGCACGTCAGTGATTTGGCCTAGTAGATAATTGGTGATAAGTCAGTGGTGCCTTTTTTTCAAATTTTGTGCATTTGCAGTACGACTTATAAAGTGACCAAGAGCAGTGTTTTGCCAATGTAACATTGCCTATCGTTTTATTTTTGTTACAAGAAACTTTAGGAAAATGTTTTATCTCCTTATCCCAAGTGTTGACTTCAGCAGAAAAATGTTTTTAAAAAAAACACAGAAATAATTTCTTGCTTGAACTCATAGCTAGAATTTGCAGCCCAAAATTTGCTTTTGATATCTCTACTTAAAAAACCCGCCGTTAAATGTGTTTAAATCAAACCCGCCCGAATAGTGGAAGTCGAAAAAGCATGACAGCTCCCGGTTGTACTTCCAATTAGCATATCCTGTCACGAGCGCTTTTTGCCCTTTCAAACACGTGGGGGCAAAAAAGGATAAAAAGGACCCTCACCGGTGCCCGGTTGCATATTCTCGAGTGCCCGAACCCGAGCCCGAGAACGAACGACTTCCGGCGCGGCGATGCGATGAGAGCCGTTCCGTTGCCAACCAAGTGGATCAAGTGTTGGGCGAAACAAATGGGAATGTCTTCCGGGGGCTTTTGCCTACCCTCAGCTCGTGACTAGTTATTTACGATAGTGGCTCAATCCGGACCCGGAGTTGGAGTTGCATAGGGACCGTTGTGAGTGTGTGTGTGGAAAGTTATGATGGGGAGGATGTTAAACATACGATTAACTGCAACGTGCTTGGGATGGTTTTTATTCCTGTATTCGGTGTTACCGTACCGTATTCGTGCACGAAGCGCTTCACGCCAGTGGGTCAGTAGGAGCATTTGCGCTGCGAGTGCATACGAGCGATAGGTTTGCACTCGGACTGCGGAGGACGATAAATTTTCCGACCCGTACCTTGAAGTCCGGCACAGGAAGAGCGCACTTCCTTTCGCGAGCGGGTGAAAATGGAAATAGAACGATGAAGATAAAAATACGACCGTGCGCTGGCCGTTGCCGCCGTTCGGTTGCTGCCAAAGACGGCCGAAACGGTGATCTATGCAATTCTACACCTGTTTTCAGGTGCTTCTAAACTGAAATAAGAATGTTTCAAATAATTGAAAGATATTCATTTTATTAATTAAAAATCAAAATAAAAGTTGAAACGTGTTTACTCAAATTTCTCCAAAAAGGTTTAATGTTTCGCAAAGTAAAGAAGAAGCTAGGGAAATTTGTAAGATAAATAAAATCTCTCCTATGCTGCGACCAAATTCCGGCCAATTTGATCAGTGGCCAAACGTAGCGAAATGACGATGCGAAATGTACCGTTTGCTGGCAGCAAATGCTGACAAACAACACACATCTGATACAGGTTTGGCGGGCAGATCGCACGATCGTGATCATGATCTTGAGCCGCGCAGCATCATATTATGCCACGTTACTTTCATTCAGGTTTGCTCACACTGGGCCCACCCTGCCTTCTCGTGAGGCGTACGAAAGTAGGTGAGAAGGACAGGTTCACGCGATGTGTTTGTGCGCGTTAGAAGAAGGTTTGCTTTCGAAGCGGACTGTTCGATTGTGGAAAATAGTTTTCCCGCAAGCACACACAATATCGACTGATTAAAGAGGTTAAGAATTTTGGTTCGAATTATAGGTCAAAGATATTTTTCAATGAGATAAGATACAGTTAGGGATGCTTCTGTTGCTTGCAAATTAAATCCTTTGATGTTATAACTGCATGATCTATTTTTTCATACGTTCCTTATGTCGAAAATAGAGCTTCAGAATTCCATATCTTTTATTTTAATCTGGTTTGCCCAAAATAACACCAATATAAAATAAAAAAAAACAACTCTACACACAGAACAAACGACTAGGGTTGTTGGGTTATGAAATTGGCGATCCACCTCCTCGCGGTACTCTCTTGTGCTCAAAACAAGCTGTTCAAATAAGAGCGCTCCTCAACGGGAACGCCTAGACTGCCAAACAAGTCGGCATCTTTTCTAATGATTTTCTTCTTTTCCATCCCTTTTATCTTCCTTCACCAGACAAGGTTTAGGTAAAGCGAATTGAGCTGTCGGAGTCGTCTTCCCGCTGGAACCGTGCGCCCATCGCACCACCCCCCGGAAAGTTAAGTGACTGTGAAGAAGACTTCCCTTTCGAGAGGCATAGTCAAGCGTGGCGAAGGAACCGTAACGAAATAGCAAAACGAAACGAAAAAGAAAAACGATCCATCGAGAAAAATAGAAAATAACGCGGTAGCGGAAAATTATAGTTTGTTCACGGTTGATTAGAGCTGCAAATCGGCTCACCCGGTAAAGACAAACGGGAGAAAGCAGTTACGCTGAATCGTGAAGAACCATCCAGAGTCGACCGAAAATGACCGAAAGCGCAGGTGAGTGTTTAAGATGGATTTAAAAATGTGCAACCCGGGGCCCTGGTGGAACGATTACGTATTGTAAGCGAGCGAAAAAGGCGGGGCGTTGAACTTTTTGCAGAAGCAGTTGCCGCGGATGTCTTACTCCCAAACCGCTTTTCCGAATGATTGAAACTTAAGCGAAAATTAAATAATTTTTAAACCCTTTCATTCCAAAACCAAACCAAATTAAATCCCTGGGAAAGAGTTGATACACATGGTTAGACGTAACCTTAACCTACCCTTCTTTAAATACAGGATATTACGTGACAGATGCAATTGCTGCAAACCGCAATAGAACGGCAAGCAATCAAACGCGCCCGGTTAATAGATGTTCCTGCCATTTTCGGTACGGTTCCTACGGTGGACCTTCAAACCCGCACAAGACGTTATTTTACGCTTCGCGCTTGTCAACCGCGTGTATCGAATGAACCACTTCCGGCGACTCAAGTACGGACGATGTGGCCAAAATTTGTGATGCTCCACCGCAATCCATGTGGTTTTGGATTAGAAAAAAAAAGATTCGGTACTGGGTGGCCCTTCGTTCCCAACTGACACAGTTCTCAACTGTTCGCCTCTTTTGGGGTAAACAAGATTCACCCGGGTGACATTTTGTGGCGGAGTATTTTCCAGATCTCCTGCTCTATTGCGTGCCGGAAGGCAAAAGGCTAAAACCGCCGTACGCGGGAGAGGAAATGTGGATGAAATTGTGGATGTGACATTTGAAGAACCAATTTGCGTAGCTGCTTAAGACAATCGAAGTTGACGGTCGGGGCGTCGGGGGGAACCGGTCTATCGGTTCGGTGGAGTTTCGTGACAATTTGGATACGCGGAGTGCGGGGAAAGGGATAAAAAGCAATCAGTTTTTTGGCCTACAAGGTTATGGTCACAATTTGGTTACAGCGGCGTTGCTCTTAAGCCACCACCGCACAGAACCGCCGATGACTCAGACGAGTCTCGGGGTCGAGTGAGCAGCTTTTTATTCAATCCGTTTAGTACACACACAATTACTTTGATTGTGTCGCTAAATAACATTAGGTGCGCAACTAAGTTTTTGTATTGCTAACGTCCGATGTTTTTAATCTGTATTTTCAACAAAATGTTCTACACGGCGATTTATTGTCGGTAATGGAGTTTAATCCAAAACTAGCTTTGGTTTAATGATGGAATTTTGATCAAAATTATTATTATATTATTATTCATGAACTTCTATTTTTCAGGAAATCATTCTTATATGTTCTATTATTTAAGATACAATGCACTTTAAAAAAACCTCACAATAGTTATTGTTATTACGTTCTCAAGATTTTGAGCCACATTTCAGCAGAAAATCGAGTAGAAAATAAGAACTTATTTCCATTCACTTCCACTCAAATTGAACGTTAGGTTATAGACATCTTTTGGTGAATATTGCGGAAAATTGTCCCAATGATGAAGCTTTGTTTATTGCGAACGGCAATTGATCAGGAAGGAAATCAAATTCATAATGTGACATGATCTTCGATGTCATTTCTAATTTTAAAATTTGAAAATATCAATTACAAAGGCTTATTTATTCAAGAATTTATTTTATTTACTGATTGACTGAAAACTATTTCAAGTAAGCCCAAATATGTATCATGAGTTTTTCTCCTGATAAGTTTAGGTTGCCTATTTAATGATGAAAATTGTCAATGAATTAGTCGAATTTTGTGCACAGTCAAAAATGAATTTAACAAACTACTCTCACGTTGAATTGGCCTATTATTTTTTCTTGTAAGCGGTGGATGGTCGTAGTGATTTCTTATTTGCTCGCCCAAGCCTTGATATACACCTAACGACTTGCATCAGGCAGCTTCGTTTTGGTCAGCTTAGCTCCCCGAAGTACTAGGAGGGCGTTAGCGTTGAACAGTTACTACGCAATTATCACGCTTTTCAACTGTCAAACACCAGAACCGCTTGACGGCTCGGTGACATTTGCAGTCGCACAATACCGATCGCTCCCAGGAGCAATCCCAACCGCCTCCTCGCCCATCTGAGGTGGCAGGTGCGCCTGACCTTTTGCCCGTTCTAAGTCGAGCACGTGCCCAACCCAACCCCACCGCTTGACCAACTGAGAGGATCTTAGCCCCGGTTCCGAGTCGCAGCAAGCTTCGAATCGATTAAATCGTCCAATGTCAAGTGCCAGTTAATTGTTTTTCCTTCCATGACCTTCCCCGTGATTTTGCTCGATTGCGGGTTCGCCCAGGTACATAAAACCTCCGCCCTCCAACTTCGATTTGGCCCGCGGGTGTTACGTTTTGGGGTGGGACGAAAAGTCAACCGAAAATGAAAATGCCAATACCCGAAATGCCGTTCACTTTGGGAGCTGGGAGACGAGACGAGAGAGGTCCAAACGCACTGACCCACATCCAACGATGCAAAGGGCCCCAAAGCGGGCATCGGCAGGAGTTGCTGATTTGAATTTCCGATTCCGTGGGAAAAAGTTCCCTCAGCTTATTGCTTCGACCAACGAACGTAAGCAGCAAAGGGGCTGTTTTTTGTTGATCCTTTTCCGCACCTTCCGGAAGAATAAACCGTCAGAAAAGGCACGCGGTCAGCAATCAGCAACTATTCGTAGTATGTTAATGCGCACAGGACGGAACAGAAGGAACCCAAAAGTCGAACATAATAAAGTAATGACTGCGAAACGCTTTCGGGACCCGTGCGGTCGGGCTTATGTAAATCCGGTGCCCATGCCATGGTAGAGGTTGAGGTGAAGGTAACCGCAGGCGCGAAGGCATGTACCCACCGATCGGGAAGAGCCGGCACGCACGAATGCAAATGAAGACGCTTCCGGAGATGCGCTGAAGGTTGGATCCGGCAAAGGTTCGGTTCGATCGCTGATCTCCGCCGATCTCGGTGCTCGATTTTGAGGATAAGCAGCATCGAACCCATCAGACAGCTCGTGCATCCGGTGATCTTGAGCGCCGGAACCTTCGCCACCTCCTCCGGTCGCCGGTCGGGCAACGTACCTTCGATTTTATTTAAATTACATAATAAATTCAACCGGTCATAAGAAGACGGGCCTCAGCTTGTGTCTTTTTGTTTTTGTCGGGATTTTGTTTTTTCGGTGTTTGCCACATCGTTCTTAATCTTCGCCAAATAACTTGCACTACTTTGACAGCGGCAATTCTTCACAGTCAATTCCTTTGCATTACAATATGAGCAGCAAAAGTGAAAGTGGCACAAGGTTGCGTCTAACGAAGCAGGAGCACCACGAGTGAGAGGAAGAGGGGATGGAAAAAAGAACTAAATGAGAGTGAGAGAAAAAAAAATAGATACCCACCAGGAGATGGTAATTGGCATGTGGTCGATTTGCAGTAACCCTCTTTTTTATTTTAGGCGCTTATAAGTGTTGTCAAGCTTACAAAAAAAAGGACGTTACGTTTAGTTTTGGCAAATTAACAGAGAGGTCTTCAAGGAATGTAAGAGTGGTCCTATTGTTCCGACAGAGAAGTGGAACAGGAGGGCAAACTAATGCGAAAAAAAGGAAAAAACATTGCATACCTCATTTCATGCTGGCTTTTTTCCTCCAACATACACACATATATTCTATTGGATATATCGTTTTCAGCATCAAATTTTTTTTGGAGTTAAATTTGCTTGAAATGTGATACATCAATTGACGTCATTATGGGTGACCGTTAATGGTTTGTCGTAAAGCCTTCTCTTGCGATGGCATTTCTTCGCTAGTTCGATGAACCTGTTTCAAGGGGGTTTTCCATCTCGAGAGAACCAGAAAGCGTGGTGCAAAATTTTGGCACTGTACGAATCTTGTTCTTGCCATAACGAGTTTCATTGTGCATGATTGGGTCATGGGATCATTTACGTCACCGGAAGAAATGGTGCGAGAAAGGAATGTTAATCTAAAACAATCCTACAAGAAAAGGCACTTAAAACAAGATTAAAAAATAATATTCCAAACAAAACAAAAATTTGTTTGAAGATACTTTCACCAGTATGAAACGAATTGTTTGTAAAATGGGTTAAAGAAGGTGTAAATAAATTTTTTAAAAACCAGACATTTAAGGGAAACAGATTTATCAAAGTAAGTGAGTGAACAAAGTGCCATCGTGCAAGGCGTTCTACTACTTGCCTGACTTTATGCGTGACTTTTCGCAGTATCAACCGTAATGGACGCGAATGGTCTAAGAAGTGCTTCGAAGAGGAACACAAATCATTCTCGCACCATTTGAAGGACATTCTTATGCTACCACCTTTACCTACCTCTTCATCGCGTATTCATGCTCTGCAATCATAAACGCGTTTTTAGTGGTAAAACTAAGTAGTCAACGTCTTCCATCTACCAATCGTAGCAGTCGGTGTTGCATTTTCTAACGTTATGGTTTGCTATAAATTACGTTGCTTTAACATAAATTTCGGCTAAAAAGTGCCCCGAACACAGAACAGCACTGGAAATAAAACTGGCCCGTCAGTAACATCGGTTCGTAATCGACGAACGAAAGAAAACACGAGGGCAGTTAAGATGTCCGAAAATCCATGCCAACGCTTCCACTGGTGGGCCTTTTCCGGCCGAACGGAATCGATCGGGAACGGAAGTGGTACGTACGCTCAAGCAAATCAATCAATCGTTGCGAGGCTTTCTTCCGCCTGCGGCATACAAATCTCACCTCTCCTGGAGGGGGTGCACTACCCTCCCTGTCCAGTCGGGGGGGAGGAAGTAAGGTATTAAATAAGATGCGCGAATAGCCACACTCTCGCGTGCGGTTCGGATACGGTTCGTTTGTGCGAAACAAAAAAGTCGAAAACGTCCGCCGTTGGCCGCAAATTTTGACAGCTTAAGCCAAACAGGCCCAAAAGAAAAGAAAAAACCAATCTGTGTGCAGAAGATGATGATGCGGCGATCGTTGGAGACGAAACCACACAAACCCAAAACACACTCCGCGGATAACCAAACTTACCAATGAACTAAAAGAGGAAAAAAAACATAAACCGCTCTCACGACCTTGACCTACACGCGCCGCAGAGGTTTGTGCACGTCACGAAAGGAGTACCGCGGCGAATGGCGTTCAAAGTGGAGGAAAACAAAAACAAGTCTTTCCCCCCACCAACCATTCGTTTTCCTGATCTTTTTTTATGCTCCGCCTCACAAGACGCTGTAATCGGTCTACAAGCGGTTCGCGGGGTACACCTTTAGGATGGTAAACAACGCGTCCGGGAGATTGGGGACGGTCGGAACTTCTTTTGCTGTGAATTAACGCAGCGCCCGCTCCTCGTGGAATCGGAGTGGACGAAAATATGAGAAAACCTGACCGAACGATAAAGGAAACAAAAAATAGTGCCACCCTTCCAGGACGGTTGGCAAAGGGGGACGTGCTTGAGGGAGGGTTAGGGGGTTGATAGTGGTGCTGCTGGTTGTTGCAATGGTCCGTATTTAAATAAGCATCGCTCGAAAAGGAAGCGAACGGTGAAGGTGGTTAAATCTGCGTCATCAATCCACCCGAGGAGTGGGAAGATTGATTTTCTTTCGTTCGATTCGGGCCGCAAACTCCATTTGCCGACCTTAAGATGTTGGAGTGAGTGTTTGGTGATGGTCAGTTTAACATTCCCATGTTTTTTTTGTGTTTTCTATGAATGAATCATAAAAATATCATTGAACTGGGTAACGATTGCCTGATTATTTTGCAAATAAGGAGCCTGCCATAAAAAGACTCATTGTTTGTGCTCCGTGAGGTAAAACTAAGGTCCCTAGGATGTACAACGGTTTTTAAAAAAAGTCTTCATTTCATTTTGAAAGGATATGCTAATGGAATTCAATAGAAAGAATTTCAAAACAAACAGAAAAGAGGGAAAATAACAGCGATATTGAAAGCAAATACCTTTTTCCCAAACTTTTTGGTGTTTGAAACTCCAGTTGGGATTAACTAGTTTCTTACTAATCCTTCTCAAGGCGGAACTGGAATCCCTAACATTGAGAATCCCGAAGAAGAGAAACAAATCCCTGTGGCGACTGGTAAGTTTTTCATTTTCTTTCGGGATTCGATTTTATGGTTGGATTTTGAATTCCTTCTTGGGATTCAAATAACAAAGGATTTACAAACAGTGTCCGTAATTTTTTAACACGTTGGCTGCCAAGCCGTTTTTGCACACTCGTTTAGTACAAACTTTTTCCATTAATTTTGGTTATAAAATTTAAAAGCATTCGGTTTTCGACGACCATGCAAAGATGAAGAACATCACAAGAACTAGTTTTTAATATTACTATAATATTCATGATTCATTTTCATATATTTAGGAGGTAAAAACTTTTTGGAACTATTGACAGCTGACTATCAAAAATGATAGCCATGGCAATCAATGTGTTTATTTTTTTAATTGATAAGTCAGATTCAATACTAGTGGAAGCAAAATAGTTTCACCTCGAGAAAAAAAAAATATAAAAAAAAAATTTCCACTGGCCTCTTTTTGCAGTATAGAGCAGAAGTTTTCCAAAATAATGCGTTCAACAAGGTTCATTAATATATGTTACAAAGCAAAAATCGACCACCAAAGTAAAACGTCGGAGGGCTAAAATAGCACTCAACTCATATTTCAAATTATTTTGGACGTTTTTGGCGTAATTTATGTTGCCTTTTCTTTTATTTAAATGCTATTCATCTGATAATTTGAAAATTTGCATACTAATAAGTTTGAACAGAATATTTAGATAACGTGAAAGTAGGTCCCTGCCTGAACTTGGCCCATATCCAAGGAGGAGTAGGGAGGGTTCCTCCTTCCAGTGACGAGCAAAATTAGCTCACATTTCCTTGCCCAAAATATAAAGCCATCGCCAATCGGCTCCATTGAGTGTTGATGAAACGACATGCCTGAAGTATCGATTATCGTGAGCGCTTACTTAAAGCTCGATGGCGCACCGTGGAGTGGTTGTTAATCCGTCGAGCCGGCAGGCATGAAAGAAGTTAATCATCCGAGCCGAGGCGGGCTACGCCAAAAATTCGCCGTTTTGAAATGGAGCCCAAAAATGGGCAAAATACTTTCTTCAAGTGTCGGCCGGCTCCCGCGAACTTGGGGAACGGGTAAAGATGAGGTATGGTAGGTCGGTGTGCGCATAATTTGCTCGTCGCCATCGTTGTTGTGCCGCGTATTACCGTTTCTGTGCACGGGTTCTGTGGCCCGATCCGCACAATCTCGTGCGGATTTAGCGATTTTGGAGTGCGCGCTCGAACGCTTTTCACCTTCACTTCGGCCATTTTGCATCGCTACTTTTGGGCAAATAATTGAACCATCCATTCGAACGAAGCCGAACGAATCGAAAACACACACATAAGGGGTTGCATCATGGCGGGCACGGTTGAGCTTCGGATATGGATTGTTTTATTTTTCTGCCTCGTTGCGTATCCGAGTGGCGGATCGACGTTGTTTGGCGCGTTTAATAAGATTATTTCGCACCTAATGGTGCGTCTATGGGCGCCAATTGGGGGGAATATTTCTTCCTTTTCTTTTCTTATTGACTCGGTAAAGGAAAAAAATGGGTGGAAGGAGCAAAAGACGACATGGGTGTGAAGTGAGTTGTGGGTTTCTATTAATGTGTGCGCTTGTGTGTATCCTTGCGCGGGAACTCCGCCAAGCTGACGCTGAAGCAGGAGTCGGCCGGTTGTCCTTGCTACAGTTCGATTTGTTACGGATTGTGCTAGAAAACTGCAAAGTGGGTGCACTTGAGGAGTCATTTAGTCGTCTGACATTGTGTGAAAAGCTTTTACGCCGCGTCTTTCGATGCGTGTTTGAGCGAAAAAGGCGTCCGTCCTAGAGCTGTGCAATAAAAACGAGGTGAGAAAAATGGAACCATTGCATGGGGTGAAATGTTAAGTAATGTTCCAGAACCCGGCTCGTACTGGCAGACATAAATCGAGACGATAATGATCGCCGCAGAATTTACTACTAATAATTAGCATAGTTACTTTGCGAAACGGCCCAGTGTTTTACCGCGCAACAGACCTGGATCGGAAAATAATTAAACCGTTTGTCTTCGTGATAGTTACGATGGAGTCGTGGTCTTATCACAACTGCACCCCGCCTTCATAGCAGTACACAGGCCTATTGAACCTTCTTCTCGCGCCGCAACTCATCCGACAACTGTTGCCCTTTCCTTGGGCGATTTGAAATTGTAATTGTTTACCGGTTTCTGCGATGAGTATGATGAATGTGGTCCGGTTACGGCAGAGTCGTGATGGGACTAATTGGCAAAGGCAAGCGCTGAGGGTGGCACGCTCTGAGGGTACCATTTACCGGTCATCAACCAGAAAGTGCTACACACCCTTCAGGGCACGGTGACTTAGCAGCTTCCCGGCGGCAACCAAAAGGGAGCCACCCGGAGATAGCGAAAAAGCGATCCGGTTCCGACCTACGACCGATCAATGCCGATGCCTAATGATGCCCAGCTACCACCATGGGGCTTTGGAACACTTGTTGGGAGCACTTGCCAACCGGTGAGGATGCGCCACCGTGTGCGTTTACGTTTCGATAATTGCCGAGTGCGAAACAATAAAATTGCACTTAAATATGCATTGCGCTCGCGTACTTAACAACCGCTAATTAGTCCACCTGTGTGCCATTATGAACCACCGGTAGGCGCACACACACGCGTACACTCCGCTGAGGAGGCTGAACTCTCGGATGGCCACCCCCGAATGGTCTGTCAATGTTGCCAAAGCTGCACCATAAGCCGAGCAGGGCGGCCCGAAAAGGTCGTCAACCAGGGTGAAGAAAATGGCATATAATTATCCACACAGAAGGTGGGCAGAGGTAAGGCAAGGAGCGGGCGAAGTTGTGGCTGTTCGACAAGTTGTTTGTTGCAGGATTTGAATCCGATCTTTGTTAATCTCGACTTGAGCATCTGAAGGACGTCTCGACAAGGCATTTTTGGGGGCTCCACGCAACGAAAGTGATCGTGATCTAGATCGGTTGGTAAAGCATGAAACCACAAATGGATACAACACTCGTCCGCGTCGAGGAAGATGAAGGTTAAGGTCCACTCATCTTTGCTGTCTATATCTGTTACCCGATCAAGTTGGGACAGTCTCTCTAATAGTTAGCTCGAGGAAGAAAAAAATGGTTAACCATCGGTTGGTCGTCTAACTTTTGGTGAATTTGAATTGGATCTTATCAGATTCACCATAACCATCTCCCATATCAATGTGGTCCACCGAGGCAATAAATTACCCGATCCATCTCCGAACGCTCAAAAGCTACCGTGGCTTTCCGCCCGGCTAACCAACGGAAGCCAAAGGTTTCATTAACCTGACCCCAACCCGTCAGTTGCCGCTCGTGCGGTCCATCAATCTAAATTGCTGCCGCTTCCTCTTCGCTCTACCAGCGCTATGGATTCCGTGTCTCGAAGACTTCCCTCAGCTCGATCGTTCGGTGATAAATTAGCGTGAAGACATTTCGCACATATTTACCACGCTGCACGTGCAGAACGTGTCCGAACCAACGATGCGAATCGGTGGCGATCGACGGTGATTTGGCATCGTTTTTGTGGTGGAGTAAAAAGCTTTCTAACAGAAGACACCCTCGTCCGACGTTCCGGATAGCGTCCTCTGAAGATCCATAAATGAAATCAATGTCGCAGAGGTTCACTTCGATGATGGAGAGTCATCTTCTATTGAGATGCTCGCTGACGGGTACTACCTCCCTAGAGGCAATCCAACCGACCTAACCCTGCGAGGTAAAGCTCCTGCGTTGGTTACGGCCTCCGATCGCTCCAACCTTGTACGCTTTCTGGTGCTACCCGTTTCAGCGCTTAAAATGGTGATAGGTCGTCGGTACCGGTTATGTACCCAAAATAAATCGGATGGATCCCTCTCCCTCTCTCGTGTCAGTGGAGTTGTAGCTCTAGTGGATGCTAGGCGATCTTCTGGACAGGATGGAAGCCCGTAGAGAAAGGCCTTAGCGCAGGCCTTTTCAAGATCAGACCATCGAACGATAAATCAACATCCCTACATCGATGTTCCAGCACCGTCCACTTGGGTGTCGGCCACCGCAGTGACATTGGGGAGAAGGTATTATGGCACGAATTTAATTAGTTTGCACTGCACTTTGACAAGTTTGCGCACGTTCAGCATCGAGGGCTCAACCGGACGGCTGTGCCCTCAACCTTGGCGTGATCGCATCCGATCGGCGCCTGATGATGATCGGTGATCGGTGATGCAAGGCAACACATTCCTCCCTACCTCGTCCACCAATTGGCCGTATTTGGGAAACGTTGCAATTTTGGACCAAGCCAAGTCTCCGCAGGGCAGGCGTTTGGAAAAGGCGGTGATGTTATCTCACAGCTTCATCGGTTCTCAATGGTGCGTGCAATGAGGCAGTAGGTTCGGAACCTCGCGGAACGCTACGTCCATGAACGGGGAAGGAAAGCAGCAGTAGTAGTAGCCCCTGCGCAAAAAAGATCGCCAGATTTGCGAAGAGATTGATCGCGATCCGACGAATCCGTCCGTGCGCACGACACAGGAAGTACTCAACTTCGCGACCGGTAGCGTCGTTTAGTGTTGGCGTGTCTCGGGTCCGTAGTCGAGACGAACCGCTGCTGCCTGCAGGTAATTAATTGAGCGATATCGGATGACTTCGCACAACGGGCGAATCCTTCAGATGCCTCGTAAAAACGTCGATAGACGCACACTCGTTAGACTCGTCGGGTGTATCCTTGGATCGCCGGGGGTTCCGTTCGGGAGCTGCAGAGCAAAAGGTTAGTCAGGAAGAAGACAGGTACCGGGTGCCGTACCGTGTAATTTACTTATTAACCATGGTAGATCAGCGGCGAGGTGTGGAGAACAACAGCCTCACGGTGTCTCGGGCGGATGTAATAAAGCTAATAAACGTAACATTAATGTCACGTGAATCAACGCACATTGTTATGATGGGAAGCATGTGTACAGCGTACCGTTTTCATGTGGCGCACTTCGGTCTCAATCAAGGCCGTGAAATAATTGAATCCGATTTTCGATCGAATTTCATAAATCGTTTTTGTTGCAGTCGAATGAATCACGTGTTGGCGCGTTGTCTATCGCTGGTGATTAAAAGGGATTTAAATTACATATCAGTATTAAACAGGTCTAGAGTCTGGTATTACGAGACGTCCCGAAAGGAATGTAGATAAAGACGTAGTTGCAACAATCAATGACGTTGTTTCGGCTTACGTTCTTTTCGCAATTGATATTGTTAGGTGTTCGTGTCGGGCGTTATATTCAGAGGCGATAAGACTAGACTGGTGTTGTCTGGATGCGGATAGTAGCAGCTTTGATTTCGATAAACAATATTTAACCAAGTCGATAAAAGCTCAGTGATAAGTATGTGTTTATCTAATTTACATCCGCTGTGGATACGGAGTTAACCTTGATCGCCGGAGCAGATTATTTGATGTAAACAAACCACTTCCGGATCCGGAACAGGTTTAATTTTTGGTTTAATTTTGTTCAACAACGATGGTCGACTCACTGAGGAGGAGACTATCCGCCTCAGTTCATTTTAAGTTCAACAATTTTTGGTTTGCTCTAATTCAATTACATGCCTTGAGGTTGTTCTAACTACTTACATAAACTCTTACATCGGTGGACCACATTGTAACAATAACTTCTAGATTAATCTGTTCATCACAATCTGTTCTGCGTTTTATCTGATTTTAATCTGATTGCTAGCAACTTTATTCCAATTTGTAGCTTTAGAGTTGAAAGTGGTCGGCTACGGTTTGAAGTAAAGTTGTTTCCCTAGCTTCTCGACCTATTATAAGTATACTGGGTGGGCAAAAGCAGATGATGATCACGTTGCACGGCGCATACGAAGCATCGTTAAAGCATTCTTACGTATTCTCATCACACTTGTGCACACACTGTGATCGGGCACGAAGCCGTTTACATTCCGAGCTGGCCTCTTTTCAAGCGTGGTTTCATCCGCTCGGTTGGAGTGAACCAGGTCGACTGGCCGCACTGGAAGCTAGCCCGAACGGTGCCATAAAGTCCGCTGTCACGACACGGAAGATGGACTCGGAATGGGGCGAACCACCGGCAACCCTGGCCGTCAAAACGTTGGTACAAGCGGGCGTTCACGCCAAACCCCCCGCAGGGACCGTTACCTATTCCTTGACATTGAATTCCTTCCTGGCGCGTGCAATTGCCAACGGTCGTTGGCCAGAAGAGGCGGAAAAGAGCGTGCTTTAAGCGTTGCTACTTATCCAGGGATTGATAAGTCGATGGAATGTATATTTAACAAACATTTCTTGTTCAAAAAGTTGCCTAAATTTTTTGTTTGTACATAAATGCAAGAAATTTATGCAGCGGAATTTGGGGCAAGTAGGCCACCTGCTATTTTTTCAGTCAAAATTTAATTAAATGACCAAATGAGTAGACAGATAAGTTCATCCCTCTTACTAGATACAGTGTACCGTATGTCATGCAGAAAAGTTCACTTTTCGTATTTTTGTCATATATTTAATGCTGCGCTTCATAATTGAGGTTAATCTTATAATAATACCACCAAATGAAATAAGCTGTCAAAATCCATTGAAACAAAAAATCGGGAAAATAAGAGTTACTCCGCAAAAGATGAGTAATACAGAAAGTGGTCCGTGGGGTCAGCCAAAATTATCCATAATTTTTCACGGAAAAATCTGAGTTTAAAAAAAGTTAACTATTGGGGCACATGCTGATTTTGTCCCAAACAAGTTTTCCAGTAGCCAGAATGGAAAACCATGAAAACGCTCACCAAATAACTAAAACTCAAGGAGACTGTAAAATGAATGTCACCGGTTTGGAGTTAAGTTTGGGTCGTTAAGAGACTAAAATTGTGTCGAAATGCTCTATTCAACATATACAAGCCCCACAAATGCTAAGATTTTAAATTTTTCCATAAAATTCTTAAATTAAACTAGGTCCGCCTTACCCCATTCGGATGACACTCTTGCCCTGAAGCACAACAAGTACATGTCTTTTATCCATTTTTAAAACAATTATAGAAAAGTTGTTTCTGCGTTAATATTTGTGAAACTCAACGACAAGTGAAAAAATACCAATGAAAATGTACTAAGAATAAAGTCGGCTTATAACAAACAAATTTAAGTAAGTTACAGAACGAGTCGCTTAAGGTGGCACACTTGCCCGAAATTCCGCTACATTCAAACTTCATTTAAATGCATACAAAATGCATTTTGAACGAAGTATTTGAAGCATACCACTCTGTGAAACAAAATAATTCAATACCATTTCATATTGAAATAAATATGCTACGAACTTTTCAATCGTTTTCGCATAAAAGCTTTTCATCCCGCGCAAAACATAGCAAGTCTTTGCTACTTCACCTTCCGTCGGGTTGCGAGACAATCTTTATGCAACCATACCTGCCTTGTTTCGCGCAGCACAGTAGTGATGGCAGCTCGGCTACTATGACGCTAATTTGAACAGCCGGCTGAAAACAGTTGTTTTTCCACCTTCACAACCCATCAGACACACACACACGCATTCGCTCGCATGGTTGTTATTTTTCACTGCCAACTGCGACCGCTACTTTATGCTACTACCAGTGTTTTCCGCAGGTGGAAGATGAACATGGAAACGAGCTGTTGAATTGATTCGCGGCAGCCAAAGATTGTTTTACAAGCGTACATCACAATTCACAATGGAGAGGGTTTGACTCGAGGAGAGGGCTGTTGCGGCAAGACGTATGTTTATGGGATGGCATTATTGTTGTTTATTATGTATTCGTACCAGTCAACCTGGTCGGATGGTTAATGTTCGGTCGCGTCAAACAAACATGTTGCCGACACGATGTTGGAGATGAGATATCGTGCGAGTATTTCCCAGTTGGAGAGTTGCGCCGAAGAGGGGGGCAGCATCAATGAGCATCGAGCGTAGCGATGAAAGCATAAGCCTTCCGCGTGCCAACAAAGATACGATCACACACACACACAGTCCTTGCGTTGGACGCAAAAATGTGCTGGCTGCTGCTTCCGAGAGAAAATCTTTCACCCTAAGCCGCCGCAATAATAAACGTGTGTTGAAGAAACGGTGGAAAAAGTTGGTAGCGAATTCCGCCAAAACTATTGTGTGCGAGGAAAACTAATGGCTACCGCAGATGATGGAAGGGAAAAAATTTCTCTTTTAATTATCATAAACACATTTATTATGCAGCATCCAGCCGTGTGCATTCCGGAGTGCAGCGATGCAGTTAGGATTGGCGAACGAAGGTTTGGCAGGAGGATGGATTGGTAAGCCCGTTCGATCCGACCGGCAATCAGTTTGATTAGCTGTAATTGACGCGTATTTTATACGATTCGTTAGCTTGTGCGTTTTCATTTTCCTAACGTCGATCTGTCACGCTTCGCGCAAGTCATAAAGTATGATTATGCTTCGCTGGAAGCTCCTCGATCCGGTTCCGTTTCGAAAACTGGTGAAGCTTGCGAAGAGTTTGGGAAAGTTGGGATGGAAAGCGCAGGGGCAGCGACCCCGCAGCTGTATCCTTGGGTTTGAAACATAGTGTTGTTGTTCGTTTTTTATGTTCAAAGCATTCTCGACGGTTCGTTCCTTTGATAATGAATTGATTACACTGGTTCTGAACTCTCAACGATGGAGAAAATGTTGCGTAAATATATTGCGTAGATAAAACATTTAAATGAAATCGCATTTAGAGGTCACTTTAGAACATGCATTTCGGAGGTTATCGATGCATGAAGTTTATGTTTGAGAAAACCGTAGAACCAAGCCCGGTGAACCAAGAAAAATTTCTAAGGTCAAACGATGGTCAAGATCGAACTCGATGTTCGCCGAACCAACGTTGCACTTTTCCTCCTCCATTCCTAATGGCCGTCTTAAGATTGCTTGCTTCGCAGAATGATTTTTCCGAGATGTTTGCTAAGTCAATTAGCCCCGAGTTGACAGCTGTCGCCAATTATCAGACTACCGTTTGTAACGTATCGGTGGTGTCCATAAGATACGGATATTGCAACCTTGTTTGCATCTTTGATTTCTCATCCCCTCATACTTCACTTAGAACGAACAGATTCAATTTGAAGTTCTGAAGTTGAAGCCCTCACGTTGCTCACGTACCAATGTGTCCAATGGGTTTCTTATCGCACCCCAATGGCGATAATGTTCTATCGTGTGCCAAGTGTTCCAATGTCTTGCCTCATCCTTCCTCTAACCCAACCACGTAGATATTTCTTACTTCGCGTCTCGTGACAGCTTTTCAAATAGTCACTTCACATATCGACACGTTCGGTATGTCGAAACCAATAAATGGCGTCTGGGTGGCGCTCCTCGGGGAAAACAACATCCTAATGTACACGTACCAATCATTTTTTTGTTTCGATTTGAAAACAACATAGAAGCCTACGACAACCCTACGTCAACCCTTTCGGCGCCCTTTCGACGAGGTGGTAATAGTTTGTGGACGCACGACTTTGTTCAAATACAAGCGCGCGGTCGAGACAAAAATTGAAACCATCATCCACTTTCGCTCATACCGGTATTTCATCAGTTCTTATCTAAATTGAATTTACCACTAGCCGATAAAGATCAAGCATCAGCACGCGCAGGAAATGTACGGCGTGCTGATAAGCGGACGCCATATGGCTGGACAGCGACGATTGACCCAAAAATGAGAAATTGTTTGAAATGTTAGTGCGACAAAGATTGCTCCCGTGTTTTGGTTCCGATAAATTAAAGGTGTTTTTTGAAAAAATAAACCCCACTCACGGACCAAAAGTTAGTCCTTGTAATTACCTTTTTCGCATCGGCGAGTAACAGAAACCGTACCGAATGGAATGGAGACCCTTATGCGAGCCTGCGGGAGAAGGGCACACGAACGGCTTGCGTTCGCATCGGCACGTGAAAGCGCGAACATGACCCGGCGCAGTGGTAGGAGAAGAAGGGGTGTGTAGGCCTGTCGAACATGCTGAAAGGGGGTGCTGCACTGTGATTTGCAATTCCCTCCCACCGCTTTTTACACGCGGCTGCAACTTCATCAGGGTGGTGATTGTTTTGCTCCGGCATCGATTCGGTTCCCTCGAGCGCCGTTCGTCAGTAGATAACTTTCCTTCTTCCGAAACGGAGGCACAAACCGGTGGAAACTCTAGCGTCCTGCACGAGGCAACGAATAAAAATCCGCGTGCTAGGAATTGATAAAAGTTGTGTCTTGTGTGTTACCGAACCGAATCGTGACTTTGTGTCGTCGTTTAATGTGAGCAAGTTTCCTTCAAAAGTCACTCGTTTTTGTGGCACGAAACACCAAACCAAAGCGATTTGGAAAAGTCGTTCCATTTTTTCGTGACCTACGCGACCAGTTGCGTGTCGACAGAGTGCACATCCCTGGTGATCGTTGGTGAAAAGAAAGAACACATTTAAATTAACCACCAGGCGATTTACATCGATCCCTCGCGTAATCAGCTTGCCAAATCAAACCATTTCGTCACCGAGCAGCAAAACAAAACGGCTCCCGTTTATACGTCCTTCTCCAGGTTTGGGAGGAAAAAAAGCGCGCCCGTTCCGGATGTTGTTGTACATTCGTTGATTTATTATCACTTCAATTCCAACCCCATCCAACCAGCGGCTCGGGAACGCCCAGCTCCAGCGCATCCCCGCCACATCGCCGTCCTTCCGAGCGCGATTGGAAAGTTTGATCAATATCAAAACACGGTTTGATAGTAGCGGCTCTCCGGTTCTGCTGTACGATTGTTTATTTGTTTGGCCACCGCCCGCCTGCCCTGCACTCGACATTTCGCGACATTCCGTTCGCGAATGCCTTCGGTGGCGGAAGTCTCAGTGACCCACTGGTGGTGACGTCCGAAGAGTCGTGGACTGATAAAATAATTGTGACAACAAAACGCTGTATATATCGAAAGTATTCGTCAGCGAAGTGAATTTGCACCATATCGGACTGGCTCATTAAGTGTCCCATTGGCGAACTTTCCCAAGTGCTCAAGAACCCGGAACATCTTCCGGTCTCCTGTGACGCGTCATCGAGATGATACCCATCCTGAGCAAGTTCGATCTGAAAGAAGGTAGTGTAGCGTTACGGTGTACTGGTCTCCGCTACTTGGTGTCGGCTCCGGTACGCTAAATGTTTGCGGTCCGTTTTCATGTGCGTATTATGCAGGCGGGAGAGCAGGAACCACCAGGTATTTGGATCCCTCCGTGCGACCATTGCAGTCACCGTTGGCGCCGGTGCAGGTGGCCTCATTTTCACCATGTAGCTCAAGTGCACCACTGGCCCACCTCCATTTTCCCTTCGAGGGTGGCTGAAAACGGGGGCACATCAACGAACCCGATGTATGACAGGTTTTGTGCCCCAGAATGTGCCGAACCTCCGAAGCCTGCCCTAGAATGATGCATGATTTGTGTTGATTTTTATCTATTTTATAGCTGTTTTAGATTTCGGTCCGATTGAAATTATGAGTTTATTTATCCATTCTAACGGGAGTTGTGTCTTGTGAAACGTTTGACGTTATTCATACATATAGATTTTGGACTGGAAATACATTCGTATTGATTCATTCTGGCGACCTAAAACAAAAACCATGATTCTTTAAGTATTCATAAATGTTTCGCAGAATGTTTCAGATACATAAATTTGGTGTAAAAAAATATTCTGATCTGAAACTAAATCGGAATAACACAACTCTAATTCTTACATCAATTGGAAGATAAGATTTGGGACATCAACACATCAGAGCACCGTGAAACGATTCGTTAAACCATATAAATAGTTTATTATTTATGTCATGGAATATCATCCACTGAAAATCGCAAGAGTTCCGAAGAATTGGTCCAAAGCTTAGGAGGGTGATAAAAGCTTCAACGGCTTATGCTCTTGCTCAACTTTTTGCTTATGAATATTCATATCTATTTCACCATTCTTCGTAGCCGTAGTTTAGACGTAATATATAGTTTCGATGTCCAGATGGAATTGTTATGTTATTTTTGAGATTAGGTTAGGATTTACAAGAATTGAAACACATGATTTGGCACAATTATAAATCGTAATAGTATGAAGCAAATCCTATATATAATTGAACTTCAATGTCATGTAATATGTTGTGGTTCCTCGAATAATCGATATTTCGGAACGTCATAGAATTTGGAACCGAAATCAAAGTTTAGGAGTGCGATGTATTGTTTATTCCCCTACAAAAATATATTATTAGTTACTCCTTTCATCTTAGTCATAGTTTTGACGTAATATACAGTTCCGATGTCCAGATGGAATTATTAGGTCATTTTAAAGTTAGGTTAGAATTTACATGGATTGAAACATTGGATTTGCGACATCTATAAATCGTAGTACTATGAAGCAAGACATGAAATCCTATATATAATTGGACTTCTATACTATGTAATATGTAGTGGTTTCTCGGTGTTTCGGAGCGCCCTACATAGAACGCCTCAAAGATCCTCAAAGAATTGGTGTAGAGTTGGTAACCGAAGGAAAAGTTTAGGAGAGCGATACAAACTTGAACTGCTTCTGCTCTTGCTCCACTTTTCCCCTTCAAAGATTCGTCTACATTTACCCCATGCATCCTAGCCGTAGTTTTGACGTAATACTCTGCGCCACGATAGTCAAACGATAATGTAACAACACCACTGAGTCAAACACTAATCCCATTTCTCGTTCTCTTTCCCATCATCGGTCCCATCCGCAGGAGTGAAACAGATCGTCGGCGTCTCCGATATCACCGAAAATCGCAACATATGGCGAATGCTGATCGCCGAGTTCCTCGGCACCTTCTTGCTGGTGTCGATCGGCATCGGTAGCACGACGGGCTGGACCGACTACAGTCCCACGCTGACGCAGATTGCGTTCACCTTCGGCCTGGTGGTCGCCACATTGGCACAGGTAGGTAACGTGGTAGCTGGCAGCAGCAGCTTCGTGCGATCCGCTTGATTTACGGACCAGTTTGTCCACTTTGCCGAGCGGCGACCGCTGACCTTCGCGACCGATAACGGATCATGGGCCCGTTTCGAGCGGGCGACACCAACCAAGCGAGTCCTGTGGTTTACATTTTGTGAATGAATCTTGTTCACACGAGTTTGGCGTGGTGAGGAGTTGTGGAAAGGGGGAACACGCTCGTCGACCCCTTCCTTTCCAAAAAGCTCAGCCTCAGGGGGGAATGAATGATTCATGCATTCGCTGGCCAGTGGATCCTGTCCTGGGGGTGTCCTTAGGAGGCTTAGATGAATTTAGATTGCTTCTTTCTCGAATTTCCATTTCGTTTTGAATGGCACTAGTATGAGGGCAGGTCTAGGGGGGGAAGGGTTATGCTGTGCGGGGTAAAATGGGTATCCAAGCAGAAGAAGTAGAAGAAGAAGGACAAGAGGACCAGCGCTCGTGCGAGCAACTCCTCGGTGTGTTGGAGATCTTGAGATCAGCACCGTGCCCTAGGGCATGGTCATTATTGCTAGTTCTTTTCGCTTCATGTGTGACTTGAACGTGGTATGTGCGTATGTGCACTTCTCTCGTTCCCCTTTTCAACCACCCACCTTTCCCCCATGAGGTGTTCTGTAACCCAGAGTGTGCGATTGATCCGTTCTGCAGCCCTGGGAAGGGGTACTTCAATCAAATCATGCTCATGCTGGTGTCTCGTTGATGTCAAATCGTACGACTCTACGCTGCGCTGCCTTTCGCCAGTCAACATGTACGTGTCCGTCAGTTCTTCGCATACTTACCCAAAGTCCTCCTGGCTGTCCTGTCGTGAATGATCGATCGTGTTGGAGGTGCGCAATTTGGCCATCTAGGGAGCTGCCTATAGCCCTCCAACTTTAGGGGCACTCTGGGAGATGCTTTGTTTAAAAGGTATTGGGAGGATATTGTTATCGTGTTACACTGGGTTCGATTGGTTACGGCCTCACAATCGTTAAACAATTTAATACTTCATTTCAAATTCAAATCAGTCACAGGTCGTTCCATTAAAATGATCTTAGGTCTTATTAAAATGATTCGTGCTCGTGCACCTGGGTGGTATGTTAAGGAGGCCAAACTCCGTTTGGGTCGGGCAACACCGTCCTCTAATGCTGCGCCACCGTTCGGTCTGCTCCAATTATACTCTCCATATACGCGACCACAACGATTCCTTCCGATAGCGATCACCTCTCCACGTGCCAGAATGCTCATTTCATGCCTCCATCGCTGCACTAGAGCGCCCAGATTTCACGCGCCTAATCCTTCACCTAACATCAGCGTCGTGCGTTTTTCCAGATACGCAACCACGACGAAGGGCTCGGCGGAATGCCGTTGTGGTGCCTGATGGTGTAGAAAATTCTTTCGAGTGCATTGGAAATCCTAATCAAGGTTGGACGCGCCTACAGACTCTCGGACAAGTAGGAGGGACGATCAAAGGACGATCAAACAGCGATGTTTGTGTTTTAGTAATAATAAAAATAATCGTTATTGCCGAGACACGATAATAATCATCAACCAAACAATAAACCGGCTATTAAAGAAGATTAGATCGGGATCGGTACCCTCTGACCGCAGGGTGGCGGCATGCGGGTGCATCCCATAATTTCCAACTGCAACTACCACAGGCGATTTACTTCCCTCCAACGACGGCAATGGGGCGCGACTCCGTCGGTTTACAGTCGTTCGTCCAACGCACGGTGCACGGTATCTAAGCCACGTGAAGGTGAAGGTAAGGGTTGGTCTAGCTCTAGCAGGGGATGATCGGGGACCTGGGTAAAAAGTCAACACATTCTCAACCTCGGTCGGGAGGAATTTTCGCCACTGACGTCAATCCAGTTAGTTTACACCGGTTTAATGGTCGTCTAGTTCCGCTCGGAAGGAATGAGTTAGGCACGCTCGGCAAGAGACTGATAAACTGGACAAGGAGCAGAGCGCTTCATTGCACTGTTAAATTGTTCCACCACGTGCCAACGAATGACCCAGGGAGGGAGACTGATGAGTTTCTAGGTTGCAACCACCTGACACTGACAGTGCAGTGTGTGCGCACCCTTTTTCTCCGTCATATGTTCTGATGAGGGTCACATTTCAGATTTACCCTAGGTCAATCGGTAGGTCCATTGGATCGCCGACCTTAGACTGACGATTTAACTGCAAATGGAGCTCGGATAAACACGTCCTAAACCGGTTTCGTACCCCTAAAGATTGTCAAATCAATGTCCTGACAACTGGTCGATCTGATAGACTAATGTCCCACTGCAATCATCCATGTGTCATTTTAATTACCCCCAATCTTTTTATATGAATCTCAAACTCGTGGGCTGCAAAGGTAGTTCTGCGACAAAAGGGAATCTCTGCCCGAATTGTAAAAGATCAATAAAACTTTAGCCATAGAGCTGGCCAAATGGTAGGTTTACCTACTTAAGGCGATAAATAGACGATTGCCCGTAACAAGCCCGCTCGTAAAGGGGATCAGTGGAGTAGATAAGACCCAGACCACACACATCGTAGGGTGCCCAAATCGGTATGTCTGGGTTGGGGTGGCTGATAGCGAAGCGAAGTGGACAAGTTTGTTGCTTCCTCCGACAAACTGGGGGTAGGCGCCAGTTGACTCTCTCCTCTAATGGGACAGTGATGACAATTTACGATTTAATTACCCACTCATAGCCGCGAGCTTGAGGATGCGGACAGTAGTAATAGCAGTAGTAGTAGTAGTAGTAGTAGTAGTAGTAGTAGTAGTAGTAGTAGTAGTAGTAATAGTTAAGTCGTCCAGGGAAAGCCCTTCCGATGCCCCAAGGCCGGAGGGTAGTTGTCCCTGTCGGCTGAGAAGCGTTGCGCTAGTTTTATCTTCCACTTCTTCGGAGTCTGTGCGTGTGTGTGTTTGTTTGACTAATGCGTACGATAATTAAAAAGATAACAACGGCTACTGCTGCCGGCTCGGTACAACGCCGGCCAACACCTGACCACCTTGCAGAAGACACCTGACGGTCGAAACAAAGGGTATTCGGTGTTGAGGTAAATATTGGATCTACCGCAAGGTACAATTCGTAAGGCCTCCAATGGCGGACCAATATTGACACTAGCCGATATTCCAACGACGTGCTGCAAGAAACTGTGGAATATGTCGGTCGGGTGACTAACAGCACACAGCCTCAAGAAACTGGTCTCCAGTTGTTGCACCAACTCGAAGCTCATTAAATTTGCAGATGGTACAATCAAGGTGGGTAAATATGCCGTGCGACAAACGAGGCGGCTGTAGTGTAGCGGACTAGATTCCGTTTGTGCCGACACGTTTAGATTCAAATCTGTATGCAAATAAGCAGGCACGTCTTCGGGTTGTACCCTAGATAGCAGGTTGCTTGCAGATAGCCACGTGATTTGGCGGTGATTTTTCCATTAATTCTTTCACTGTAGAAGCATATGGTTCGTAGCGATAAGAATTCAAAACAATTCTAAAACACGGTCTGTGGCAAAGAAAGACCCTGTTTTTTGTAGTTCGTCTATTGGCATGTTTGATTCGAAGTATATAACTTACTACTGCCTGTGAACCTTCATGGTCACTGTTGCAAAACTATTGTTTCGTAAATCACAATTCCCACGAATCCGTGCTCCGCCCGGGCGGCAGATTATAATCATCCGCGTACGTGCTTCGATTCCAAGGGATAGCCTAGCCTTGCCTCTAAACACTGCCAACTCAGTGGTGAGCAATTCTTTCCACCTTTTTTCGCCAAATTATCGCCAAACCCTACTGACGTCGTTGATCGCCACATCAGATTGCGTTTGCGAAAAGGAAAAAAGACCAAAGCGGCAGAAAATCTCCACTGGAGAACCGGACCCTACTCGCCGTATTAACGGTCGAAAAGGGTAACAGTGCAGTGTGCCCTGATGTCGTGCTACACGAACGGACCGACTCTCCGAAGCGTTGGCTCGGTTCGCGAACGTACACACACGTTCAGGGTCAGCGACTGTCACCGGACCGGCTTTACAGTGTCGCCCGGTGCCTGCCCTCCCAGATCTCTCGATCAACCTGAGATGGCAGAGTACGTTAAAACGCACCCCCAAGGGCTCAAGATTGCAGCTCCCGTGGCACGAAAGTTCGTTCACTCGCGTTCGAAAGTCGAGCAAACGGCACAGGTTTTCGATAGCGAATTTATTCAACTCAACACTCCCTTCCCTTAACCGCTTCCAATATGGACATCCTCCCCGCAGCTGGAACATGTGGTGCGTAGGGTGGAACAAACTCGCTCTGGCAGAGACGTCACTGAGTCACTTCTGAGGCGAGACGGCAATTGATTCCATGCGGCGTTAACCTGTCAACGCAGGCCTCAGGTGCCATTCGTATGGATATATGGTCGAACCTGCCTGCTGGTTTAGCATGGTGTGAGGCTGGTAGGACGCATGTCTTGCCTGGTCCGATTCCACAAAGGTTGCCACTCTTGTGCTGTGGGCTTAAACTCTAGACACTCTAGTAGACGCTTAGATGGGAGTGAACCTCAAACTGCTAGAGTGGACTGCTAGACCGCTTGGTTTTGCTTGGCAGACCGTGCCCCTTTGGCTTTTTCGTCGCGAATCATAAGGCTCTTTACCGTTCTTAGTTCTTCGATCGAGCGAAGAGGGTGAAAAGGTACAAGGTTGAGGCTCAATTTCAACCATCAAACGATCGTTGCGATCCGTCTCGTCACTCTGCTTGCGAACCATTGAATGCAACAATTGACAGGTTGACAGTGTTTGCCAGGCAAACATTCATTCCAGGGTAACCCCTCGAAAACCGTCGAGTACCAGAAGGTGGTTACTGGGAAGAAAATGTATTTTTTTTCTGAACCAATCCCGATTGTTTTCTTAACATTCGAATGTGGACTAGAATATCTATGTTTATTCACATAACCAATCTTTTGTTTTCGTTACCAGCATAAGCGTTAGACCACCATCAGGTTGGTTCGAGATCATCGACAATTTGCGGCCTGTTGTTTACAGCTCGAAGCCTCAAATTGAGTTTACACGTGGTAAACAATAACCTAAACCTTTGCTCGGTCAGTAAACAACTCAAGGCCTTAGAACCCGTTCTATAGCTGCGAGACCCATAAGCCTCCGGAGCTAGGCTTCTGAGAGATCCATGTGGAGAATGATCTCGAAGATATATATAATGACTTATTCTTGGCGAGGAATTTTCGCGATCAGACCTCCTCTTGGCGATGACTGTTGCACCTTCGTTATTCTTCCCTTT